>CM038679.1:214094544-214580231 GCA_021605205.1 Aegilops longissima | reverse complement strand
GGCTTAAAAGCGTCCATTGCCGTTCTTCCGCCGGTCCCATGACCCACGATAACCTTTAAAGTGACCATAACAATGTCCACCTCACGATGATATGGTGCCATGAGTGGGTCCTTGGAATCCCAAGTGCGGACACTGTTGGGCCACAGGTCAGAGTCACCGAAGCACTTAACTCAGCTTAGGTTCATCTCCTTAGCCATCCGAAGACCATGGAGTAAAGCTTCATACTCAGCTGCATTGTTAGTGCAAGGGAACATTAAACGGAGAACATAAGAAAACTTATCACCTCGTGGGGAAGTTAATACGACTCCAGCCCCCGAGCCCTCCAATTGCATGGACCCATCAAAATGAATAGTCCAATAAGTGTGATCCGGCTTCTCTTCAGGTGCTTGTAGTTCTGTCCAATCGTTGATGAAATCCACAAGTGCTTGAGATTTGATCGCCATTAAGGTATATACTTCAACCGTGAGGTCAGAGCTCTATGCCCCACTTGGCAATCCGACGGTTGCTTCCTGATACGGATTATATCTCCCAAAGAGCGAAGTGACCTTGTGATGGGATGACCTTGGAAATACTGCTTGAGCTTCCGGCTTGCCATGAAAACTCCATATACCAGCTTCTGCCAGTGTGGGTACCTCTGCTTGGATTCAATAAGCACCTCGATGATATAATAAACTAGACGCTGAACCGGATACTCCTTTCCTACCTCCTTGCACTCCACCATGATAGCCACCGCGTGGCAGAGCATTGGTTGCCACATATAGCAACAATGGCTCCTTGTCAACTAGGGCAGCAAGAACCGGCGAGATTAGCTAGGCTGCGCTTTAAATCCTCAAATGCTTCATTGTGGCGTCACTCGGAGCGAAGTTATCCGTTTTCTTGACATCGATACAAAGGAATGGCCTTCTCGTAAAGGCGGTGATAAACCCGGCTCAGCGGCAATCCGGCCTTAGCGTTGAGCGTCATTGATACGCCGGTTTAGCCAAGGAGGTGATGGCCTTGATCTTTTCCGGATTAGCCTCAATGCCTGTTAGACACCAAAAGCCCAAGAGCTTGCTGCCGATTACACAAAAAGCGCATTTAGCGGATTAAGCATCATCTTGTAAACCCTTGAGTTATCAAAGGTTTCCTTTAAGTCATCAATCAATGTCTCCTCCTTCCTTGAATTGACCACAATATCATCCACATAGGCATGAACATTACGGCCGATTTGTGTATGAAGACAATTCTGCACACACCGTTGATAAGTCGCCTGGGCACTCTTGAGCCCAAACGGCATAGATACATAGCAGAAGGCTCCAAAGGGGGTTATGAAGGCCGTCTTCTCCTGGTCCTGAACTACCATCTTCATCTGATGATAACCAGAATATGCATCCAGAAATCTCAAACGCTCGCAATCCGCCGTAGCATCAATAATTTGATCAATACGGGGAAGGGCAAAAGGATCTGCTGGGCAAGATTAGTTGAGATCTATGTAATCCACACACATCCGCCAAGTGCCGTTCTTCTTAAGGACCAGTACCGGATTAGCCAACCACTCAGTATGGAAGACTTCAACGATAAATCCAGCCGCTAAGAGCCTGGCCACTTCTTCTCCAATAGCCTTGCGTCTTTCTTCATTGAAGCGGCGGAGAAACCGTTTGACCGGTTCATACTTAGGATCAACATTAAGTGTGTGCTCAGCGAGTTCTCTCGGTACACCTGGCATGTCAGAAGGCTTCCATGCAAAGATCTCCCGATTCTCACAGGTGAACTCGATGAGCGCGCTTTCCTATTTCGGATCCAAGTTAGCACTGATGCTGAACTGCTTGGACGAATCGCCAGGCCCGAAGTCAACAAGCTTAGTCTCATCAGCCAATTTAAACTTCAAGGCCGGATCATGCTCGGTAGTTGGCTTCTTGAATGGAGTCATATCTGCCGGATCAACGTTGTCCTTGTAAAACTTCAACTCTTTTGTGGCGCAAACCGACTCAGCATAAGTCGCATCACCTTCTTCACACTCCAGAGCGATCTTGCGGCTCCCATGGACAGTTATAGTTCCCTTGTGACCCGGCATCTTGAGTTGAAGATAGACATAGCAAGGCCGTGCCATAAACTTAGCATAAGCCGGCCATCTAAACAGAGCGTGATACGGACTTTTGATCTTCACCACTTCAAAGGTCAAAGTTTCTGATCTCGAGTCATGCTCGTCCCCAAAAGCCATTTCCAGAGCTATCTTGCCAACAGGACACGCCGATTTACCAGGCACCACACCATGGAACACCATACTAGACGGTTTAAGATTTTTATCTGTTAACCCCATGCGATGGAAAGTTTCATAATACAGGATATTGATACTGCTCCCTCCCTCCATGAGTACCTTGGTGAACTTATAACCTCCTACCTGAGGTGCCACCACCAGCGCTAGATGACCGGATTGTCAAACCGGGATGGATGATCCTCCTGCTCAACACAATCGGCTGCTCGGACCAGCGTGAGTAGCAGGGCACCGCTTGATTCAACAGACTTCTGCCGCTTATGAAGCTTTTGGTCACGCTTGTCCAAGCTAGTGGTGAAGACATGATATTGCCCACTATTTAAGCTGCCGGATTGCTCGGTAACCCGACTGCTGCTTATTGTGTAGCCACCTTGGTTGCCTGATTACCTTGATTGTTATGTCATGCACGATTACCATGGAAACCTGAACCGGAATTTCCTCCGCCATAACCCGGCCCATGAGACCCGAGGACTTAACCGTCACCCGGTCCGTGATCATACCGGAAGGCATTAGAATTTTTGAACTCTTGCATGATGTAGAGTCCTTCTAGAGGTGTGTGGCCAGCATCTCCTTCGTCCCATGTTTCAGGTAGCGCTGGTTCAATAGGTGAGACAAGCGGTCCGGGTTAGGGTTAGGTGCTCCACTGCGCTGGGGCGGTTTACCCTTGCACTGTTGGCCCTTATCCTGTGTGCTGGCATTGGCCACAAAGTCCATGCTGTGATCTGCTTTACGTTTGCCGCCGTTTCCATGACTAGCTGGGCTGTGTTGCTACCCCTTGGTGTTGCCGCTCTTCTTTCCCTTCCCTGTCTTATCATCATCCGACTCGGGATCCTTGGTACTATCAGAGTCAGCATACTTTACTAAAGCGGCCATGAGGGTTCCCATGTCATTGCAATGGCGTTTCATCCATCCCAACTTCAACTTCAGAGGCTTAAACTGGCAATTGCCTTCCAAAGTTATAATTGCGATGTCAGCGTTGATGCGGTCCGATGAATGCAAAAATTTTGAGACCCGGCGCACCCACTGGGTTGTTGATTCTCCTTCCTCCTATACACAGGCAGCTAAGTCCACAATCGACATGGGCTGCTTGCATGTATCCTTAAAATTCTGGATAAACCGGGCTCTCAACTCGGCCCATGATCGATAGAGTTAGCGGTGGGCTCTTTAACCAAGTACGAGTTGTCCCTTCTAGCTTCATGGTGAAGTACTTCGCACAAGCTGCATCATCCACCTAGCATCTCCATGGACATCTCATAGCTTTCAACCCATGTCTCTGGAGGTAAATCGGCGGTGTAATTTGGCACCTTGCGCGGGCCCTTGAAATCCTTGGGCAGGTGTACATTGTGTAACGCTGGGACGAGGCACGGCGCCCCCAAAGAACTAGAGGTAACTCCTGGTTCTATCGACGTGGTTGGACGAACCGGAGTAAGCTGACGGGCTTCATGCTGCGCTGCTAACTTCGGCCTCCCTGCGTGCGAGAGCGGTCCACCACCTCACGAGCATCACTAAGCGCCCCTGCCGAGTTGTAGCCCGCAGGGAGGTTCGCGGTTCAGCGCATTGCTTGACACGGCGGTTCATCCATCGCTGCTGAAACTCCGGCTTGGGCGGGGGTGGAATGGATCCGATCACGGCGTATGAATAAGCCTCCTATTGCACCAAGGCTATCGAAGCTCCTTAACCCGGCGTCGTCGACCGCTGCGGAGAATCGCCTTCAATTGGGATAGCCTCCGGCCGTGAGCGGCAGCAACAAGATTGTCCATTGGGTAGAGTAATGACCGGTGGCATTGGGACAAGCTGCGTCACAATGTTGTTACGGCGGATCCATCAAGCGAGGCTGAACGGTGCCCCGCCCGGTGACTCCACCGGTTACGCTACCGGTGAGTTCTTGGTCCATGCACAGGGTGTTAAAGAGGTTCCTAGCATCATAAAGCGGAAGCCAGGCGAGACGGTGCCTTCTCTTTAGGACTTACGTGCGATGCATTCTAATCCAGCATAAGCCGGTAAGCCTGCGCATCCAGCGGCCCGCTCGCGGCCATCCAGCATCCTCGGCTGCCAAACCGACCTTGGCACGAGTAATGTCGATCCCTTACTTTCACGATTTCCGCATTGTGCGCATCACGATTTCTTTGGGTTAGCCTCCGCCATCAGTGTTGCCAACGCATCAAATAGATCAGATAAAACCTGAGCCGGCGACCGCACAGAGCCTCCTGCCCCGGCTGCCGTCGCCGCTACCGATCTGGAGATCATTGCTGGTGCGGTCGAAGAGTGGAGCACCGGTTGTGTACCGGCCATGAAGATTCCAACCCGGTTTGGCAGATCAGCGGGGTCCGGAATACTGTCGCCATCGGAACAACCTCCAATCCGGCCATCTTGTAGCTGATATAACGACTCGGTCTCTCCGGTGAATGATTAAATCGCGGAATAAGCAGCGGTCTCACCACAGATTCGATATGTCCTCGTATTCTCCTCCATGGATGTCCCGAAGGCACGCTTCATGGCAGGCTTGACCGAGCAGATCGCGCCCGCTGAGCCGTTTCGGCGAGGTCGGTGCAGATGTCAGCTCGGGGCCCGGCTCGCCGATCTTGCCAATGAAGCGTGTATGCCACCAAAGGGACCCGTACCGTGCCAGATTGAGCGACCTCGGGGCCCACCCTGCATCGTCGATGTAGAGCTTACGCGATGACTTTTGGTCATCCGGCCTGGCGTAACCCTTGAATCCTTCAAAGCTGCCCTCCAAGAACTTGAAACCGTCGTGTGATAGCCCCGGTGGGCCAAGCGTAAATGGTTTGTCACGGCGAGATGGCCTCATGAAAGGACTTAGTCGTGGAGCCATCACTGGGTTAGCAAAGGGGTTAAAGCGGACAAGGGATGCAAGAGAGTTTTATACTAGTTTGGCCCTTACGTTGAAGGTAAAAGCCTATGTCTAGTTGTGATGGAATTGATGGGGTTTCGATGACCGGGGAAGCGAATCGCTTTACTGAGTCTCGAGTTGTTGTCTGTTGTCACGAACCATCGCCGAATTAGCCCCCTTATATACATGGGTTGGCGCCTTCGTCGGTTCTGAGTCGAGGCGGCTCATAAATGTATATGGCTCGGTCTCCGCTCTTTCTACCTTACAATGCAAGTACATATTAATGCCGGTTTATAGCTACAGGCCTTAAACCGGTTCTGGGTTGTGGGCCTCTACTCAGCGTCATCGTCTGTCTTCATGGGCTTCAAGTTAATTCGTCCTCTCCTGGCCGGTTTACGCCTAGTAGTAATATCCCCAACAAACGGTAAGGACCGAGCCAAGCTTGAAGACTAGTTCCGATCCCCCGCCCTAGATCAGCTCGAGGAGCTCACTTTTGATGATGGGCATATGCGGTTGCTACCAAGTCCGCACTCCACCTCGCATACGCTGCTGTCGCCAAGTTCGAGAACTGCCATTTCCGCCCCATAATGGCCGCGCCGCTCTTATTCTACCACGGTGAAGCACCTCGAGCTAAATCGCCGTACGCCTCTCAAGGGTGACATGGGCGCCTGCTCCGTGGCTGTCCTGCACTCGAGTGCCTTCATCTTCAGGCGATCAATGGGTTGAGTACCTTCCACATCACCTCCATGACTCTCCAGGCTATTTATGTGTGTTGCTATTGAGTCAGGAAGTCATCACAAGATGTGTACCACGGTATGGTCATCCAGGACACACCTGCACTTGAGAGATTACTTGTAGTTGATCAAGAAGGTCCAACAAGAATCAATGTCGTGGGTGGGCTACTCGTCTGACAAATAATCCGAACTTGACAGTGGTGGGCTACTCGTCTGACAAATAATCCGAACTTGTTATTGGATCCACACCCGTTCAGGTACAACAGCCGCCTTCTACCTATCCTTCTACAGATTAAAATTATTTCTAATTTTGAAGATGTTTGTTCGTCTGTCATTCAGAAAATGATTCCAACAAGCTCGACCCTGAAACTGCGCAGAGTGAAGGTCTTGGCACTAGAATCTATTGGGCCCAACCTGGAGCAAGTTGTCAGTTTCCGGAGATGCTTTCCGTGCCTGGAGAAGCTATATATCGAGGTAATGTTCCTTTCCTGTTAAATGTTAACGATAAGGGAGTTCAATTTGTGACACCTTTTTCCAAGTTTACAATGACAGTGTAGTACGATTTCTGAAGGTTCTTTTGGAGGATTTCAGTACATACATGCTGCCCCTCCCCCCCCCCCCCCCAATATTGGTTGCTTGATCCATATGGTTACAATCAATAAGCATTTCTCCTTTGGATTCATATGGACTAGTTTTCTTAGGGAACTTTTCATCCACTCCAACCTCTGGTGAAGAAAGCTACATTTTTCATCAAATGCCCATGTTAATCATGTCAGATCGAAGATGGCATATTAGTGCATTTTACAAATCCTGCAAACCAAATAGCTAGGCATGTAGTAATGTTCAAAGCTGCATGTAGGCACTAACACGTTTTCTTCTTTTGCAGATAAGATTAGGCCCAGTGGTGGATAATGTGATACAATATAACAATCACGTCGAATGCCTAGATCTGCATCTCTCAGCAATTACTTTGAACTCCTACCGAGGGACCTTACCGGAGATTATATTCGCCAGGTTATTTGTTCTCAGGGCAAGGGTGTTGAAGGAAATGAGATTTGCCCTACATTTATTTCGCAAAAATGAATGGTTTGTTGATCAGCACCGGCGCCTGCAGTAGAATGGAGTAGGCTGCAAAAATGCTGAATTTCATTTTGGAACTTCAGATGACAGAGTAATAGGAAGTCATCGTGTCAACCCCATACATGACTTCTCAGTGGCTGACCCTTTGCAAAAAATGTGAGGTTTCGAAGCCAGACTTAGCAGCGGTGATATTAGTTTGAACCTCTCTCATATCCATGTTCAGTGGATCGGCGCGAGCGTTTGCAGCTGATGAGCTGAATTTCATTTCTAATATCAGTTTGAACCTTGTAATCTTCGAATTTGAGCCATATAACTCTGGAATTTGAACCTTGTCAAATTTCGAGCTTTTGTGGTACAATCGTTGAAATGGCATCGTATGAGACTCGTATATTGCTAGCACTATTTTGACCTTAATATGAAATGGTCTTAGATTTTATTAACCATTCTCGAATCAGTTTACATTGTCGATCTCACAGCACACAATCTGTATAGCTAACTTTCATTGCGATCTTGACATTATTGCACGATTGGTTTCTTCCACCGTGTGCAGTGTAGAGCGCATAATTAATTATCACCCTCGAGTGTCCATCATGACCCTTCTGTTTGACCTCATCACCCAAGGGTAAACTCATGACCAAAGTCATTCCGCACACTTTGTTTTTACAAAGCCTTTTGCCAATCAACGCCCACGATTTGTCCCTCTTCTAGCCGACGCATGGCCAAACTAGCTGGGCGGAAGCTTTGTGATAAGCAGTCTTGATGGCAGGAAAGAGCTCACCGATGATACATTTGGCGCCTCTTCGAGCCCATGCGTGCGGTGGGGTGTTGTTAAGAGTGCACTGAAATCCTCTGCTATGAACGCCGTGACAAGACGTGACGATTGTAGGCCGGCCAGCCCCCATTTATTACAGCGGCCATTTAACCTACCCTTGTGTCTCTTCAACCTTTTGATCGTGCCCCGCCATTGCAAGAAGCACACCCACCACGAGAAATTCTTAGAGGGTATCCTGCGCGGCTCCAATGGCTCTCCGAGCGGCTTCCGACGACGAGCAGCAGTTCACCATGCGTGCCGTGGTGGACACCCACAGAAGGTTCTTGGACCTCTCGGTGGTGTACACCAACGACCCGGTCTGGGTGGAGCACTCCATCCACATCATGGAGTTGTTGCTTGCCGAGGAGAAGTACAAGGTGGTCGGGTTCGACCTCGAGTACATCTGCGCTCGTACCTGGTCTCGTCCCAAGGTCGCCGTTGCCCAGATGTGTGTGCGCCACCTCGTCCTCGTCTACCACTACTGCCTGGCCACAAGGCCTTGTGAGTGTTTCGCCAGGTTTATCAATAGCCCCCACTACATGTTCACTACGGTGGACATCACCAATGATGTAAAGGTGCTTGAGAATTCGGGCATCGCCTGCCAGAATCTTGTCGACATCCAGGGCCAATACAAGATCAGGGGCAGCAAGGAGCATGAGAAGGACTCATTGGTTCACCTCACCGAGGCCATCATCGACCCTACTACAGAGACATGAAGGATTCATGCAACAAGGACAAGCGTGCCTGGCACTCGGCCTGGATGGAGAAACTCGCCAAAGCTCACGTCGTGTACGCGGCCAAGGAGGCGTACACGAGCTACGACATGTACAGGCGGATCGTTGACACGAGGAAGTCCCTCCTTCCCCAAAACGGTCAGGGATCCAGTCGGAAGCAGAGCAATGGCAAGCGTCGTTGCAACAATAAGGAGATGATTATATCCTCGTTTCTCCTACTTTAGTATGAATGTAATTGCTTTCTTTGGTGTGTGGAAATGTTATGTGTGTAGTCACTTGTGTAATTGTATGCTTAATTTGGTTATGCAATGCTATATTTTTAAGTATATATGTTGATGCTCTGTAGACAGAGTGTAGATGTTGTGCGGACAAAGAAAATCACATCACACACGGACTAAACAATGGAACCCGTCGGTGATGTTTTCATCAATCACTCATAATTGTATACCAGTAATTGTTTGCTCACAACACACACGGCTTGTTAGTAGTAATCGTGTGTGTTGTTACCGGTCTTCACACACGTTTCCGATTACAGACCTGTTTGCCTCGTATCACACACATCCTGTTTATTTGAACCATTTCTGTTCTCATGTCTCAACGCAAACAGTTCACCCGAGTGAACCGCATGCGATGAACCGTATGCCCTTCATCGCACACGCAACTAAAACCTGAACCGTGTTTGATGAATCCGTCATCGCAAACGTTTTATACATTTCTGACGGTTTTCATACAACACCGTTTGCGATTATTACATCGCACACAGTTTCTCGAGGGGTCTCTGATCGTAGTCTTGAGTTAGCAGCATCCTGCAGTAGTACTAGCGGCACCTCTTCTGTTGCGGGAGCACCAGCCTCGTTCGCGGGGTCCATGGGCCCGGCTGGAGGGGGTGGTCCGGTAGGCTGTGAGGAGTTGTTTCCGGCATGGTTTCTGCCGGGAGCGGACGGCTCGACTGGGAGAGGCTTAATGCAGTCCAACATTCTTATTTTCCGGGCCATTGTTGCTGGTGATACGGAGGGCTGAGTGAGAAGGAGAACAAAAGTTCCTGGTTTCACAGGAAGCTTCTGCGCAACACACTTTGACAGGTGATCAGCTATGCTGTTTTCCACACGGGGTACGTGCTCTTTTTGCAACCCGTCAAAGTGCTCCTCCAATCTCCTCACTTCCTGGACGTATGCTTCCATCAATGGGCTTTGATAATCCTTGTTAACTTGTCTCACCACAAGCTGTGAATCTCCTCGAATGATCAGCTTTTTGATTCCCAATTCTGCTGCAATTCTGAGCCCGGCAAGGAGCCCTTCATACTCAGCTGTATTGTTGGTGGTTTCTTCCTGGGCAAAATGCATTTGGACGACATACTTCAAGTCCTCCCCGGAGGGGGCAACAAGAAGCACGCCAGCCCCTACACCTTGTAGGAAAAAAGCACCATCAAAATACATAATCTATTCTTGGGGTGATTCCTTGCTGGGGATAGCTGTCTCTGTCACTTCCTCGTCAGGGGTTGGCGTCCATTCTACAATAAACTCTGCAGTGTCCTACTCTTAATGGTTGATGTGCTCTCAAACTTCAAACAAAGCTAGATAACTCCAAAGCCCACTCCACTATTCTTCCAGTAGCCTCAGGGTTTCAGAGTATCCTTTGCAGCGGAAAACGAGTGACAACTGTGATCTCGTGGGCTTGGAAGTAGTGGCGCAATTTCCTTGAGGCCATAATGAGACAAAAGATCAACATCTGCACGCCAGAGTACCTCGATATAGCTCCCTGTAACAAGGAGCTGACGAAGTACAATGGGCGCCGCACCAGTTTCTTCCTTGCCACGTCCTTGGGGTTGTTCTTGTTGCCGTGCTCATTGTTGTCCCGATCCTTATCTGACTCTACTGCTTTCTGCTCACTTTCTGCCTCATCCACTTCTCGTTGCGCTACCAAGGCCGCACTGACCACTTGGTTGGTTGCCGCCAAGTATAACAACAACGGTTCTTGAGGTTTGGGCACAACCAAGGTAGGCACAGAAGACAGGTAGGCCTTCAACTCCTACAGAGCTGCATCTGCTTCCGGGGTCCACTTCATAGGCCCTGCCTTCTTTAAAATTTTAAAGAACGGCAGGGCATGCTTGGCAGACTTGTAGATGAATCTTCTTAGCGTGGCAATGCATCCTGTTAAGCACCTCACATCCTGAACTGTCCTTGGCGCCTGGATCTGCTCGATGGCTTTGATCTTGTCGGGGTTAGCTTCGATCCCCCGATGGGACACGAAGAAACCAAGTAGTTGTTGGAGATATGCCCTAGAGGTAATCATGTATGATGATATTTCCTATGTGTTTATGAATAAAGATAGTCCTTGGACATTATCAATGATGTGTATCAGCAAGTATGTGACTTGTTTGTGGGACTATGCATTGTATGATGATTGTCCTAAAAGGTCCCTAGTCGAAAGGGCCGTGTGGACGCGCAGCCGACTAGACTGGCATATGACACGGTCGATGGCTTGGTCTCACTAGCCATGGAGCATTGGATGCTAACCGGATAATATGGACTTGGAAAGGTCTGGTCGGATTCGACGTAGTCGGATCCGAGTCGAGATAAGGTCTGAGTCGGACAGACCCAACTATGAGACGCAGCGATATGTCATCTGTGAGTCTCTAATACAACATCGTTCTATTTCCTAAGACCTGGAGGCGCATGTACTCGAGATGGTGACAGACTTGCTTTGGGCCGACCAAACGCTACTCCGTGGTCGGGTAGTTACAAAGGTAGGTTTCGGGATTGTCGATCCCATCTTTGCGAGACATGGTTGAGCAAGATGGGATTTGCCCCTCTGATCAGGAGAGATATACTCTGGGCCCCTCGTGTGATCCGACCAGGATAAGCATGGCCATGCGACAAGGATTATGAGATAATCCGGATTGTGGTCGGCATGACTGAAATGAGAAAGAGGTCGGGCTAGCACAAGGATGACAGTCTCGCCTTGAGCACGACATAACATATATCGTGTGGCAAAGGGAATAGAAGTGTGACACGTTGTACAGGTTCGCCTAACCAGCTTCATAGTCTGCTTGGTGGTCGGCACGCCTTGCTAGAGGCCGCTACCAACCGTGCAGTTCGGAGGTGATCCGAACTATGACCAAGCCGGCTTGAACCTAAGGGGTCACACGCTTAAGGGAAGGAACCTACGATGTTGGTTCGTAGGACACTTGTCGGATGTGATCCGAACTGGACTAGGAACGTGACCGAGTAGACTTTGGGCTTTAGGGTCCGTGCAAGGCCCAAGTGTTGAGCCTGCGACGGACGCCTATATAAAGTGGAGGTGCGGCACACTCATGCGGTTGATCGCTTCGGCTGCGACTAGGGGTTGCATGTGTAGCGAATAGCCACCTCCACTCGCCGCCGACGGTGTGATCGGACCTAGCAGTCCACCGCACGGTGTTCCTCCTGCACGCGTGGATACCGTTAGAGGTGGTGCACTTGCGCTGCTCCGGCGAACTCGTACGTGGGATCGGACGACCGGCTGTTCGAGGGAGATCGAACGAGGAGGAGACGATCCACGCGGACGCGCTGCCCCAACTCTTCTTCCGCTGCACGGCACTGCGCATCTAGTGGTAAAGAACTGTGATCCATCTCCCGTAGCATGTTCCTGGTTGTTCTGCGAGTAGGAAAATTTTAATTTGCAGTCGACGCACCCTACCGTAGACCCCAACAGTAGTTCTCCAGAGGGAACACCAAAAACACACTACTCCAGATTAAGCTTCAAATTGATCTTGCGCAGATTAGCAGATTTCTCCTCCAAATCCTGGATAAGGGTGGCCTTATCCTTGGTTTTGACCACGATATCATCCATATAGGCTTCTATATTTCTGTGTAACTGTAGCTCAAAACCATTCTGAACTACCCTTGCAAAAGTGGACCCGACACTCTTTAATCCGAATAGCATGCGGATAAAGCAGTACGTACCACATGGAGTGATGAATGACGTCTTCTCTTCATTTTCCTTGGACATGAAGATCTGGTGATATTCAGAGTATGCGTCCAGAAAGGAGAGAAAATCACACCCTGAAGTGGAATCAACAATCTGGTCGATGCACGACAAGGGAAATGGGTCATTCGGGCAAGCCTTGTTGAGATCTGTGAAATCAATGCAAAGCCTCCATTTCCTATTAGCCTTCTGGACTACCACTGGATTTGCTAACCACGTAGGATGTAGTACTCCTCTAACCAAACCAGCTGCCTCCAGTTTCTTGATCTCTTCGGCAATGAACTGCTGCCTCTCCAAGGCCTGCTTCCAGACTTTCTGCTTGACAGGTCGAGCATGTGGGAAGACAGCAAGGTGGTGCTCAATTTCCTCCCTGGGAACACCGGAGATATAAGATGGTTGCCTGGAAAACACATCAATATTCACCCGCAGGAAGGCAACGAGCGCACTTTCCTATTTGTCATCGAGGGTGGCGCTGATGGTGAAAGTACCATCAACGCCAGCCAGCCCTACCGGGGCCTTCTTCACTTGGGATGCAACAACCTTGGATCTCTTGCTGTTAGAACACTCCGGCACGTCGTCAACGGGTGCCGTGCACTCGGAGGGGGCATGCTTCCCGGACTCCTTGCCAGAGGTTCTACAATCACTCTTCTTTCCTTTGGCTTTCCTTGGCGGGAGCTGCTGCTGCCTCTGCCGCGACTGCATCCCGGTACATCTTGTCCACATAGATAATTGCATCCTTCTCATCTGATGGGATAGTAATGACTCCCAGTGGCCCAGGCATCTTCAAGGTGTTGTAAGAATAGTGGGATGCTGCCATGAACTTAGCCAGGACCGGCCGTCCAAGAATCCCATTGTACGGCATGGGGAGATCAACCACATCAAACACAACCTTCTCAGTCCGATAGTTCAGTTCTCCCCCAAACGTCACCGGCAACGTAATCTTCCCTTTAGGATGGCTCCTGCCGGGATTAACTCCTTGAAATGTGTCGGTAACCTCTAGATCTTCTTCTCCTATCTGAAGCTTGCTGATGACTGCCGGGGAAACCAGATTCAACCCGGCCCCGCCATCCACTAACATCTTTGTGACATTGAGGTTGCGAATTGTTGGGGAGACCAACAATGGCAAACAACCTACCGTAGTGGTGCTGTCAGGACCCCGATCCTAAGTCACACCGATCTAGCATGTAACACATCATATCACTTTGTGGCCTCACGCACGGTATTTCCACGGGTGCCACCTTAACTGGCCCGGGACCGTTTGCGCCTTTTGGCTCATCTATATGATAGTGTCACTAGCATCCATATGACAGAGAACCCGGGCCGACATGACTAGTCATAAACCCAAAGTGGCACTAACTTACAGGGACATGCATACATGACCCAGCAACGAATGTGTCGGTCATCAGCGAGTGAATCCGGGCTGTAGCAGCTGGGCTAGCAGGACTCCGGGAATCCAGGCTGTAGCAGGCTAACAGGACTCCGAAAGACACCGCGTGACATACCCCCGAAGGGACAGACACAGGATCGAAGAAGGACACTTGCCGGCCAGTCTAACTGTTCCAGAGCAGTAGCAACTGGGCTAACAGGACTCGGTAAACCGGGTTGTAGCAGACTACCATGGCTCAGTGGAAGCACTAGACTACATTTCCCCATAAGAGAGGCTACCAAGGATAGACAACTAGGTTGTCGGATCCCACACATACCAAGCATTTCAATCATACACACAATATGCTCGATATGTGTAAATACAACGTGGCATCACAACAAAACTCTACGACTCAAAGTATTTATTCATAAGACTCCAAAGAGTCAGATATTACAAACATGGGTCTCATGACCCAGCATTCAAGTCATACAAGCAATAAGCACATGCGGAAGCTTATCTTGTTAGAGTACAGAAAAGGGCTGAGAAGCCTGACTATCTACAAGACCCTGCCGAGGGTACAAGATCGTAGCTGAGGTAACAATCTAAATGTCGAAGTCCACGCGGAACTACTAGTGAGACTGAAGTCTCTCTGCACAAACATAAATTAAGCAAACGTGAGTACAAATGTACCCAGCAAGACTTACATCAGAACTAGCTACATATGCATCAGTATCAATAAAGGGGTGGTGGAGTTTGACTCCAGCAAGCTAGCTTTGACTCGGTGGTTATCCTGAACTACGACTGCCAGTAACTCTTTTGAGGTGGCGCACACGAGTCCACATATTCACCAATCAATACACCACTATGGATCCGCTCCAGTCTCCCTACTGGAAGGCCACCCATAGCACTCACGCTTATCTTGCGCATTTTAGAGTATCCACTTTCACTTGTCTATGAACTGCATAGGCAACCCAGAAGTCCTTTACCGCGGACATGGCTATTCGAATAGATGATGTTAGCCCTGCAGGGGTGTACTTCTTCACACATGCTCTCGCCACTTACCACCATGTACACGTCATGTATCTCCGCAACCTTCAAGCGGAAGCCTGGTGAGGGAGTCGGCCACAACCTGACTAACCACACAAGTCTCTCGTCTAGGTTTATCGCATATTCATGTTCCATCCACAAGGAAATCCGGCCGGGGTGTCGCTCACGGCCCCAAACGATGTGTACAGGGTTCCAAGCCCACCAAAGAGGCGGCGCTTGGCATACCCGGCCACGGTGCCTAGTCTGTCCCAAGCCCACCTGTACCGGGTGCCACTTGGTAGACTACTAACACTACCTACAAACACCAGAAACTAGTTGCAGCTCCTACACAGGGATTAGGTTGATTAATAAGTCGAGAGAACTTGGAGTGCCCGGAGCCCAATGCGTGGTAGTAGCTGTTCATGGATCACAAACACAGAACTCAGTCCTGAGGACTGTTTCAATGAGACAACCCACCATGTACTCCTACATGGCCTCTCACTGCTACCTTTACCAAATCGTGTTCACACACTTAGCTCTCAATAGTAAGACATGTTCAGCACATTCCAATTCAAACCCGACGAATCAGACCTGACTCAACTCTAAGCAGTAGCAGGCATGACAACAAGCATGAATGCTTAGGCACATCAGGGCTCAAACAAATCCAACTCATGCTAGCGGGTTTCATCTATTTACTGTGGTAATGACAGGTCATGCAGGGGAAAGGGGTTCAACTACTGCAACATGTAACAGTTGAATCGTTGTTGTCCTAATGCAGTAAAAGAGAGCAAGAGCGAGAGAGTGGGATTGTATCGGAATGAACAAGGGGGTTTTGCTTGCATGGCACTTCTGAAGATAGTATAGTTCTTCATCAGTATCATCGATCTCATCGCGGAAACAACATCTACTAAAGGGGGACAATTACCGGCAGCAGAGAGGAAACACAATCAATGCAATGCAACAATATGATGCATGAATGTGACATGGCAATATGTTGTGGGTTTGAGCTAATGCAGCTAGCAACGATTTAAATGGAGTTGGTTTGAACACAAGATTCAAATTCGAACTTCACATGAGGCATTTCAAATACCATTAATTCAAATTGTCATATAAAGTGGTTGTAAGTTGTTCAAACATGCATGAGAATGCCATAAACAGATTCTTCATATTTTTCTGATAATTTTTCATTCGGAGTTACGGTTTATTTTCTATGATTTTTAGAAGTTTAAATTTTTTTCAAGATTTTATAATTCATTTCTGATATATAAAATCGCCAGAAAATGATTATGAGGTCAGCATGACGTAAGCCTGGCGTCAGCAGGTCAACTGGGCTGCCCCTGGTCAAACCTGACCAGTCGGATCCGCGTGTCGGTTTAACGAGGCAGGAACAGAGGCTGACCGGTGGGGCCAGGTCAACGTTGACGTGGCATGGTCAAACTGATGTGTGGGGCCGGCCGAGTGAATCTAAACTAAACAGAAGATAATTCCGGGGTTAGTTATGGCATTGGGCCCACTAGTCAGCGGCTCTAGGGGTGATTAGTTGGATCATTAGCACTAATTAAGTGTGCCACATCGGCAGTCGCTGGAGTTTCGCTGGCGGTGACCATTCCGCACGGCGGAGGCACAGTTGGGCGGCGCTAGGGGCTGCGGCTAGACGTGATGAGACCACCAGGAGGTAGCTCAAGCTCGTCCGCATCCAACGGAGTAGTCAGCAGCGGCTGGGGTGTGCGGTACTCGTCGGAGACGAGCTTACGGTTGCGGCCGGAGTTCAGCAAGATCGGGTTCGGCGTCATAGTGCACGGGAGGGTTAGCGGATGGGTGCGCTCGGCTCCCGGGAGCATGCTGAGTGCGTTGATAGGCTCGGACGCAAGTGGTGGTGGCTAGAACAACGGCGGCGTCATGCGCGGCGGAGCCGAGCTCTCGGCCATGGCGGAGATGCATCATGGAGCTCGCGAACACGAGGGGGAAGAGAGGGTTTCGGCACGGAGGCTCACAGCGGGTTTGGCAGCAACAACGACAAGATGCTCAACAGGCTCGGGGAGGCGCTCGGGGCGGCGAATCGACTACGACGATCTTCGGTGGCCGACGAGGGAAATGGCAGAGCTGGCGGCGTCCAGGGGCTTCCGGCGCCGTGCGGCTTGGTGAGGAGGAAGAGGGGGACGATGCGGAGCTCGTAGGTAGCTTAGGGTGTCGTCGGAACGACGGTGGCTGCGGTGGTGGCGAGCGGCGTCGATGGCAGCGCTCGGGTGAGCTCAGGGGAGAGAGCCAGGGGAGGGGGAAGTGGGCATGGAGGGGGAGAGAGAGGCAGGGAGGTGCGTGGCCTTGTGGGAGGCGTCCAAGCAGGCAGGGAGAGATGAGGTGGCCGTAGCGGGTGCGCGCGCACGGAGCACACACCCTCCTGCCTACTGGCAGGAGGTTGAAGACGGTGGCCAGCGCTGGGCTGGGGTCGGCTGCACTCCTGGGACAGGTAAGTTACAGGACTGGGCCTCAGGTAAGGTCATGTAAGTTTCTGTCTCTGTTTTATTTCTGTTTTTCTATTTTTGTCATTCTGGTTTGATTTAGTTCAAAGTCCAAACCATTTTGTAGCTTTTGAAAATAATTATGGGGTTAGATATGAAATATCCAGAACCACATAAAAAGTTCCAGAATTATTGGACTTATATTTAATATATAACAAATATAAATCCAAGGCAAATAATTATTAGATCAACTCAAATGCCCAAAACAAATATTTCTGAGCTTCCAAAAATATTGCCTTGAGTTTTACCTCTTGCAAATATTTTCAGAGGGAAACAGGAACATTTTCTTGGACTCATTGAGATGATTTTAATGTTGATCATTTTTAAAAGGTTTTTGAGACTTTTTTTGAAAATTCCTCAATTCAAATTTCATTTGAATTTAAACATGACGACATGAAGATCAAGCAAAGACAACAGGGGCTGAGCTAGGGCTGTGACAGGTGCGGCTCCTCATCAAAGATGATGGGCGTGCAGGACCATTTGAGCGGCTTCCGCGCCTCTGATGCTGGTTCCACGACATTCATCTCTCGTGCCCACCACTTGAGCTGGCGGTGAGAGGCGTGCAAAGATGCACCTCCATCAATGCATAGGGCGTCGGTGACCTTCTGAAACACCTGCTCACTTGTTTCCTCTTCATTCCCTCCATCACTCACGTCATCACAGATTTCCTTCTCTTGATCCCTGGCAGATTTTCCTTGGTTCCGAAAGGGTTTGCCGGGGCGATTTGCTTCACCGCCTCGGCCCTTACCACCAACAACATTCTGACCTTTTCCTTATCACCCTTATCATACTCTGCCCTCTGTTTCTTGACAAGTAGCTCAACCTAGTAACACTCCCGAAGGTCGTGGCCCTTGGTCCGATGGATCTTGCAGTACTGCCCATCGCCTTTCCCAGCTTTCTCGGTGGCAGGAGCTTCCCGGTAGGCAGTCTAAGCGGCAGCTTCCTTGCCGAGGGCCTCAGCCTTGGCCTTCTTGCTGGTACTAGGTGTGCCCGAACCTTCCACAGTCATCACTACCTTATCTCTTGGCTTCTTACTGCGCTTCTTGCCCTTTCTTTGACTGGTTGATTCATCCGCATCCTCTGAATCAGCGTTGGTGCAATCTTCCTCTCTGGGCAACTTCCTTCCTTCCTCCATCCAAGCACACTTACCCACCAGAGTGTATAGCTCCTTCATAGTCTTGGGAAACCACACGTTCATCTTGGAACAAATGCGACGGTTGCGCACATTGGACTGGAAAGCTGCTATAACGTCTACCAGATGGATATTTGAAATATTTCTATGAACTTTACTGAATTTCTGTAAATACTTACGGAGGGTTTCTCCTTCCTTCTGCTGGAGAAGTTGCAGGTCGCTGGGCCTGTCGGGCTCTTGGTGGCCACCGGTGAAGGCACTGATGAACTCGTGGCACATGTCTGCCCATGACGAAATGGATTTCTTGGGTAGGTGCATCACCCAAGACCTCACGTTGGACTTGAGGGCCAAATGGAAGTAGTTGGCGAACACCTTCTCATCTCTTCCCCCGGCAGCCTGGACAGCGATGATATAGATGCTCAAGAACTCTGCCGGGTTCAGCCTCCCGTCGTACTTCTCAGGTATCTCTGGCTTGAATGTGCGAACGAACGGCCAATGGACTTGCCGCAGTTCTCATGTGAAGGCAGGGCAGCCGACCTCGAAAGGTAGGCACCCGCCAACACCGAGCGCAGGCTCGTCGATGTTGAGGACGTCGCAGCTGTCGGTCTGGCGAAGGTCATCGTAGCGTCGATCTATGACGATGCGCGCGTCTCCCCGCTGTCTATCCTCCGGGGCTCGACGTTGGCATGGACGTGCTCGAGGGTCGGAAGAGTCCATCGAGACATCGTCGGGGTCTTGATTCAGCTGCGCCCGCGTCGGCTACCGCGGTGGGGACTGCATCGTGGGGACAGCCCCCTCCGTTCGGCCAGCAGTACGGCTGGTCGCTGTCGCTTGGGGAGGTCGTGGCGGACCAGTTCGTCGTGAGCCCCCAGCTTCGGCGAAACCAAGCAGGCTTTGGATGGTGGAACGCCATTCATCCATCTGCTTGGCTGCTGGCGGAAACCACAGTAGCAGCTGAGCTCGCGCCATAGCCTCTGTGGCTGTGCTTGGCATAGATGTTGATGACACCGACCATACCATCGCCTGGCTCCTAACGGTGCCAGCGGTGGCGGCGGCGGCGGCGTCGCGCCCACTCTGCTGCGGGACGACCATCTGGGTAGTGGGGTTGCGCGGCGGTGGTGCTTGAGGGTCAGCGGCTCCGTCGAGCGCAGCGGTCGGGTTGGCTCGTCCGGGAGGAGGCGCATGCGCCGCGGCCGCTCCTGTGGTGAGGGCGGCCAGAGGGCGATGGCTCACCCCAGACCGAGCACTGTTTTTGCGGCTGTGCCCGTCGGTGGGAGGAGGGTGCAACCCCCGAGACCGATGCTCCAGGTGCCTTCCATTTATTTTAGTTGTTGTCGTGTGTTTATTATGTTTGTTGCATTGTCATAATTGTTTTGCATATTTCTTTTCCCTATGTTGTTGCCATGACCATGTTGAGTGCCACTGTCATATATTTTGTTCTTACATCTAGTTCATCATTGGTTATATTGCATTGCACCATCCTTGTTGTTTCCATGGTCATCTCGCTTTGTTATATGCTATATGTTTTGATATGCCTCTTGTCGTTTATTGCATCATGATCATCATGTGCATTGCATTCTTCATGATGTTGTTTTGGTCTATTCATGTCATTTGTATCAACCCCCTTTGCTATCTCTCTCAAACCTAGCCATGCACCATCACCTTTTTCTTCCTCTTCTTTTACTTCTTTATGCAAGTGAGTTCTTCCCTGCCCCCATTAATGTTCATCCTTTTCCTGATGCTAGTGCACCATGCCTATACCCTCTCTGCCAATTTTCAGCTCATTTGAAGATGTTTCGGTTCGGTTAAAAAATGGCTCAAGTTTGAATTTTATTCAAACTTGCATTATTTTTCTACCTCTAAAAATGTCCAAACCATTTTATTCCAATTGTGCATAAATCCAGGATCTTAGATCTATTTCTATCTCAGCCTACTTCCTTCCTCTTCTCCCAGTGCATTTCTGCTATTTTTATTCAGTCAGAAGGATAAAAGAAAAGAATGAGGAGAGAAAGGAAGAGCATCCCAAAAGAGCCGACCCAACAGCAGACCCCACAGCCCACTGAAGCCACTTACCTGTTCACTTTCAGCCCACCAAGCCCACCAGCATCGGCTCCCCAGTTCTTCTTCTCCTTTCTTGTACGATAGCTCATCCAAGACCTCCGTGTCGGCAGCCGACTTGATTTGACGGCCGGGACAACCTACCTACCTCCTATAAACCTGCCCCAGTGCCCTAGTCATCCTCCTACCTCCATTCCACCCCTCTCACGCCCCTGCCGCCGCCAGGTAAGGATCCCGCGCCGCTTCTTCCACCCCGCGCCATGGCCGAGGAAAGCCCAAGCTCTTATCCGACCTGAACCTCGCCGTAGTTGCCTCCTTCTTCCACGGGAGCGTCGCGGAAGTCTTCCACTTCTTCCATGGCTTCGTACAGGACCACACAGACCCGAAGCTTCTTCACCTTCGTCGTCTTTGCTCTCTGCTTCCCGGAGCCGCGGCGCGCCGGAGATTAGCAGCCCGCCATCGCCCACGTCGACGTCGTCATCTTCTTCCTCTTCATGTCGCGGGACATCAAGTTCCTAATCTCCGCGGACACGATCACCTCGGCCATCAGTGCCTCCCCGCGCCTCTGTCATCGCGCTTCCGGCTTCGTCTTCTTGTCCTATGGGACCTCGGTGAGCCCCCACTCCTCCGCATGTCCTTACTCGCTTCGATTCCATCCCGTAGGCGCGGATCTGTTCATGTCGGTTCGTGTCCGCTGCACGCCCATGCCCGCGCTTGCGCTGCCTCGTGTGCCCCTGCTGCACTTGCTCGCTGACGCCTGAGACGAGCACGGCCTCATGCTCGAGCTAATCTTCCGCAGCTGCTCCGTGCACACACACACACACACCCGAGCCCCTCCAGCACGCAGCAGCCCCCGCAGGTCAATTCCCACGCTCGCGCAGAGCTGCGCCCGCGTCTTCGCATCACCCAGCATAGCCAGCGCCTCGCCGGGCTTCGCCGCCATGGCTGCAAACTCCTGCCTGTGTATGGCCCCCGCTTTTGCTTTGCCCCCCGAGCGCGTGCTGTAGCCCAAGCCCCTGTTTCCGCACGCCCGCCGCCGTTTCCTAGCCGCAGCCGTCGCTGCGTTCACTCACTGGGTTCACCTCCAATCACCCAACTTCCATGGCTAAGCCTGGAGCGTTTCTTGCCTGGTTCTTGTACGTTAGGATGATGTTTTTATCAGCAACACATCTCTAGCCCAGGAGGTCAGCCCGCACGTACGCATATAAGAGGTCCTGGGTTCAACTCCCACGCAACAACCCCCTGTTGACCGATCAGGTTGACCTGTTGACCGACATTCGGACCCACTTGTCATCCTCTCTGTCCACACACACACATACTCCTACCACCTCAGCACCCCGGGCCCTCTTGTCATTGACAGTAGCTGGCCCAGCCCATGTCTCTTTTGTTTTCCTTTTGTTTTGCATATCCATATAATGCCACTGTTTTGTTTTGGTAATAACTAAATATGCATACATCCCACTTAAACAAACTATATATGTAACATGCTTAGAGTTTTATCTAGTTTCATAATTTGCAACTTTTATCCATGTTTAAAATTGTTGTTTGATTAAATGTGCATAAATGACATGCTAAATGTTCTATTTCATAACTAAACAACCGTAGCTCCATTTTTAATAAACTTTATATGTAAATGGGGTGGAAAAATGCATAGTTTAACATGGTGGCATTACTTTGCATGTTTAACAACTCTAAAATATGATTTAGGGCAAAATAGTACCATATCCAAAATATGAACACGGGGATTTTTCGGATTTGTTGTTTGTTGTTTCCGGCCCCATTTAAATTGCTTAGATAGTGTAGTTTTATCATGCTACACCTCTTGCCATGTTTAACAACATTTAATATTGTTGGGTGCATAAACCCCTTGCTGTGACACTGACATCTAGGCCCCACAATACCCCTGTTGACTGGTCAGGTTGACCTGTTGACCGACATTTGGACCCACTTGTCATCCTCTCTGTCCACACGCACACATACTCCTGCCACCTCAGCACCCCGGACCCTCTTGTCATTGACAGTAGCTGGCCCAACCCATGTCTCTTTTGTTTTCCTTTTGTTTTGCATATCCATATAATGCCACTGTTTTGTTTTCGTAATAACTAAATATGCATACATCCAACTTAAACAAACTATATATGTAACATGCTTAGAGTTTTATCTAGTTTCATAATTTGCAACTTTCATCCATGTTTAAAATATTTAAAATTGTTGTTTGATTAAATTTGCATAAATGACATGCTAAATTTTTTATTTCATAACTAAATAATTATAGCTCCGTTTTTAATAAACTTTATATGTAAATGGGGTGAAAAATGCATAGTTTAACATGTTGGCATTACTTTGCATGTTTAACAACCCTTAAATATGATTTAGGGCAGAACAATACCATATCCAAAATATGAACATGGGGATTTTTCGGATTTGTTGTTTGTTGTTTCCGGCCCCATTAAAATTGCTTAGATAGTGTAGTTTTATCATGCTTCACCTCTTGCCTTGTTTAAAAACATTTAATATTGTTGGGTGCATAAACGAGAGCGAACTAAATATTTGAATGTGGTGTTTCGTCAATATGCAACTCGTTGCATATTGAGCTCCACTTAATTGGTAGTATTGTTTGTTGCACTTTGCCATGCCATGCTTCATTAAACCGGACATGCATCATACTTGGTTGTGCATCATGCCATGTTTATGCTTGTTTGTTTACTATGTTGTTGCTTCTTTCCAGTTGTGATTCATCTCGATAGTTCCGGTAACATTGCGATTGTGAGGACCCGTTCGACTACGTCTGTTCATCTACTTCATGGACTCGATCTCCTTCCTTACGGGATTTCGGGCAAGATGACCGTCACCCTGGATCTCACTACTATCTTTGCTTTGCTAGTTGTCTCAATGCTATCGCTATGTCGCGCTACCTACCACTTGTCTATCAAGCCTCCCAAATTGCCATGATAGGCCTCTAACCTTTTCCACCATCCCAGCAAACCGTTGTTTGGCTATGTTACCGCTTTTCTCAGCCCTTCTTATAGCGTTGCTAGTTGCAGGTAGTTCCATGTTGGGACATGGATATCTTGGGATATCACTATATCTCTTATTTAATTAATGCATCTATATACATGGTAAAGGGTGGAAGGCTCGGCCTTTTGCCTGGTGTTTTGTTCCACTCTTGCCGCCTTAGTTTCCGTCATACCGGTGTTATGTTCCTTGACTTTGCGTCCCTAACACGGTGAGGGTTTATGGGCCCCTCTTGACAGTCCGCTTTGAATAAAACTCTTCCAGCAAGGCCCAACATTGGTTTTACCATTTGCTCAACATAATAACTAAACATGATATTAAATTTGACGCATAGGGGGTTAGCACTACCCGGGGAGTATTTCAACATAATACAGGGGGGCAGTGATGATGGTGTTGGTCCCAAACAGAGCCACTTGTGGTGCCACCCCTTCACCAGGGGATTTTGTTTGCCGTATGTACTGCTCATCCAGACGTGGCCTGAGATGAGATATGCGCGGCTACTATCAGGGTGTCGGCACGCCGGGAGGTCTTGCTGGATTAGTTTTACAGTTGTCGAAATGTCTTGTGCACCGGGATTAAGAGTCTGATCGGAGGGTCCCGAGATGGAGGATTGTCTCCGCGGATCGTGAGCTTGTCATGGGCTAAGTTGGGACACCCCTGCAGGGTTTAAACTTTCGAGAGCTGTGCCCGCGGTTATGTGGCAGATGGGAATTTGTTAATAGCCGGTTGTAGATGACTTGAACTAAACTCAACCAAAATACACCAACCGCATGCGTAACCGTGATTGTCTCTTTTCAGGTGCGTTCGAGAAGAGAACACGATTGGGTTATGTTTGAACATAAGTAGTTCAGGATCACTTCTTTGTCATTACTAGTTTGCGATCGGTTGCGTAGTTGCTCATCTTACTCTTGTACTCATAAGTTAGCCACCATACATTGCTTAGCCGCTTGCTGCAACCTCACCACTTACCTATTCCATACCCATTAATCTTTGCTAGTCTTGATACCCGATACGTCTCCAACGTATCTATGATTTTTTATTGGGCCATGCTATTATATTATCAATCTTGGATGTTTTATATGCATTTATATGCTATTTTATATGAATTTTGGGACTAACCTATTAACCTAGAGCCCAGTGCCAGTTTCTATTTTTTCCTTGTTTTTGAGTTTTACAGAAAAGGAATACCAAACGGAGTCCAATGGATGTGCCAATTTTTGATGATTTTTTATGGACCAAAAGAAGACCCCGGAGTAAAAGAGTTGGGCCAGAAGAGTACGGGTTGTCCACGAGGGTGGGGGGCGCGCCCACCCCCGGGCGCGACGGCCTACCTCGTGGACGACTCGGGCACCTCTTTGACTTGTTCCCGACGCCAAAAATTCCTATAAATACTAAAACATCCAGAACATAACCTAGATCAGCAGTTCTGTCACGCCCAATATGCGACCCTATCCAAAAGGAACTCGACGGTCCCACCAAGGATAGACCCACATATTGAAACGCTTTTGCAAGGTGGATATCATTACATCAACATTACAAAATAGATGGGGATACATACAAAAGGCACAAATGCCACAAGAATACATCAACATCATATACAAGATCAACATCCGACTACGGATGAAACATAAACATAAGCTCAAACGACATCCACCCTGCTAGCCCAGGCTGCCGACCTGGAACCTATCCCCTGATCGAAGAAGCAGAAGAAGAACTCCAAAACATGCAAACATCACTCTCGCGTCATGATCAACGCAAACCTGTACCTGCAACTGGTGGTGTAGTAATCTGTGAGCCACGAGGACTCAGCAATCCCATTACCATGGGTATCAAGACTAGCAAAGCTTAAAGGGGTGAGGAAGGGTAAAGTGGTGAGGTTGCAGCAGCGGCTAAACATATATGGTGGCTAACATACGCAAATGAGAGCGAGAAGAGAAACAAAGGAACGGTCGTCAACTAGTAATGATCAAGAAGTGATCCTGAACTCCTACTTACGTCGAGACATAACCCGAAACCATGTTCTCCTTCGATCAACCCGAAAAGAGACACTCACGATTACGCTTACGGTTGGTGTATTTTAGAAGAGTTTACTTGAGTTTAATACAACCGGATATTAACAAATTCCATCGCCACATAACCGCGGGCACGGCTCTTGAAAGTTTATACCCTGCAGGGGTGGCCCAACTTAGCCCATGATAAGCTCTCGCGATCAACGAAGGATATTCCTTCTCCCGGGAAGACCGATCAGTCTCGGAATCCCGGCTACAAGACATTTCGACAGCAATAAAACAAGACCAGCAAGACCGCCCGATGCGCCGACAATCCCGATAGGAGCTGCACATATCTCGTTCTCAGGGCAACACCGGATGAGACAGGCTACGAGTAAAACCAATCCTCAAGTTGCCCCAAGGTGGCCCATGAGTAGCTCGGTTCGAACCAGCACTTAGAGAAGCACGGCCGGGGGTAAATAAAGATGACCCTCGAGAGAGCGACTCCCAAGGGAAAAGTAGGTGGTGGTGAGGCAAATGGTAAAACCAATGTTGGGCCTTCTTTGGGCGAGTCTTATTCAAAGTGAACTGTCAAGGGGTCCCATAAATCACCCGACCGCGTTAGGGACGCAAAATCCGGGAACATAATACCGATATGACGGAAACTAGGGCGGCAAGAGTGGAACAAAACACCAGGCATAAGGCTGAGCCTTCCACCCTTTACCAAGTATATAGATGCATTAATAACATAAGATATATTGTGATATCCCAACAAGTAAACATGTTCCCACAAGGAACAACATCTCCATGTTCCAACAAGGAACAAACTTCATCTTCACCTGCAACTAACAACGCTATAAGAGGGGCTGAGCAAAGCGGTAACATAGCCAAACAATGGTTTGCTGGGAAGGGTGCAAAAGGTTAGAGGCTGACATGGCAATTTGGGATGGCCTGAGCAGCAAGTGATAGGTAACGCAACATAGCGAAAGAACGAAGCAACTAGCATAGCAATGATAGTAGTGAGATCCAGGGTAGCGGTCATCTTGCCTGAAATCCCGCAAGGAAGAAGAACGAGTCCATGAAGAAGACGAACGAATGAAGCCGAACCAAGCGTAGACGAACGAATCCTCACGATCGCAACGAAACAGGAACTAACAAGAAGAAGCACACAACACGGTAAACACACCACACATGAACAAGACATGATGCTCAACCAAGAATGATGCATGACAAAGCTACATGAAGCTACTCATGGCAAGAGATGATGCAAACAAGAGCAACACATCAAAGCAAGTTTAAATGAGGCCGGGAACAACATATAACAATTCCGGTAAGTCCTCATAAGCAAATTTCGAAATTGGTCCAGATCTGAATAAACATTATGTTCAAGTTGTTAAACAGCAAGTTAATATGCACCACGATGATCTACACTAAATTCTAGTCAAGTTACATATAAAGTTCATTTAATTCGGAGCTACGGCCTAGAAGATATGAGCAAAACAAGTTAAACATGGCATTGATGCAAAATGCATACAAACATCAAGCAAACACCTCAAAACATGGATGCAACATGATAATATGAAACTACATGCAAAATCAAGCAAGTTTCATATAGAGCACACTCAAAACGGAGCAACGGTTCAACACATACACACAATACAAGACATGACAACAATCTGTCCAAAACAGCAAGTAGGCATATTGCAAGCATCAAAACAACATGCTACAGGATCCCAACATAATAACAAAAGGCATGGGCATGATGTACAGGTAAAGCATTACAAAACATGAACACTGAGCTATCTCCATAAATCACTAGAACATGCTCAAACACACGTGGCAAGATTGCAAATAATAACAGTTTCAGGCATTGGCAGAAATAACATCAGGTTGCAATGTTTAGAGCTATCAAACAACATGTTACAGGAACTTATCATGGCAAACAAAGGCATGGCATGAATCTACTAATTGCATAGAACAAAAGTCCCTTACTGACAATGAGCCAAAAAGGATCAGAAGATATGATGGCACCCATGTAAACATGGCAAGTTATATTACAGATTCAAACATGGCAGGAACAACGATAAGTAGACATGTTGGTGAGCTTGAACCACTCACCAAATAGCAATACATGGCATGGCAAGGCAACCAACAGTAAGAAGGCATGGCATAGAAGCTATACATGGCAAGAACAACATCATAGCATGCAAGGATCAACTACAACAGCCTTGGCAAAATTGAATAACATGTAAACAATCTGCCAGGAAACATTTTATAGCAAAAGTAGAGCTCGATTGACTCAAGCTAGACTACTCCATAATTGCAAACAAGGGCATGGATGGATAGCGCATAACCATATGTTCAAAACATCCTGACTGAAGTATCTCAAAATATGCATGGATCTCTCGGTAGCATCAAGTTAACATGGCATAAAAATATCAGCAAAACAGGGCTGAAATCAGCAATATCATGAAGCCTAGTTTGCATGCTTGTGCTAGTCACCACAGAGATCACAAAAATACATGGCATACACCCCTGTAAAGATGGCATGGCATATTACAAAACACATGTAGGACTCAAGTTCATAGGGTGCACACATCAATCATGGCAAAAATGACAAAAGTGCAAGTTCTGATAAGAATCTGAAACTAACATCACATAGCACTCTTCCAACAGCATTTCGGGCATAAAGATGAGCTCAATTGAAAATGATGCAATGAGATGAAATGATATACTCATCGAGGCAAACATTTTGACATATTACACGCACGAAACGGAGCAACATGTAGAGAGTTATGGCAGGTCAAAGTATGCAACATAATGCAACAATTTCGGGGACTTGGAGAGATTTTGGGGTCAACCTCGTTTGACCGGATCCAAATCTGGATCGGGGCTGCACCGGGCCCGATGTTCGCCAGAGAGGGCCTGGGCGGCCGGGGCGGTTGCCGGGCGAGAGGGCGGCCGGCGAGGCCTGCTGGTGGTGGCGGCGTGGCGGGCCAGCGCGGAGGCGGCAGTGGCGTGGCGGCGGGCGGAGGCGTGGGATCCAGCGCTTGGCGAGGCGGGCGCCTCGGCCCGGGACGCTGGCTCTGGTGGCGACTTGGCCCCATGAGCTGACTCGGGCCCTTGGTCTGGCGGCAGAAGAGAGAGAGGGGCCAGTGGCGGGACAGGTGGCACCTCTGGTTGGCTCTGGGCGGTGGTGTGGCGGACATGTCCGGTGGCGGGTGTTTTTGTCGGTGGCGCGGTAGGGAAGGCTAGGGTTAGACCGAAATTTGGAGGAGACACATATATATAGGTAGAGGGAGCTAGGAGTGTCCAAATGAGGTGCGGTTTTCACCCACACGATCGTGATCGAACGAGCGAGAGCATGGAGGGGATTTAGGTGGGTTTTGGGCCACTTTGGAAGGGGTGTTGGGCTGCAACTCAAAGAGGGCTTTGCGGTTACCCGGTTAACCGTTGGAGTATCAAACGACCTCCAAATGATCCGAAACTTGACAGGCGGTCTACCGGTGCTATACCAAGGCCGCTTGACAAACCTCGGTCCATTCGAGGCCGTTTAACACCCGCTTACGAAAAGAGGTAAAAGGCGCCGGAGACATAGGAGTGCGGATTGCAAAAGCGGACAACGGGAAAATGCTCGGATGCATGAGACAAACACGTATGCAAAATGAAATGCACATGATGACATAATAAAAATGCAGATGATGACATGGCAAAGTGCAACACACAAGAACATGACAAGGCAACGACGGCGAATAACTGGCAGACACCTGGCGCATCGGATCCGGGGCGTTACAAGTTCCTCCGCCGCAAGCCTCTGTAGCCACCAAAAACCAATCGGGACCTGTTCGGCACCTGCCGGAGGGATCCTCACCGTGGCCATCTTCATCATCCGGCGCTCTCCATGACGAGGAGGGAGTAGTTCACCCTCGGGGCTGAGGGTATGTACCAGTAGCTATGTGTTTGATCTCTCTCTCTCTCTCGTTTTCTTGAGATGTTACGATCTTGATGTATCGCGAGCTTTGCTATTATAGTTGGATCTTATGATGTTTCTCCCCCTCTACTCTCTTGTAATGGATTGAGTTTTCCCTTTGAAGTAATCTTATCGGATTGAGTCTTTAAGGATTTGAGAACACTTGATGTATGTCTTGCATGTGCTTATCTGTGGTGACAATGGGATATTCACGTGATCTACTTGATGTATGTTTTGGTGATCAACTTGCGGGTTCCGTAACATTGTGAACTTATGCATAGGGGTTGGGACACGTTTTCATCTTGACTCTCTGGTAGAAACTTTGGGGCACTCTTTGAAGTTCTTTGTGTTGGTTGAATAGATGAATCTGAGATTGTGTGATGCATATCGTATAATCATACCCACGGATACTTGAGGTGACATTGGAGTATCTAGGTGACATTATGGTTTTGGTTGTTTTGTGTCTTAAGGTATTATTCTAGTACGAACACTATGATGGATCGAACGGAATGAATAGCTTCGTGTTATTTTACTACGGACTCTTAAATAGATCTATCAGAAAGGATAACTTTGAGGTGGTTTCGTACCCTACAATAATCTCTTCGTTTGTTCTCCGCTATTAGTGACTTTGGAGTAACTCTTTGTTGCATGTTGAGGGATAGTTATATGATCCAATTATGTTATTATTGTTGAGAGAACTTGTACTAGTGAAAGTATGAAGCCTAGGCCTTGTTTCAACACATTGCAATACCGTTTACGCTCACTTTTATCACTTGCTACCTTGCTGTTTTTGTTCTTTTAGATTACAAAAACCTATGTCTACCATCCATATTGCACTTGTATCACCATCTCTTCGCCGAACTAGTGCAGCTATACAATTTACCATTGTATTGGGTGTGTTGGGGATACAAGAGACTCTTTGGTATTTGGTTGCAGGGTTATTTGAGAGAGACCATCTTCAACCTATGCCTCCCACGGATTGATAAACCTTAGGTCATCCACTTGAGGGAAATTTGCTACTGTCCTACAAACCTGTGCACTTGGAGGCCCAAAAACGTCTACAAGAAGAAGGTTGCATAGTAGACATCAAGCAGTTTCTGGCACCGTCGCCGGGGAGGTTAGTGCTTGAAGGTATATCTTTAGATCTTTCAAGCGAATCATTTAATTTCTTGTTTTATCACTAGTTTAGTTTATAAAAGAAAACTACAAAAAATTGGAATTGAGGGTGCCTCATATGCTTCATCTTTTTAATGTCTTTCATGAAAATAAGAATTCTGATAATTGTGCCAAAGTGTTAGAAGAAGAATGCATTAGAATGTTTGGCACTAAATATTTGAATGATGAGCATGATTGCAATGTTGTTAGTATGAATTCCTTGAATATCCATAGTACTAATGATGATTGCACTAGTCATGATGAAAATGTCTCTTATAAGCATGTCAACTTTTGTGGAATACATAGAGCTTGCAAGCACACACCAAATAGGGAAGATAGATTTTGCAAGAGACATAAGTATTTGGAAACTAAATGGTTGCAAGAAAGGCTAGATGATTGTGCTGAAAAATTTAATATTTATCGCCATCCTTGTGAACTTTGCAATGAACATGGTCATTTAAAGCTCCAATGCTATTTGTTTCATGATCAAATCATGTCCAAAAATTGTGATAACTTGATTACCCTTGAGCATCATAAAGAGCTTAGTCTTCTTTTGGGGTATGAAGAAATGAAATGTATAACTGAGGGTATTCCAAAATTTAATCTTGATAGATTTCTTGATTTTGATCTCGAAGAAATTTTTATGTATTGTGCGGTGAATTGCATTGAAAACCCTTATATTGCCAATTACATAAGGACAAGGAAACAAATAGAAGATGAAGAGAATACTAATGAAAGGGAAGAGACTTCCCAATATCTTCCTATTATTTCTTATGATGAATCAGGTAACGAGGAGGATCCTTCTATTGAACCAATCTCATTAATAAGGAGCTCCAAAAAGAGGATTAGACCCACACATAATGTGAAGAAGAAAAAGAAAAGACGGAGAAGCAAAGCTAAAAAGGTATCCCTCCCAAATGATGTTGCTCCTGCTACTCATTATGATGATAATATTTGCTATAATATTGGTGCTATCCATACTATTAATGATGAGAGTGATTATGCTTATGATATGAAAATGCCCAAGCTTGGGGATGCCATGTTTGATGAGAATGACAAGTTTGAGAATTTATTTTCTGCAATTAATGATTGTCCCAAGCTTGGGGATGGTATGTTTTATGAAGATGATATGTTTAACCTCCCAAGTTTTGATATGCAAATTTGTTATGATGATAGCATGCCTCCTACTTATGATGATTATATTGATGAAAGTGGGTTTGGAAGAGTGTCAACTTTAGGAAGTAATGATCCTACTATTTTGGAGGATGTTGAATCTTATTGTGATAATTATTAAAGTGGATTTGGAGAGGTCATGACTTTATTCAGTAATGATTCCACTATCTTGGAAGAGGTTTCAATTGATTATGATGAGAACAAAGTTGCTACCTATGATGATTATTGTGATGATACTTATGCTGTAAAGAGTAGTGATGATTATATTTATAAAACTTATCATGATTAAGATTACCCTTTTTCTGAACGCTACTCTTTTAACGTGGAAACAATTTATAGTATTCGAGTCTCTTATGATACTCCCACTATTCCGATTGAGAAGAATTTTGCTTATGTAGAGAGTAGTAAATTTTCTATGCTTGTAGACCATGACAAGAATGCTTTAGGTGCTTGTTATATTGTTGAATTCATTCATGATACTACTGAAAACTATTATGAGGGAGGAATGTATGCCTGTAGGAATTGCAATAATATCAAGATTCCTCTCTATGTGCTTAAAGTTTTGAAGTTATGCTTGTTTTGCCTTCCTATGCTAGTTGATTATTGTTCCCATAAGTTGTTTGCTCACAAAATCACTATGCATAGGAGGTGGGTTGGACTTAAATGTGCTAGTCATATTCTTCATGACGCTCCCTTTATGTTTCAATTCTTATCTTTTTGTGAGCATCATTGAAATCATCATGCCTAGCTACGGGCGTTAAACGTTAGCGCTTGTTGGGAGGCTGATACGTCTCCAACGTATCTAAAATTTATGAAGTATTCATGCTATTATATTATCCATCTGGATGTTTATGGGATTTATTATGCAATTTTATATTATTTTTGGGACTAACCTATTGACCCAGAGCCCAGTGCCAGTTCCTGTTTTTTCCCTTGTTTCAGTGTTTCGAAGAAAAGGAATATCAAACGGAGTCGAAACGGAATGAAACCTTCTGGAGAAGTTATTTTTGGAAGGAAAGTAACCTGATAGACTTGTAGTACACGTCAGGAAAGAAACGAGGGAGCCACGAGGTAGGGGCGCCCACCCCCCTAGGGCGCGCCCTCCACTCTCGTTGGCCCCTCGTGGCTCCCCTGACGTACTTCTTCCTCCTATATATACCCTTATACCCTAAAACGGTCGGAGAACAGAATAGATCGGGAGTTCCGCCGCCGCAAGCCGCTGTAGCCACCAAAAACCAATCGGGACCCTGTTCCGGCACCCTGCCGGAGGGGGGAACCCTCACCGGTGGCCATCTCCATCATCCCGGCGCTCTCCATGACGAGGAGGGAGTAGTTCACCCTCGGTGCTGAGGGTATGTACCAGTAGCTATGTGTTTGATCTCTCTCTCTCTCTCTCTCTCATGTTCTTGATTTGGCACGATCTTGATGTATCGCGAGCTTTGCTATTATAGTTGGATCTTATGTTTCTTCTCCGCCTCTACTCTCTTGTAATGGATTGAGTTTACCCTTTGAAGTAATCTTATCGGATTGAGTCTTTAATGATTTGAGAACACTAGATGTATGTCTTGCCGTCCGTATCTATGGTGACAATGGGATATCACGTGATTCACTTGATGTATGTTTTGGTGATCAACTTGCGGGTTCCGCCCATGAACTTACGCATAGGGGTTGGCACATGTTTTCGTCTTGATTCTCCCGTAGAAACTCTGGGGCACTCTTTGAGTTTCTATGTGTTTGTTGAATATATGAATATGAGATTGTGTGATGCATATCGTATAATCATACCCACGGATACTTGAGGTGACATTGGAGTATCTAGGTGACATTAGGGTTTTTTTTATTTGTGTCTTAAGGTGTTATTCTAGTACGAACTCTAGGGCTGTTTGTGACACTTATAGGAATAGCCCAACGGATTGATTGGAGAGAATAACATTGAGGTGGTTTCGTACCTTACCATAATATCTTCGTTTGCTCTCCACTATTAGTGACTTTGGAGTGACTCTTTGTTGCATGTTGAGGGATAGTTATATGATCCAATTATGTTATTATTGTTGAGAGAACTTGCACTAGTGAAAGTATGAACCCTAGGCCTTGTTTCCTAGCATTGCAATACCGTTTACGCTCACTTTTACCACTTGTTACCTTGCTATTTTTATATTTTCATATTACAAAAACCTATATCTATCATTCATATTGCACTTGTATCACCATCTCTTCGCCGAACTAGTGTACCTATACAATTTACCATTGTATTGGATGTGTTGGGGACACAAGAGACTCTTTGTTATTTGGTTGCAGGGTTGTTTGAGAGAGACCGTCTTCATCCTACGCCTCCCACGGATTGATAAACCTTAGGTCATCCACTTGAGGTAAATTTGCTACTGTCCTACAAACCTCTGCACTTGGAGGCCCAACAATGTCTACAAGAAGAAGGTTACGTAGTAGACATCAAGCTCTTCTCTGGCGCCGCTGCCGGGGAGGTGAGTGCTTGAAGGTATATCTTTAGATCTTGCAATCGAATCTTTTTGTTTCTTGTTTTAGCACTAGTTTAGTTTATAAAAGAAAACTACAAAAAATGGAATTGAGGGTGCCTCATATGCTTCATCTTTTTAATGTCTTTCTTGAAAATAAGGATTCCGATAATTGTGCTCAATTGCTAGAGGAAGAATGCATTCAAATGTTTGGCACTAAATTTTTGAATGATGAGCATGATTGCAATGTTGTTAGTATGAATTCCTTGAATACCCATGATGCTTATGATATGAAAAGGCCCAAGCTTGGGGAAGCTATATTTGATGAGAATGACATATTTGAGAATATATTTTCTGAAAGTAATGTTGGTCCCAAGGTTGGGGATGCTATGTTTCATAATGTTGATATTTTTAGCCTCCCAAGTTTTGATATGCAAAGTTGTTATGATGATAGCATGCCTTCTACCTATGATGATTATATTGATGAAAGTGGGTATGGAAGAGTGTCAACTTTAGGAAGTAATGACCCCACTATTTTGGAGGATGTTGAATATTATAATATTTATGAAAGTGGATTTGGAGAGGTCATGACTTTCTTTAGTGATGAGTCCACTATCTTGGAAGAGGTTTCAATCGATTATGATGAGAACAAAGTTGCTACTTATGACGATTATTGTGATGAAACTTATGCTATAAGAAGTAGTGATGATTATATTTATAAAACTTGTCATGATTATGGTTCCCCTTTTTCTGAACATTACTCTTTTAATGTGGAAACAATTTATAGTATTCAACTCTCTTATGATACTCCCACTATTCCGAATGAGAAGAATTTTGCTTATGTGGAGAGTAGTAAAATTTCTATGCAAGTAGATCATGAAAAGAATGATTTAGGTGCTGGTTATATTGTTGAATTCATTCATGATGGTACTGAAAACTATTATGAGGGAGGAATGTATGCCTGTAGGAATTGCAATAATACCAAGTTTCCTCTCTATGTGCTTAAAGTTTTGAAGTTATGCTTGTTTTGCCTTCCTATGCTAGTTGATTATTGTTCCCATAAGTTGTTTTCTCACAAAATCCTATGCATAGGTAGTGGGTTAGACTTAAATGTGCTAGTCATATTCTTCATGATGCTCTCTTTATGTTTCAATTCTTATCTTTTATGTGAGCATCATTGAAATCATCATGCCTAGCTAGGGGCTTTAAACGTTAGCGCTTGTTGGGAGGCAACCAAATTTTATTTTAGTTTCTTGCTTTTTGGTTCCGTTTAGGAATAATAATCCATCTAGCTTCTGTTCAGATGTGGTTTTGTGTTTTAGTTAGTGTTTGTGCCAAGTAGAACCTTTGGGAAGACTTGGGTGAAGTCTATATGATCATGCTGTAAAAAAAGAAACTTTAGCGCTCACAAGATTAGCTTCAACTTTTTACGGGAGAGTGATGTTTAGTTGATTCTTTTTTTAGATGATTACTAGACAAATTCCTCAGGTCCACCAATTTATTTCAGAATTTTTGGAGTTCCAGAAGTTTGCGTTAGTTACATATTACTACAGACTGTTCTGTTTTTGATAGATTCTGTTTTTCGTGTGTTGTTTGCTTATTTTGATGAATCTATGGCTAGTAAAATAGTTTATAAACCATATAGAAGTTGGAATACAGTAGGTTTAACACCAATATAAATAAATAATTAGTTCATTACAGTAATTTGAAGTGGTGTTTTGTTTTCTTTCGCTAACGGAGCTTACAAGTTTTCTGTTAAGTTTTGTGTTGTGAAGTTTTTAATTTTTGGGTAAAGATTAGATGGACTACGGAATAAGGAGTGGCAAGAGCCTAAGCTTGGGGATGCCCAAGGCACCCCAAGGTAATATTCAAGGACAACCAAGAGCCTAAGCTTGGGGATGCCCCGAATGGCATCCCCTCTTTTGTCTTCGTTCATCAGTAACTTTACTTGGAGCTATATGTTTATTCACCACATGATATGTGTTTCGCTTGGAGCGTCATTTTATTTTCTTTAGCTTTGCTTGCTGTTTGAATAAAATACCAAGATCTGAAATTCTTAAATGAGAGAGAGTCTTCACATAGCTACATAATTATTTAACTACTCATTGATCTTCACTTATATCTTTTTGGAGTAGTTTGTCATTTACTCGTGTGCTTCACTTATATCCTATGAGTAAATGGTTGAATGATTTGAATGTCATAAATCTGAAATTATATATGTTTCATATGCTTGTCCCATGGTGAGTAATGCCTTCACACATAAGAAGTAGAGGTGGTAAATTTGTTGAAGGTTAGCAAGCATTGTATTGGTCACTTGAACAATTCATGAAAGAATATTGAAGGAAGAGAGGTTTCACATATAAATATACTATCTTGGACATCTTCTATGATTGTGAGCCCCATTAATTATTTTCAAACCTGAGCAAATTAGTTGAAGTTGAACAAGGAAGACTAACATAATGAGTTATGCTTGGGTATATTTGTATAAGTTATATTGTTTTGGATCCTCTAACATGTGGTGCTTGCTATTTAGAATCCTTTGCTAGCCAGAATATCTATACTAAGCGGGAATACTGCTTGTGCATCCAAACTCCCTGAACTAAGTTTCTTCCATGAGTGTCCACCATATCTACCTATATACGATATTTACCTGCCGTTCCAAGTAAATTTGCATGTGCCAAACTCTAAACCTTCAAATAATAATATGTTTTGTATGCCCGAATCGCTCATGTAGCGACTACGGGTTAGCAGTATCTTCCATGCTAGGTGGGTTATTCTCACGATGAGTGGACTCCGCTCATCATTCACGAGAAAATGGCTAGTAACTGGGATGCCCAGTCCCATGATCAAAAGATCAAAATCAAATAAAAAATAATTGCAAACAAAACTCCCCCAGGTTTGATGTTAGTTGGAGGCACCCGTTGTTTCGGGCAAGCCATGGATTGATGATTGTTGGTGGATGGGGAATAAAAATCTTTACCTTTCTACTTGGGAACCGCCTATAATGTATGTAGTATGGAAGATATTGGGAACTCTTGGTCGTTATGTTGACAATGAAAGCATACCTCTCAAAATGATTTTCATCCCTGTTTTCGCTTCGAGCTCTGGCACCTCTGCAAATCCCTGCTTCCCTCTGTGAAGGGCCTATCTTTTACTTTTATGCAAGAGTCAGTAGTATTCCTTCTCATTCCAACCTACTCTTTAGTTGGCAAGCATCATGTGATGGAAAGATCTAAGCATATATGGCCATTCAAATATATTTGATCATGTATTATTATTGTTGACATTACGCTTGTGGTAAAAGGTTGGGAGGCGAAACATTAAGCCCCTATGTTTCTCTGTGTTCAATGGATGCTATTTGTTCTAAAAATATGCTTTGAGTGGTAGCAATCATGGAAGACTAAATGATAGTTGAGTATGTGAAGTTTGCTGAATCAAAGCTCTGACATAGACTCTTCCTGAAAATAAGATGAATTGTACCTGTTTGATGACTGAGAACATAGTTTGTTAGTTTTCAAGAAAGTTTATGATCTATACTTTAACATGTGAATAGTTTGTTACTTGATCATGAAAAGTTCTATGAGTTGAGCTACTGTTATGACATATAATGATGCTAGAAAGGTGATTGAAATTATCATTGATCAAACTTATGCACCTACTAGCATTCGCACTTCATAAATTATTTCTTTTATCATTTACCTACTCGAGGACGAGCAAGAATTAAGCTTGGGGATGCTGATACGTCTCCAACATATCTATAATTTATGAAGTTTTCATGCTATTATATTATCCATCTTGGATGTTTATGGGCTTTATTATGCACTTTTATATTATTTTTGGGACTAACCTATTGACCCAGAGCCCAGTGCCAGTTCCTGTTTTTTCCCTTGTTTCAGTGTTCTGAAGAAAAGGAATATCAAACGGAGTCGAAATGGAATGAAACCTTCTGGAGAAGTTATTTTTGGAAGGAAAACAACCTGATAGATTTGGAGTGCATGGCAGGAAAGAAACGAGGGAGCCACGAGGTAGGGGACGCGCCCACCCCCCTAGGGCGCGCCCTCCACCCTCGTGGGCCCCTCGTGGCTCCCCTGACGTAATTCTTCCTCCTATATATACCCATATACCCTACAACGATCGGAGAACAGAATAGATCGGGAGTTCCGCCGCCGCAAGCCTCTGTAGCCACCAAAAACCAATCGGGACCTGTTCAAGCACTGCCGAGGGGGGAACCCTCACCGGTGGCCATCTTCATCATCCCGGCGCTCTCCATGACGAGGAGGGAGTAGTTCACCCTCGGGGCTGAGGGTATGTACCAGTAGCTATGTGTTTGATCTCTCTCTCTCTCTTTCTCTCTCGTGTTCTTGATTTGGCACGATCTTGATGTATCGTGAGCTTTGCTATTATAGTTGGATCTTATGTTTCTTCTCCGCCTCTACTCTCTTGTAATGGATTGAGTTTACCCTTTGAAGTAATCTTATCGGATTTAGTCTTTAATGATTTGAAAACACTTGACGTATGTCTTGCCGTGCGTATCTGTGGTGACAATGGGATATCACGTGATTCACTTGATATATGTTTTGGTGATCAACTTGCGTGTTCCGCCCATGAACTTATGCATAGGGGTTGGCACATGTTTTCGTCTTGATTCTCCGGTAGAGACTTTGGGGCTCTCTTTGAGGTTCTATGTGTTGGTTGAATAGATGAATATAAGATTGTGTGATGCATATCGTAAAATCATACCCACGGATACTTGAGGTGACATTGGAGTATCTAGGTGATATTAGGGTTTTGGTTGATTTGTGTCTTAAGGTGTTATTCTAGTACGAACTCTAGGGCTGTTTGTGATACTTATAGGAATATCCCAGCGGATTGATTGGAAAGAATAACTTTGAGGAGGTTTCGTACCCTACCATAATCTCTTAGTTTGCTCTCCAGTATTAGTGACTTTGGAGTGACTCTTTGTTGCATGTTGAGGGATAGTTATATGATCCAATTATGTTATTATTATTGAGAGAACTTGCACTAGTGAAAGTATGAACCCTAGGCCTTGTTTCCTAGCATTGCAATACCGTTTACGCTCACTTTTACCACTTGTTACCTTACTGTTTTTATATTTTTCAGATTACAAAAACGTATATCTATCATCCATATTGCACTTGTATCACCATCTCTTCGCCGAACTAGTGCACCTATACAATTTACCATTGTATTGGGTGTGTTGGGGACACAAGAGACTCTTTGTTATTTGGTTGCAGGGTTGTTTGAGAGAGACCATCTTCATCCTATGCCTCCCACGGATTGATAAACCTTAGGTCATCCACTTGAGGGAAATTTGCTATTGTCCTACAAACCTCTGCACTTGGAGGCCCAACAACGTCTACAAGAAGAAGGTTACATAGTAGACATCAGAGGCAACCCAATATTATTTTTGTTCCTTGATTTTTGATCCTATTTAGCAATAAATAATTCATCTAGCCTCTGGTTAGATGTGTTTTTATGTTTTAGTTAGTGTTTGTGCCAACTAGAACCTTTGGGAAGACTTGGGTGAAGTCTTTATGATCTTGCTGTAAAAAACAGAAACTTTAGCGCTCACGAGATTAGCTGCCATTTTTTACTGGAGAGTGCTTTTAGGTTGATTCTTTTTGCAGATGATTAATAGACAAATTCATCAGGTCCACCAATTTATTTCAGAATTTTTGGGGTTCCATAAGTATACGTTCGATACAGATTACTACAGACTGTTCTGTTTTTGACAGATTCTGTTTTCTATGTGTTGTTTGCTTATTTTGATGAATCTATGAGTAGTATCGGAGGGTATGAACCATAGAGAAGTTGGAATACAGTAGATATTACACCAATATGAATTTAGAATGAGTTCACAACAGTACCAAAAGTGGTGATTTATTTTCTTATACTAACAGAGCTTACGTGTTTTCTGTTGAGTTTTGTGTTGTGAAGTTTTCAAGTTTTGGGTAAATATTCGATGGAGTATGGAATAAGGAGTGGAAAGAGCCTAAGCTTGGGGATTCCCAAGGCACACCAAGGTAATATCCAAGGACAATCAAGATCCTAAGCTTGGGGATGCCCGGGATGGCATCCCCTCTTTCGTCTTCGTTCATCAGTAACTTTACTTGGAGCTATATTTTTATTCACCACATGATATGTGTTTTGCTTGGAGCGTCATTTTATTTCATTTGTTTTCCTTGCTGTTTGAATAAAATACCAAGGTCTGAAATTCTTAAATGTTAGAGAGTCTTCACATAGTTACATAATTATTCAACTACTCATTGATCTTCACTTATATCTTTCGGAGTAGTTTGTCATTTGCTCTAGTGCTTCACTTATATCCTTTTAGAGCACGGCGGTGGTTTTATTTTAAAGAAATATATGAACTATCATGCTTCACTTATATTATTTTGAGAGTCTTTAGAACAGCATGGTAATTTGCTTTGGTTATAAACTAGTCCTAATATGATAGGCATCCAAGAGGGATATAATAAAAACTTTCATACAGAGTGCATTGAATACTATGAGAAGTTTGATACTTGATGATTGTTTTGAGATATGAAGATGGTTATATTAAAGTTGTGCTAGTTGAGTAAGAATTTGAGAAATACTTGTGTTAGAGTTTGCAAGTCCCGTAGCATGCAGGTATGGTAACCGTTGTGTAACAAATTTGAAACATGAGGCGTTCTTTGATTGTCATCCTTATGAGTGGCGGCCGGGGACGAGCGATGGTCTTTTCCTACCAATCTATCCTCTAGGAGCATACACGTAATGCTTGGTTTTTGATGACTTGTATATTTTTGCAATAAGTACGTGAGTTCTTTATGACTAATGTTGAGTCCATGGATTATACGCACTCTCACCCTTCCATCATTGCTAGCCTATTCGGTACCGTGCATTGCCCTTTCTCACCTCGAGAGTTGGTGCAAACTTCGCCGGTGCATCCAAACCCCGTGATATGATACGCTCTATCACACATAAACCCCCTTATATCTTCCTCAAAAAAGCCACCATACCTAGCTATTATGGCATTTGCATAGCCATTCCGAGATATATTGCCATGCAACTTTCCACCGTTCCGTTTATTATGACACGCTTCATCATTGTCATATTGCCTTGCATGATCATGTAGTTGACATCGTATTTGTGGCAAGGCCACCATGCATAATTTTTCATAGATGTCACTCTTGATTCATTGCCCATCCCGGTACACCGCCGGAGGCACTCATATGGAGTCATATTTTGTTCTAGTATCGAGTTGTAATCATTGAGTTGTAAATAAATAAAAGTGTGATGATCATCATTAATAGAGCATTGTCCCAAATAAAAAAAGAAAAAAAGAAAGGCCAAATAAAAAAAGAAGGAAAGTCCAAATAAAAAAAGAAAAAAAAGAAAGGCCACATAAAAAAGGAAGGCCCTAGAAAAAAGAAGGGACAATGCTACTATCCTTTTTCCACACTTCTGCTTCAAAGTAGCACCATGATCTTTATGATAGAGAGTTTCTTGTATTGTCACTTGCATATAATAGTGGGAATTATTCATTATAGAACTTGGCTTGTATATTCCAACAATGGGCTTCCTCAAATGCCCTAGGTCTTCATGAGGAAGCAAGTTGGATGCACACCCACTTAGTTTCTTTTGTTGAGCTTTCGTACATTTATAGCTCTAGAGCATCCGTTGCATGGCAATCCCTACTCCTCGCATTGACATCAATTGATGGGCATCTCCATAGCCTGTTGATTATCCGCATAGATGTGAGACTTTCTCATTTTTTGTATTCTCCACACAACCCCCATCATTATATTCTATTCCACCCATAGTGATATGTCCATGGCTCACGCTCATGTATTGCGTGAAAGTTGAAAAAAGTTTGAAAATACTAAAGTATGAAACAATTTCTTGGCTTGTCATCGGGGTTGTGCATGATGAGAGCATTTTTGTGTGGCGAAAATGAAGCGTGGCCAAACTATATGATTTTGTAGGGATGAGCTTTCTTTGGCCATGTTATTTTCATAAGACATAATTGCTTGGTTAGTATGCTTGAAGTATTATTATTTTTATGTCAATATTATACTTTTGTCTTGAATCTTATGGATCTGAATATTCTTGCCACAATAAAGAAGATTAAATTGATAAATATGTTAGGTAGCATTCCACATCAAAAATTCTGTTTTTATCATTTACCTACTCGAGGACGGGCAGGAATTAAGCTTGGGGATGCTTGATACGTCTCCAACATATCTATGATTTTTTATTGTGCCATGCTATTATATTATCAATCTTGGATGTTTTATATGCATTTATATGCTATTTTATATGATTTTTGGGACTAACCTATTAACCTAGAGCCCAGTGCCAGTTTCTGTTTTTTCCTTGTTTTTGAGTTTTACACAAAAGGAATACCAAACGGAGCCCAATGGACGTGCCAATTTTTGACGATTTTTTATGGACCAAAAGAAGACCCAGGAGTAAAAGAGTCGGGCCAGAAGAGTCACGGGCCATCCATGAGGGTGGGGGTCGCGCCCAACCCCCCGGGCGCGCTGGCCTACCTCATGGACGACTCGGGCACCTCCCTCACTTGTTCCGGACACCAAAAATTCCTATAAATACTGAAACCTACAGAACATAACCTAGATAGGGAGTTCCGCCACCGCAAGCCTCTGTAGCCACGAAAAACCAATCGGGAACCTGTTCCAGCACCTTGCCGGAGGGGGATCCCTCACCGGTGGCCAGCTTCATCATCCCGGCGCTCTCCATGACGAGGAGGGAGTAGTTCACCCTCGGGGCTGAGGGTATGTACCAGTAGCTATGTGTTTGATCTCTCTCTTTGTCTTGTGTTCTTGAGGTGTTATGATCCTGATATATTGCGAGCTTTGCTATTATAGTTGGATCTTATGATGTTTCTCCCCTTCTACTCTCTTGTAATGGATTGAGTTTTCCCTTTGAAGTTATCTTATCGGATTGAGTCTTTAAGGATTTGAGAACACTTGATGTATGTCTTGCATGTGCTTATCTATGGTGACAATGGGATATTCACGTGATCTACTTGATGTATGTTTTGGTGATCAACTTGCGGGTTCCGTAACATTGTGAACTTATGCATAGGGGTTGGCACACGTTTTCGTCTTGACTCTCCGATAGAAACTTTGGGGCACTCTTTGAAGTTATTTGTGTTGGTTGAATAGATGAATCTAATATTGTGTGATGCATATCATATAATCATACCCACGGATACTTGAGGTGACATTGGAGTATCTAGGTGACATTAGGGTTTTGGTTGATTTGTGTCTTAAGGTGTTATTCTAGTACGAAATCTATGATAGATCGAACGGAAAGAATAGCTTCGTGGTATTTTACTACGGACTCTTGAATAGATCGATCAGAAAGGATAACTTTGAGGTGGTTTCGTACCCTACAATAATCTCTTCGTTTGCTCTCCGCTATTAGTGACTCTGGAGTGACTCTTTGTTGCATGTTGAGGGATAGTTATATCATCCAATTATGTTATTATTGTTGAGAGAACTTGCACTAGTGAAAGGATGAAGCCTAGGCCTTGTTTGAACACATTGCAATACCGTTTATGCTCACTTTTATCACTTTCTACCTTGCTGTTTTTATATTTTCAGATTACAAAAACCTATATCTACCATCCATATTGCAATTGTATCACCATCTCTTCGTCGAACTAGTGCACCTATACAATTTACCATTGTATTGGGTGTGTTGGGGACACAAGAGACTCTTTGTCATTTGGTTGCAGGGTTATTTGAGAGAGACCATCTTCAACCTACGCCTCCCACGGATTAATAAACCATAGGTCATCCACTTGAGGGAAATTTGCTATTTTCCTACAAACCTCTGCACTTGGAAGCCCAACAACGTCTACAAGAAGAAGGTAGTGTAGTAGATATCAATACCCATGGTAATGGGATTGCTAAGTCCTCGTGGCTCACAGATTACCACAACAACAGTTGCAGGTACAGGTTATGTGATGATCATGACGGAGAGTGAAGTTTGCTTGTTTGGGAGTTCTTCTTCTGCTTCTTCTTCGTTCAGGGGATAGGTTCCTAGTCGGCTGCCTGGGCTAGCAGGGTGGATGTCGTTTGAGTTTCTGCTTGTGTTTCATCCGTAGTCGGATGTTGTTCTCATGTATGAAGTTTGATGTGTTCTTGAGGCATTTGTATGCCTTTGTATGTATCCCAAGCTATTATGTAATGGTACGATGTAATGATATCCACCTTGCAAAAGCGTTTCAATATGCGGCTCTATCCTTGGTGGGAACTTCGAGTTCCGCTCGGATAGGATCGCATATTGGGCGTGACAAGTTGGTATCACAGCCTCGACCGACTATAGGACCCCCCCTTGATTGACTGTAGTTGGCCGTTGTCAAGTCTAGAAGAAAACCATTTTCGGAGTCTAGTTATATCGGAGAGTAGGAATTCTTTTTACTCCTCAGCCCCCTTCGTCGCCCTCGTGAGAAATCTTGATGTAGGTGTTTTCAATTACTCCTCTTCCCCTTCAAACTTTATTTAGGATCATGAAGTTAGTTTTCCAATCATTTCATTGTCAATCCTTTTCAATCGGTGCATTCATCGTCAAGTTATTTGATCCTCTTTGTATTTTGCAATATCAGTCCTCAGTTCTTTCTCAATGACTTTGTTTCCCCGTCCGAAGATAAACAATGTCGTCTAAAGTTGTCTTTCTTTTCCCACCCGCCCACCCTTTTCTTCTCGGAGCCGGAGTCCGTAATTGAGTATCCATCCTAGTCGTGTGAAGCCTTTGCATTCTTTCCTCAATTATTTCAACCGGTATTTTCTCTTCAAGTTATTCGTCGGTTCCCCGTTCCAAGTTGCCTTTGTTTTACCCACCCTCCCACCCCTTTTCTTCCCAGAGTCTCGGCCTCTATTCGAGCATCAATTTCTTTCGTTCGGAGTCTCTTCAGTATTTGCTCAATTTTTTCAATCGATGGATTCTCATCTAGTTCGTCAGACTCTCTCTCACTTTTCTTTCCGGTGGATTCAATTCAAGTTTTTCGGGTTGATCATATTCATTTCCTTGACTCAAATGGTTTCCCTTTACTCATTCTCCTCACCATTTTATCATTCCGGAGTGTTGAAGACATCTCAGAATATTCGTGTTTGAGTTCTAATTAATTCGAGGTTGTCACCTCATTCAAGTCTTTCAGTTGTTGTGGTGCATCATCTCTCTCTCTCAACCGATCTTTTTCAACTGTGTTTTCTTTTCAGTGGGCCCTAACCCACAGGTCTTTTCCTAGGATCTTACCTGACTCTTATAATTTCTTTTCCGTAGTTATTATCTAATGCTTTCCAAGTTTGACGTAAGAATGAATTTTCATCAGTCAATTGTCGTCTCTGAGATCGCTTTCAAATTATTTTCAACTTCGGCTCAACATTTATAGTATTCATTGTTCCGTAGCATCTCTCTAATTCTTCACAGTATTTCTTGTCGTCATAATCAGCCTTCAAGACCAAAGAAGAGTTTCTCTTAAATCTTTTCCGTTCAGGTGAAGATTCATGGTTCTAGTTTCATGCCATCCTCAAATTGTTTTCGATTATGAGAATTATATCATATCATCCACAGCATTTGATGAGTTCCTTCCATTTCGATTCTTTGGAAGCCGTCACTTCAGAAGAATTCTTCATTCACGACATTCTTTTCGCGTTCTAAAATTCTTCCGGTGCTTCCATATTCCCTCAAGTATCTTTGTTCGTGTTATAGCTCTTTCCGGTGATTCATTCTCTTTTCATCATCCGTTTCAAATTCTTATGGTGGTTCGTTCAAGATTCCTCTTCCCTTTGTTTTCATATCAATTCATTCATTGTTTCCAAATCCTACCGGTGGTTCATGAAGATTCTCCCATGTTCGGGCTATATCTCTCTTCAATCCTTTTCAAGAAGAATAAGTTGCATGCCAAATCCATTTGTCATCAATTAAATTTGGTGAGGATAAGCATAACGTAATTCTTATTCTACTTCATCGTGGTGAAGTAATTCCTTCCTTCGGAGATTGTTCATGATGAGTAATATCTCGGTTCTAAGTTGTTCATTTTTCTTTTTCGGAGATCCAAGTTTTCTTGCTTGTCTCGTCGCGAAGCTCCATCTAAACCATCGCAAGGCTTTAATCTTATTCTTTTCATCCTTCAATTCTATCTCATGATCCTTTTATTACCGGAGTTCTTCACGGTGGTTCGTTAAGGATTTAATTCATTCTTTAATGTTGATCAAGATTCTTGTTGGAATTCAAGTATCCCTCTTCTTTCATAACGAAGTGCAACTAATTCTTCCTTGTCTTTCAGACATGTTGTTTCGCATCTTTTCTTTCGTCTCAAGTAAAAAATTATTTCCGTTTGTGGTCGGTTATCACATCATAATTTTGAGATGTTTTCCATAAGCCCACAACAAGCTTAGTTTTTTAGTTGTTGAATTTCCAACAACTCTATTCAACCCTTATTCGCAAGGATGCTTTTCAAACTCAATTGTGGTAGAAAATGTCATTTTTCTCCTTCGTTCTCTTCATTCCATTCTTTAAATTGTTTTGGAGGCTTTGTGTTTTGCTCTCATCAAGAGTCATCCCATCTTGTAAAGTTCATGTTCTCTTCCTTCCATTTTCAGCCAGAGTGCTGGCAAAATTCTTTTGTTCTTATTCTTTTTCTATCTTGTTCTAACCGGAGTGGTTTCAGAGTCTATCTTGTTCCTTGAGCTTTTGATTCGTTGTTCCTCTTTTCTACACGAGTGCTCGCGACTTTGTTAATATTCTCTCTTGCATTCTTATTTCCCCTCATCCTCTTTCTTTTCCATCTCGTTCCTAAGATCTCGGGACGAGATCTTCTGTTAGTGGAGGAGAGTATTAACACCCCGAGACCGATGCTCCAGGTGCCTTCCATTTATTTTAGTTGTTACCGTGTGTTTATTATGTTTGTTGCATTGTCATAATTGTTTTGCATATTTCTTTTCCCTATGTTGTTGCCATGACCATGTTGAGTGCCATTATCATATATTTTGTTCTTGCATCTAGTTCATCATTGGTTATATTGCGTTGCACCATCCTTGTTGTTTCCATGGTCATCTCACTTTCTTATATGCTATATGTTTTGATATGCCTCTTGTCGTTTATTGGATCATGATCATCTTGTGCATTGCATTCTTCATGATGTTGTCTTGGTCTATTCACACTGGTACATGTCGGTGCTATACAAATGGTTTTGAACCCCTTTCCGTGACGGCGTTTGGAACCGTCACCTAGTGAGTGTGGGCAATAGGGGGGGTCTTTCCCACATGATCCAGAAACTGTCGGGGATATGCCCTCCTGGCACACATGCTCGGCAAAATGAGGTCGTGTGCGACCGGCGAGCGACCAAATACGGTTATACGTAGAGTAGTGCTAAAAAATACAATTATACAGGCAAAATCGTTTCCGGTCGTAAGTACATCCCACACAGTCAGTCCCCGCTAAACATTTCCGTTCGTATATACATCCCACACAGTCACTCCAAGGAAAACGTTTGTGCAAGGTGGCGTAACGCAAACAGTTTTCAAGAGAATGTCGTGTGTGATTGTTCATTGATCCAACACGGTTTATTCCTAGAAACTGTGTGAGTTGCCTGAGGTCATGGCCCATGGTGTTTTCTCAATAACCGTTGGCAATAAGAAAATCCAATTAGCAGGCCAATTAGCGGGCTAATTTCCCTATTATTAATAATCCATTTACTAATCTAATTGACATTCATATTAAGCACAGAATATATTCCATTTCCATATTAAGGAAGCAGGATTTCATAATTGAAATACATCGGAGTACAACATGATATAGCTTCAGCACTCAGCTACCCCATTACACAATCGCACCAAAGACATGTTTCACATGCAACATCTAGAACCTTCGAAATTAGCATCATAGACGGTACATAGAGAGATGCATCTCATCTGGAAAACTGCTGAAGCGGAAGGCGAATATTGAGCCTTCATTCATGTTGAAAGTCTTTGCAACTTTAGGCCAGTACGTGTGGATGATTGACCGTCCATCCTTCGACCTCTTCAGGAACACTTCAATATTGAACCGTGGGTGTTGTATGAAAACTTTCCTCGCCTCCTGACCACAGAGGTGGTTTGAGAGGTAATCATTAGTGAACCCTGAAAACAAGGATGTGCATAAAATCTTCTCTACAATAAAAAAAGACAAGGTATAATAGTTAGTACCATCTTGTAAACCTCAGTGCTTCCCATTTTTTGCCTGCAACACATATAAGGTAGTTAGTCATCAGGTTAAGTAATGGTTCGCATGCTATAAGTAAAATATGTTGATGATAAATAAGCACATTGCAGATTCACCATATCCACATGGAAAACCCATTTATCCAAACCAAGCCTGATTAAGAAGTAGGAAATATAGCACTCGTATATGTTTCTCATGTATTAAGTGCAGCCAAATTCGATTTATTTCTCACATGGTATAAAATAACAAAATGCAGCCACAACAATTGAACATCGCATTGCAGAATTGAACCAAGCAGTTAACTAAACACCACAACAATTGAAACCAACGTTAACTGAGCACCACATTGCACAATATAACATACTCCTAATAGAAGATCAGACAGTTAGCCAAACCAAGCATGTTTAACAACTTGGAAATATAGCAATAGTATTTGTTTCTCATGTATTTAGTACAGTCAAATTCGATTTATTTCTCACATGGTATACAATAACAGAATGCGGCCACAACAATTGAACATCGCATTGCAGAATTGAACCAAGCAGTTAACTAAACACCACAACAAATGAACCAAACATTAACTGAGCACCACATTACGCAATATAACATTCTCATAATAGAAGATCAGACAGCTAACCAAACCAAGCATGCTTAACAAGTTGGAAATATTGCACCCTGAAGAATTGAACATCACATTTCCAGAATTGAACCAAGCAGTTAACTGAACACCACATTGCACGGCATATAGAGCATATACACTATAGCAGAAGATTGCATGGTAAAAGTAGATAGCACAATTTACTAGAATTTGTTAAGGAAAGGCAGTAGATAGCAAACTGAACATGGGTCCTTATAGTGAGCTAATAAGACAAACTACACCTCATTTGGCGGAGATATCGATGACGATTGGCTCCTTGGAGATGGAAGAGGGTGAGGCCTCCGCATCGTGGGTGCCCTCGTTGTAGTGGTGAGTTGCCTGAGCCGCGCTGGGCACCAACCTGCTGGCTCTCGAGACGAGGTAAGCACGTGCACGCTGAGAAAACACCTTGTAGTCTTCGTCGAAGGCACCGACGGTGGCCTCGAGAAAATGACACGAACTGCCGTTTAAAGCAGCCAACCGCGTCGTGGAGTCGGTGCGTGAGGCGTCAACGATGGCCTCGATGGCGAGGTTCTCCTCCAAGATCTAGGGGTCGGCATGAATGGCAGCCATCGCGACCTCATACGCACGTGTGGCCGCGATTTGCTTCTCCGCTGCCAAATGCTCCTTGAGATCCTGGCTATACTACGTGCACCACGGCTTAGGGCGGTGCTTATTTGGTGGAGGGGTCGGTGATTTGGGTGGAAGGTATCATGCTCGCGCCGACGGTCGGGGCATGTAGGATGTGGAAGGAGGAGGAGGATTGGGTCGGGTGTGGATTACCTGCCTCGATAGGCAAGGCCGAGCAGCGTGAAGGAGGGTCGCCGGCGAGGAGGCGGCGCTGTAAGCAAGGAGTGAAGGTTTCAACTTGGAAAGGAAGGCGAAAATAGGGAAAATGTGGCTTTTGGTAAGAGGGAGGGGGCGGGGAGGTAGATATTTCCACGGAAGCCGAAAATTTGGAATCGCTTCAGCGAAAAAACTGGCGCGCAAAGTGTCATCATACACGGTCCCTTATTCAGAGTGGGATGTGGACTGTAGTCGTCGCACCTTCTCGCGTAAGCCATATGCGTACTATACTCCGATGGTGCTCCAAGATATTTTGTGCTGCATCTCACACGGTTGGTTATAATAAACTATGTGTGATCTACTTGATTTTTCGTCTTGATTTGAATTACATAATGGGGTCACGGCGGCCATGGACGGTGTTTGAATTGCTAGACCTTTTATCTGCAGTGAACAGGCATCTATATGTGTGTCAAAAAGAATTGAAATTATTCAGGGTTCGTTTGGACATTTTTATGCATTAAGTGAGTTTTCAATGCATTTATGTGCATAATTCAAATTTTAACTACATGCACATGCTCCAGTGCATATAAATTGGTTGAAAAATCAAATCTTTGTCCTTGGGTGCATGCTTAGGTCCCCTGCAAGAAATGGGAATGAATGTCAAATACCCTGCCACCGTCACTCGGCCGCAAACATTGAGATACCTGGTTTTTAAATTCTAGTAAATCTAAAACTCATCTGAAATTCATGAAACTTGGCATGCTATCATGGAGCAGCATCAAGATGTCATGGTAAATTTGTTGTCCCATGTGAGGCAGGTTTGGGTATATGCTTCTCGCAAACTAGAGCTTCTCACAACAAGCATGATGGTTTCGGTAGGGAACGCCCCACCTTCGGGGACAAAACGATATCCATTGCCTCTTATTGCTTTCAAAAATTTTCTCATGTCTACATAGAACAACAGGAGTGTTGTCTTATTTTTTGTGATTTTTCGGGGTTCGTTTGGACATTTTTATGCATTAAGTGAGTTTTCAATGCATTTATGTGCATAATTCAAATTTGAACTACATGCACATGCTCCAGTGCATATAAATTTGTTGAAAAATCAAATCTTTGTCCTTGGGTGCATGCTTAGGTCCCATACAAGAAATGGGAATGAATGTCAAACACCCTGCCACAATCACTCGGCCGCAAACATTGAGATACTTGATTTTTAAATTCTAATAAATCCAAAACTCGTCTGAAATTCATGAAACTTGGCATGCTATCATGGAGCGGCATCAACATGTCGTGGTGATTTTTTTGTCCCATTTGGGGCAGGTTTGGTTATATGCTTCTCACAAACCAGAGCTCCTCACAACAAGCATGATGGTTTCGCTAGGGAGCGTCCCACCTTTGGGGACGAAACGATATCCATTGACTCTTATTGCTTTCAAAACTTTTCTCGTGTCAACATAGAACAACAAGAGTGTTGTGTTATTTTTTGTGATATTTCGGGGTTCGTTTGGACATTTTTATGCATTAAGTGAGTTTTCAATGCATTTATGTGCATAATCAAAATTTGAATTACATGCACATGCTCCAGTGCATATAAATTGGTTGAAAAGTCAAATCTTTGTCCTTGGGTGCATGCTTAGGTCCCATGCAAGAAATGAGAATGAATGTCAAACACCCTGCCACCGTCACTCCGCCGCAAACATTGAGATACCTGGGTTTTAAATTCTAGTAAATCCAAAACTCGTCCGAAATTGATGAAACTTGGCATGCTATCATGGAGGGGCATCAACATGTCATGGTAAATTTTTTGTCCCATTCGGGGCAGGTTTCGGTATATGCTTCTCACAAACCAGAGCTTCTCACAACAAGCATGATGGTTTCGCGAGGGAACATCCCACCTTTGGGGATGAAACGATATCCCTTGCCTCTTATTGCTTTCAAAATTTTTCTCATGTCAACATAGAACAACAGGAGTGTTGTGTCAATTTTTGTGATTTTTCAGGGTTCGTTTGGACATTTTTATGCATTAAGTGAGTGTTGTGGGAGTAAGTCTAACAGTAGAATAGGGGGTACGTAGGAGGAGGCAAGGTCCTAGCTACGATGAGGTTGTGCATGCAAGATTTACGAGTTCGGGCCCTTCGCGGAGGAAGTAATAGCCCTACGTCTCGATGCCCAGAGGCTTGGTCGACTGGAATATGCGTGAAGTTACAGGGGTGCGAACCCTTGTGCCAGTGGAGGGGGTGGCTTATACAGAGTGCGCGAGGACCCCAGCCAGCCCACGTTACAAAGGGTTCAATGTACATGTGAGACATTACTGGTAATGCCAATAATAAAGAGGTATAAATGATCTTTAAGACTACAGAGTGAACGCCTGACCGTTGCCATTGTCAGTGGAAACGACACCTATGGGGTCACTGGGATCCCTTCTACGGTTGGCGGGCGCGAGGTTGTGCAAAGAGCGGGTCTGACAGGAAGCACACGGATTGTTTACCCAGGTTCGGGCCGCGAAGATGCGTAATACCCTAGTCCTGCTTTGGTGGATGTATTTGAGTGTTCTTGTGTTCTTGAGCTAGCCACGGGGTGCAACTTGCCCAAAAGAGCCGAATCCCTCTCTTGGTCGCATCAGGCCTTTTTTTATAGGAAAAAGGGGTTGCCACAGTGGCACACAGGAGGTGGAAAGGTCTACAATAGATAATACTATCCTCTGGGACCATCGGACAAACACATTTAATGCGCTGCTGACGTGCCCCCCTTGCTTTATCGGGGACGCCAGGGAAGCATGTCCCAGCCGTCGCTGCCTCGCCTGGCCTCGACACGCGTCCGAGCTGATGAGGCATCGCGGCGCCACATTGGCTGGTTGTTGGGCTAGCGCGGTCGGGGAGCCTTCATGAAGGGTCGCATGCCGCCATGCAGGTGCTTGCTGAGTCGGTGTAGAGGCCGCCCGTCGCCACGCAGGTGCCTGCCCAGCTGGTTGAGCTAGCAGCTGCTTGGGGACGATGGTGGAGTCTTGGCTGTCACGGGCCTAGCAGTGGCCTTGCTAATGCTCTCGGCAAGGGTCTTGCCGGGGGCCCGGCAAGGGTCTTGCCGTGGCGTTGCAGTCGTCCCCGGCAAGGGTCTTGCTGGGGGTCTTGTGGATTTTCCTCGGCTAGGATCCCGCCGAGGGTCGCCGTCTTCTGGTCCTCATCTGATCTCACATGTTTATGATCTTGACGAAGATTTGCATGCCACCATAGAGGCGCCTCCCAAGCCTTGGTTCCAATGTAGTTGATTGGGTTGGAGCCTGTGGGCTCAAGGGTGGCTTGCTCCGCTGGCATCGGGCAAGTTGCCCCGGCAAGGCTCTTGCCGGGGCTGCGGAGGCTACCTCGGCAAGAGTCCACCTCGCCCTCTTGCTCTCCTGCATTTCTGGTCTTGGCATTGCCTTGGTTGTCTCGTGCTTCGGCTTCTCTCCGGCTTCCCTCCTCTGCCCTGCTAAGTGTGGTTGTGGCGCACGGCTCTGACTGCCCGTGCACAAGTAAAGGGGTCAAAAGGAGAGCCCCTACTTTTGTACACCGACAGGAGCCCCCGGGTCTCGGCCACACATAAGCGCGACGCGTTGTCGGGCCAGGCCCAGAACGGTGCGTGGGCAGGTGGGCGGATTTTTATCGTAGTAACTGTTTCGCCCGCTGCGCTTCCCCACAACTCGTGTTAAACGCGCGACATGGAGGGTCGTGTGTGATGTGGAGGTCATGCGTGGGCCGGTTCCTGCATGCATGAGTCACATCATGGTAAAGAGGAGGCTCGCGCCTTCCCCATAGAAAAAGGAGGGAGGCGCAGAGGCGCGGCTCATTTACTGAGTGGACTCGGGTCACGGTCTTCAAGGCTCTCACGCCCCACGATCACGGGGTGGGGAACGGTCGCCTCACCCGTCCCCTCGATCCTGCTTGCTCGCCACGCGTCCCCCATGCAGGTGGCAGGCGGTGGAGGCAGGAAACCGGGCCGTCGCTAATTGGGGCAGCAGGTCGGTCTTGATTCCCTGCGCCTCCGGTGGCTGGATTGGTTGAGTGGGGCGGCCGAGCCTCGACCCCGCCCCTTTATAAGGAGGGGGAGGGGATGTCATCCCACATTCTCTCAGCATCCATCCTCTTCCACCTCCGCTCCTTTCTTCCACCCGCCATGGCGAGAGGGGGTGCTGGCCCTTCGATGGTGGCAGTGAGGGTCGCCACTCGGCAGTGCGTTCCCCATTCCCAAGAGTCCATGGCGGCGGAGCCGGCTACGAGAGGAAGGGGGAGGGGCGAGGCCGAGGTTGCCGTGGCGCTCGGGGAAGAGGGGGACGAGGCGGCACAATGGTCGTGCCTCCGCCATCAATGCCTCCCGCGATGGAGGGCCACGTCGGGGACCAGCCCCGCGAGTTCTTCATCAGGCTGCGCCGGCCACCGCATCGTCGTCTCCGCCTCCCCACCCCATTTGCTCAGGAGATGGAGCTCAATCCGCCCCAGACCCTCAGGCTGCACATGAGGGGATGTAGGAACGGCAGCACGCGGGTCGACGTCGACTTCCCCGCTCCTCACGTCATGTACATCCGTCGCGGATGGAAGACGTTTGCTCGCATCCACAGCCTGACGGCGGGGCTCGTCCTCTACTTCAAGTTAATGGAGGGTGGCCTGCTCTCCGTCAAGGTCTTTGGAGATCTTGGAACTCGCCTAAAGTGCTGCGTGGAGAGCTCCTCCGACGATGAAGATTCCTCCTAGAGCGGGAGTGATGAGGAGGACAGCGACAGCGTGACGAGGGAGTCGAGCGGCGGGATGCCGACCCCGACTCCGACTGACTGCGCCGCCCCTCGCCACACGCCCTGCCGAGGGCCTTCCTCGTCAAGCTCTCCATCGGGGCGCTCCCCGTCGTCTCCTTGGGCGGCTGGCGTAGGAGGGCCGGAGAAGGCGAAGAAGGATGGTGGCGGCTATAAAGTCGGAGTATGCGGGCACCGACGCCTTCGTCGCGTATTGCCGGCCCGCTGCCTCGTCTTCGAGCTCCTTTCCTGGCACCAAGATGTTCTCTTGGTGCCTTCTGCTCCTCGTACCTTGCCTAGGCGCTCTTTTTGCCCTCCCGCCACCTTGTTCCGCTTTCTGAGGAGAGGGACAAGAAAGGGATTAAGGGCATCTTATCTCTTTTTAGTTTGTAAGCCTTTGGGCACTTGTTAATTTTAAGACTTGTAATCTCCTTGGTCATGTTTTAATTCCGTACGAACTGTACCTGTATGGGATGTTTTTAATGAAAAGGGTGCTTGCCAGGTTCTTTGTGTGTGAGCGAGGCCCATGCCAAGGAACGAATCCTTGTTATTTTAAAGATAAACATTGTCGCCTGGCAACAGGCCTTGCCGTCCCCTGACTTCAGTCGACCATTCTCACGCTTTTGGCGGAGGCAGGGGCAAAGTAGAGTTAGGCCCTTCGTTTATTTCCTTGCCACCGCGTCTACGACCCGGTTCTGTCCGAGGGACTTGGGTACAAGAAGAAGGGGGAGCATGGTGGCCTTTGGAGCACAACGAGGTTTCATTTCTCCCAGTTCCAAACAGAAATACACAACAAGGGATGAAAGACTTATCTGAATCCGCAGCCCCCGGCAACTTTGGCTTGCCGTGGTTAGATCCTTGTGTCTTCAGCCCCCGACAACCTTGGCTTGCCGGGGCCGGAGCGCCGGTTCGTTCTCTTTCTCCCAAGCGGCTCAGCAGAAGTGTCCACGTGCCCTGCGAACCAGAGAAGACAGAAAGACGCATACTCGACCTCTAGGCTAGGGGTTAGTCGCTGCTATGCACTATCAACCCTAACCGAGGGAGAGACTTAACCTAGCATGCATGCTAAAATATAGGGCACCAGCGCTTCATTTATTTATGCTCAGGGTCTGCGCCTGGCTTTGTACAGAGGGTTACATGCCTTGCCGGCACAACTTGTACAAAAGGTGGTTTGCCGGGGGGCCCGGCAACCGGGCCTTATGGGTAAAACTTGTGAAGATGTTCAATGTTCCAGGAGTTGCTCACTGGAATAGCATCTTGGGTCTCCAGGCGGACTGCGCCAGGCCTGGTGACTCGTATTACCTGATAAGGGCCTTCCCACTTCCGCATCAACTTGTTGGAATTCTTGGCCGACTGAACGCGCCGAAGAACAAGGTCGCCTTCCTCAAAGCTTCGGGCATGAACTTTGCGGCTATGGTAGCGGTACAATGCTTGCTGGTAGCGTGCTGCTCTCGCAACCACCCGAAGACGATCTTCCTCAAGGAGCGTTGCGTCATCTTGCCGCAATTGCTCTTGCTCAAGCTCGTCGTAAGCGAGCACTCGAGGTGACCCGTATATGAGTTCCGTGGGGAGAACTGCTTTTGCCCCGTATACCAGGGAAAATGGTGTCTGGCCGGTGGCTCGATTTGGCGTCGTTCTAATTAACCAAAGAACCACTAGCAACTCATCAATCCAGCGCCTTCCGCTCTTGTGCAGCCTGTCAAAAGTCTTTGTCCTCAGGCCTAGCAACACTTCAGCATTTGCCCTCTCCGCCTGGCCGTAGCTCCATGGGTGTGCCACAGAAGCGAAACAGACCCTGCTGCCGAGGTCTTGGATGTATTGCATGAAGGTGTGGCTTGTGAACTGCGTGCCGTTGTCGGTGATGACCCTATTTGGCACACCAAAACGGCACACTAGCCCCTTGAAGAACTTGACGGCTGACTGTGTTGTCACCTTCCTCACTGCTTCCACCTCTGGCCACTTCATGAACTTGTCGATCTCAACGTACAAGTACTCAAAGCCCCTGACCGCGCGGGGGAAAGGGCCCAGGATGTCGAGCCCCCAGACCGAGAATGGCCAGGAAAGAGGAATTGTTTGAAGGGATTGAGCTGGTTGATGAAGCTTCTTTGAATGGAACTGACACGCTTCACACTTGGTTACTAGTGCCGTTGCATCTTGGAGGGTAGTGGGCCAGAAGAAACCCCGCCGGAATGCCTTGCCGGCAAGGGACCTTGACCCTATGTGGGAGCCACATATGCCTCCGTGTATCTCCTCCAACAGCTCCAGTCCTTCCTCCCGGGGAATGTACTTCAATTTCACACCGTTTGATCTCTTCCTATACAGGACATCATCGACGAACTGATACATGGGAGACCGACGGGCTACTTTCTCCGCTTCTTCCTGCTCCTCAGGAAGCTCCCCTGTTTGGAGGAATCAGACGGTATGATGTGCCCATGCTGGAGCCTGGGGCTCGACTGCAAGGACCAAAGGCATTTCTTCTGCCATGGGAGCGGTCGTCTCTATGGCTAGGGCATGACGGCCTGCCAGAATCAGTCGCCCCTCGGGAGGCTCAGAACCCGCGGCAACACCCTTGCCTTCGGCCCCCGGGGGCTCAGCGAGAAAGTAATTGCCGGGGCCTGATTTCCTCCGTTTGTTCTGCTCCGTTGATGGTTTGATGGATGGTTGAGTTAACCGAAGCAAAAAAGTACCTGGTTCCACAGGTAGCTTGAATGATGTGCGCTTTGACAGGTAATCGGCGATGGCGTTCTCCGCTCGGGGAACGTGCTCCGCTTCTATACCGTCAAAGCGATCCTCCAGCTTCCTCACCTCATCTACGTAGGCCTCCATCAACGGGCTCTTATAATCTTTGTTAACTTGTCTGACGACAAGCTGTGAATCACCCCTGACGATGAGCTTCTTGACCCCGAGGTCTGCCGCGGTCCTGAAGCCAGCAAGCAACCCCTCATACTCAGGGCCAGTTCTTTTGGGCGGCTTAAAAAATAAGCTGCCTCTCCCCAGCTTAAAAAATAAGCCGCTTCCAAAATTTGCCGAGACTTCTAAATTACTTATCCCATAACTAGTTCAGAAACCCCAGTGAATGAGGGAGGTGACTTATGAGAAAAGCTGGGGAGGAAGCGGCTTATTTTTTAAGCCACCAAAAGAACTGGCCCTCAGCAGTGTTGTTGGTGGACATCTCCCTGGGAAAATGCATCTGGATTACATACTTGAGGTGCTCTCCGTTGGGTGTGATGAGTAGCACACCAGCACCGGCGCCTTGCAGTGAGAAAGCCCCGTCAAAGTACATGATCCAGTTGTGACTTGCTTCCTTGCCGGGGAGAGTGGTCTCCTGGATTTCCTCGTCAGGCGTTGAGGTCCATTCTGCAATGAACTCTGCCAAGGCTCTTCTCTGGATTGTCGAAGTACTTTCAAACTTCAAACCAAAGCTTGAATGCTCCAAGGCCCACTCCACAATCCTTCTGGTTGCGTCTGGCCATTGTAACGGGAGGCGGGTGACGACGGTGATTTTGTGTGCTTGGAAGTTGTGACGCAGCTTCCTCGAGGCCATAAGGAGGCCGAAGAGCAATTTCTGCACACCAGAGTACCTTGACCTAGCCCCCTGCAGGAGGGAGCTGACAAAGTAAACCGGGTGCTGCATCATATTCTTCTTCTGCACCACCTCATTTGATTGCATGGGCTTCTGCACCACCTCATTTAATTGCATGGGCCCTGTCCTGATGGCGTCAGACTCTGCCGGGGGCCTTGCCTTGCCGGCATCGGGACCTGTCGGGGGAATCTCTGGCTTGCCATCCGCCAGTCCCGCCGTCGCCACTGCCTCTTCATCGACCTCCCTCTACGCCACTAGAGCAGCACTGACCACTTGATTCGTCGCCACCAGATACAACAGCAATGACTCTTGTGGTTTAGGCGTAACCAGTATTGGTGTAGAGTAAAGGTATTTCTTCAGATCCTGAAACGCTGCCTCGACCTCTGGGGTCCACTCCATTTGGCCTGCCTTCTTCAAAATCTTGAAAAGGGGAAGGGCACGCTCAACGGACTTGGAGATGAATCTGCTCATGGCGGCAACGCAGCCAGTGAGCCGACTCACATCCTTGATCCGCTTGGGTGCCTCAATCTGCTCAATAGCCTTGATCTTGTCCGGGTTTGCCTCGATCCCACGCTGCGACACAAAGAACCCGAGAAGTTTGCCGGACGGAACCCAGAATACACACTTCCCAGGGTTCAGCTTGGGGTTGATCTTGTGTAGGTTGGCAAACGTCTCTTGTAAGTCTTGTACAAGGGTTGCCTTGTCCTTGGTTTTGACCACTATGTCATCCATATAAGCTTCCATTTTCTATGTAGCTGGGGCTCAAAACCAATTTGGAACGCCCTTGCGAATGTCGAGCCATCACTCTTCAACCCGAAAGGCATCCGTAAAAAGCAATACATACCACATGGGGTGATGAATGATGTCTTCTCTTCATCTTCCTTTGCCATGAAGATCTGGTGGTAGCCCGAGTAGGCGTCGAGGAATGATAACAGATCACACCTGGCCGTGGAGTCAACAATCTGGTCAATACGCCACAACGGGAAGGGGTCCTTAGGACAAGCCTTATTGATACCTGTGTAATCAATACATAGCCTCCACTTCTCGTTCGCCTAGCGCACCACCACCGGATTGGACAACCACGTCAGACGGAGCACTCCTCTCACCAAGCCCGCCGCTTCCAACTTCCTGATCTCCTCTGTGATGAATTCCTGCCATTCCAAAGCTTGGTTCCCGACCTTCTGCTTGACGGGTCGCGCATGGGGACAAACAGCAAGATGGTGCTCAATCACTTCCCTGGGAGTGCCGGGATGTCGGATGCTTGCCATGCAAACACATCGGCATTCGCCCGCAGGAAAGTGGCGAGCGTGCTTTCCTATTTGCTTTCGAGGGTGGAGCTTATGGTGAAAGCCCCTCCCGTGCCATCCTCCTTGACGGACTCCCTCGTGGTCTCTGGCGGTGCAGCTCTGGATTTCTTGCTCTTGCCGGTGGAGCTCTCTGGCACGTCCTTGATGGTAGCACAACACTCTGAAGAGGTGCGCTTGCCGGAGTGGGTGTGAGAGGTCTTGTCAGTCTTCTTCTGCCCTCCCGGGGCTTCAGCGGCAGGAGCAAGTGCCTTGGCGGCAGCTGCTGCAACTGCTTCTCGATAGAGTTGGTCAGCGCATATCAGCGCGTCCTTCTTGTCGGAGGGGACGGTGATGATGGTCATCGGCCCAGGTATCTTCAGCATGTTGTAGGCGTAGTGCGACGCTGCCATGAACTTAGCTAGTGCCGGGCGGCCAAGGATCCCGTTGTAGGTCAAGGGGATCCCAGCTACATCGAAGACAATCCTCTCCGTCCTGTAGTTCAACTCGCCTCCAAACGTCACAGGCAATGTGTCCTTCCCCTTCGGCTGGCACCTTTCCAGGTTGACCCCTTGAAACGTGCCCGTTTCCTCGAGGTCTCCATCAGGAACATGCAGCCTTTTGATCACAACAGGTGAGATCAAGTTCAAACCGGCCCCGCCGTCAACCAGCATCTTGTTCACCTTGAGGTTGCATATCGTTGGTGAGACCAACAACAGCAAACACCCGACTGCAGTTGTGCGGTCAGGGTGGTCCTCGGCGTCAAAGATGAGGCGGCTGGACCACCGGTGGCTTCGGCGTCGAGCGAGGGCTCATTGTTGTGATCTCACGCGCCCACTTTTTGAGCTAGCGGTGAGAAGTATGCAGCGAGGTGCCACCATCGACGCACATGGCCTCCGTAGCCTTCTGTAACTCATGCTCACCGGACTCGTCATCCTCATCATGATCATCATCTTCCTGCTTCTTGTCACGGCCCTGAGATGGCCTCTATTGTTGGTTATCCTTGCCGCGGCAACCTCCTTGGCCGCCACGCTTCTTGTCGGATCCTTCAGTGCCATCTTGGCCCTTCTCCTTGTCCCGCCTCTCATACTCGGCTTTTTGCTTTCCAGCAAGAAGCTCGACTTGTCGGCAGTTCTGGAGGTCATGGCCTTTGGTGCGGTGGATCTTGCAGTACTGCTTGTTGGAGCCCCTGGCTTGTCGGCAGCCACCAAGGCCCGGCAAGCAGCGCACCCGGCAATCTCCTTGCCGGGGTCGTCTGCCTTGGCCTTCTTGGCGGCACTGGTGTCGCCGAATCCTCCGACGCCAGGCACGGTCTTGCCCTTGTGCTTCCTTTTGCAACGCTGACCCTTCTTCATCGGGGCGGCGGTGTCTTCGTCGGTAGAGTCGGTTTCCGCGTCGGCGACTTCGCTGGGGTACTTCCTCCCCTCTTCTGCCCGAGCGCATCTATCGTCCAGAACGTAAAGTTCGGCCACATCCTTGACCTTGTTCATTGCCAGCTCTTCACGCATCTTGCGGTTGTGCACATTCTAATGGAATGCGCTGATCACGGCGGCAGGGTGAACATCTGGGATGTTGTATTGCACTCGGCTGGACCTCTGTATGTACTTGCGCAGGTTTTCACCTTCCTTCTAGGGAAAGATATGCAAATCACTCGCCTAGCCATGAGCTTGGTGGCCTCCAGTGAAGGCACCAATGAACTCATAACACAGGTCCGACCAAGAAGAGATGGAATCCGCTGTCAAGTGCATCAACCAAGACATTACATTGGGTTTCTAGGCCAACGGGAAGTAATTGGCAAGCACCTTATCGTCGCGAGCCCCAGCGGCTTGCATCGCGATGGTGTAGATGCTGAGGAACTCTGATGAGTGGGTCTTGCCATTGTACTTATCATCCACGTCGGGCTTGAACGTGCGGTGGAATGGCCACTGGAACTGCCATAGGTCACGGGTAAAGGCTGGGCAACCCCCCTCGTAAGGTAGGCCGCCGGAGACTCCCGGCGCTGGGCGGTCCATGGAGGGCCCCGCCCGCCTATCTGATTGGTGGTGTGTATCGCGCCGGCGCTCGATGGTGGTTCGAGCGTCTTAATGGGCACGCTCCCGAAGAACTTGGTGTTGGTTGCGGTGGGTCCATGGGTCGAACGACACTATGGAGATGTTATCACAAGCGTCATCACGACGGACCGACATCCGTGGTGGCTGGCGTGGAGGAGGAGAGTGCACTGTAGCCGCGGCGCCTCCGGCCCCTCCACCGCTGGCGTGCGGTGGTTCGATGGAGCGCCGGCTTGAGGGCCCCGCCGGTCGTGGCTCGTCTTTATTGGCGACGCTGATGAGGCTCCGGATAGTGGCTCTCCACTCGTCGAGCTTCTCCGAAGCAGGAGGGAAGTCGAGGAGCAGCTGCGCGCGCGCCAAAGCTTCTGCTAGCCTAGGTAGCGGCGAAAGCTGCGTGGACCGCGGCGCGCTTCGACTTCTAACCATGTTAGAAGGAGCTCTGTACGACCCGGCGTCTATGTGCCATTCTCGCCAGCACTTCGGCGGGCATGCTGGCCTCCTTCGTCCCGCAAATAATGCACAGGACTCTTCCCACGGCGGTGTCCGGTGTCACCGGCGTGGTGACGCTGCTCGTCGTGCACACCCTGGAAAGAGCACGCTGCGGGCGCCGGGGTGGGCGTCTTGGAGGTCGCCACGCCGCCCGTGGGTGGCATGACGACGCCCCCGGAGGGCCCCGCGCCGCCTGCGGGGGTCCCCACTCCGTCTCTGGATTTTGCGGTGTGCGACCCGTCGTCTTGCGCATGAACGACGCCGCTCACCAGGCTCTGACTGCCAGAGCGATGTTGGTGCTTGCGGGCCGCGCCTCGGGTCCTGTCCACGACTGGCCCGCTGCTCGCCCGCACCGGTACGGGCCATCCGGCACCCGACGAACCGACCGCCATGGCCGCCTTCTTCTTGGGAGCCATGACGATGAAGAACTGCTAGGTTAACTACTAGACCGGATTTTCACAACTGTGCCCCCTACCTGGCGCGTCAAAGATGTCGGTGGAAATGACACCTATGGGGTCACTGGGATCCCTTCTACGGTTGGCGGGCGCGAGGTTGTGCAAAGAGCGGGTCTGACAGGAAGCACACGGATCGTCTACCCAGGTTCGGGCCGCGAAGATGCGTAATACCCTAGTCCTGCTTTGGTGGATGTATTTGAGTGTTCTTGTGTTCTTGAGCTAGCTATGGGGTGCAACTTGCCCAAAAGAGCCGAATCCCTCTCCTGGTTGCCTCGGGCCTCCTCTTATAGGAAAAAGGGGTTGCCACAGTGCCACACAGGAGGTGGAAAGGTCTACAATCGATAAGCCTATCCTCTAGGACCATCGGACAAATGCATTTAATCCGCTGCCGACGTGCCCCCCTTGCTTTATCGGGGATGCCAGGGAAGCATGTCCCAGCCGTCGCCGCCTTGCCTGGCCTCGACACGCGTCCGAGCTGATGAGGCATCGCGACGCCATGTTGGCTGGTTGCTGGGCTGGCGCGGTGGTGGACACTTCATGAAGGGTCGCATGCCGCCACGCAGGTGCTTGCTGAGTCGGTGTAGAGGCCGCCCGTCGTCACGCAGGTGCCTGCCCAGCTGGTTGAGCTAGCAGCTACTTGGGGACAGTGGTGGAGTCTTGACTGGTGTGGGCCTGGCAGTGGCCCTGCTGATGCCCTCGGTAAGGGTCTTGCCGGGGGCCGGCAAGGGTCTTGCCATGGCATTGCAGTCGTCCCCGGCAAGGATCTTGTCGGGGGTCTTGTGGATTTCCTCGGCTAGGATCCCGTCGAGGGTCGCCGTCTTCTGGTCCTCATCTGATCTCACATGTTTATGTTCTTGACGAAGATTTGCATGCCACCGCAGAGGCGCCTCCCGAGCCTTGGTTCCAATGTAGTTGGTTGGGGCTGCGGAGGCTGCCTCGGCAAGGATCTTGCGGGGGCTGCGGAGGCTGCCTCGGCAAGGATCTTGTCGAGGGAGTCCACCTCGCCCTCTTGCTCTCCTGCATTTCTAGTCTTGGCATTGCCTTGGTTGTCTCATGCTTCTGCTTCTCTCCGGCTTCCCTCCTCTGCCCTGCTAAGTGTGGCCGTGGCGCGCGGCTCTGACTGCCCGTGCACAAGTAAACGGGTCAAAAGGAGAGCCCCTTATTTTGTACACCGACAGCCATCCTGAGTGACGTTAGGCCTTCTCTGCTCCGAGTGGTTTATTGTATCGTCGAATGACTTCATATTGGCCAAATGGAAATGGGACACCCGAGTGAGGTCAAAAGGTCGAGTGGGTCACACTCCTTGCTTAACTCAATCGGTTTTCCTTCTTGTGCTTTGAATGTCTTTGAGCGTAGGGCAGTGTCCTTCGGTAGGATGTCTAGGTCAGGCCTATGACCCTTCCCTAGGTACATGTCATCATCATTAGCCCCCGAATGGATTGAGGTCCGAGTGGAAAAAGAGATGAAGTTGACCCCGACTCGATTCCATACTTCAGAGGCATATCACCTGGGTTTGTCAGTCATGTTGAAGCTTCAGTCTTGTTTCAGGCGCCTTGATCGATTCAGAGGTTGTCGAGTGAACTAACTGACAGTCTTCGAGTGTTGGTATGGTATGGAATCTTCGGTACGATTGATTGTTGTGCGGTTCACGGATCCCACGGGATTCGAAATTTTGCGGAAGCGCGCGGGACGGGGTGTGCCGCAGTAAATGAAGTGAATAGATAGAGGCGCTTCGGTTCTCGTGCCACCTTTTTTGCCACGTATCCGGCGCACAACAGTTGCGGGATTTGACAAGATCGCTTGGGCCCATGAGTCAGCCACTTGGAAACATCCCCGTATAAGGCGTTGAGGCCGATGTGTTGCACAATGCTCCCCATTCCCCTTCTTCCTCCTCTGCTTCTCCACCGCGTCCGCCTCTACTCTCGAGGCCGCTGCCCTGCCTATGTGCAGTTTGCCGTGATGGAAAAGGACAAGATGGCGGCTCTGGAGCGCGTGAAGAAGGCGACGGCGGCGGCGAAGGGCAAGAATACGAGTCGGGGGGTCATCTTCGAGGTCCAGTTTGCCGCCTGGTTGGATCCAAGGGGACTGGATTCGATCCAAGATGCAGAAGGAGGGTCTAGATGGTCCACTGGCAAGGATACGAGTCGGGGGGGTGGGGGTCATCGTCGAAGTACGGTCTGCCGCCTGGTTGGATCCAGGGGGACTGGATTCGATCCACGATCCAGAAGGAGGGTCTGGAGGATCTGGCCAGTGGAGGTTTGATTGCTCACGGGTCATGGAGACTGCCGGGGAGCGAGACCGATCCCCAACCGCAAGATGGTGAGTGTGTTCTTCTCGCCACCCACATCTACCGGGGTTTCACTCTGCCTCCCCATCCTTTCTTCCAGGGTTTTCTGAACTTCTTTGGTGCCCAACTTCACCACTTTTCTCCCAACACAATCACACTCCTTGCCGCATATGTTTATCTATGCGAAAACTTCTTGGGCTGTCAACCGCACTGGGGTTTGTTCAAGCATATTTTCACATGCCGCTCTTAGACCATGAATAAGGCAAATCCGAGTGACAAAAATACGCGTGTAATCCAAATGTGTGGGGGTCTAGGGGTTCAGACAAGGGGTAGGAGTACTTTCCCAACCATGACTCTTCCCGACTCAGTTAGAGGATGGCAGTCGACCTAGTTCTACTACCGAGACGTCCCAACTCCGGGTCAGTCGACCGGCCTTCCTCCCTTCTCCATGGACCGAGTCAAGCAACCTTCTTCACTTATCATGACTCTAGCAGAGAAAGGAGAGGTGTCCATGTTAGTCGACCGAGTGGTCCAGCTGGTTCGTGATGGTGTGACTGGCATGGACTTGCTGGAAGTGTTTCTCAGTAGGCGCATCCAGCCCCTTCAAGCCCGCGATCACCTGATGTGGTTGTATTTGGGCCCCAACGACACCGCCTGGATCGATCCAGAGGAAGTTTCCGAGGAGACGGTGGAGCAATGGTTGCAGAGCATCACTGGTAAAAAAGACAACCCCACAGGGTCCAGGAGAGTCGTTCCATTCAGCACCGAGAACGAGCCGGATAAGGTGTGGCTTCTGTAACCGGGTGCATCTTTATTCTGATTTGCGACTGTCCTTGAATATGATTGGTGCCTTCTCAACTTCTTGCCTTGCATATTTATACTGAGATGTATTTGATGCCGAACGGTGAACAAGTCCAGGAGGGAGTCGAGAGTGGAGGCGAAAGTGGCGACTAGAAATATGAAGATGAAAGCCACGACGACGACGACTCAAGCAGAGGCAAGGAAGTCGACTCACCGCCTCATTCTGAAAGACGCTCCAAGCAGACGCACGACCCAACAGGTGGACGCGGCAAAGCGGCTGCGTCAAGCGCGCAGGTGTTGAAGCGCACTTGGACATCCACTCCTGAGCCGACGGAGAAGGCCCCGAAGCAGCCCAAAGTTGTGCCTGCAAAGACTCGGAAGGCCTTGCTAAAGATCAAAGTGGACATCCCCATTGCCTTTGAGTAAGTATTTTGCTTTGTCTCTTCGCTTTTGCATCGTTTGGAAACTTCTGTATTTCAATCAACTCATTCTCTTGCTTGATCGAGTGAGTTCTGAAACTTTCAGCGCTGCTACTTCTGCGACCTCCGTGGATATTTACAAGGATGACGAGGAGACTGAAGACACAGCCACTTCCAAAGCAGGTGTAACTCTAGAACTTTGTTCTCATTTTGCCACTTGAACAGTTGGTCGACCGAGCTCTTACGGTCGAGTCTTTTTCAGCACCGCAAAATGCCACTGAGCTTCCGGATGATGATGAAGATATGCCCCAGAAGACCATGGGAAGGAAAAGCAGGACTTCGGGCAGGAGGGCGCCTGCCAGCAAGGTACCTCAGTCGACTCCAGCGCCAGAGCCAACGATTCAGCATTCTGGAGACCCAATTCTAGCTTCTGTTTCTTTGTTGTCCCTGTGTCAACGACTGATCGTCCATCGGCGTTGACTGTCCAAGTCCCTGCTCCGTCTGTGCAACTCCATGCTTCGGATCCTCTGGCTGACTCGACCGTTTCGCCAGCTCGGCTCTTCACCACTCATCATGTCCCAGAAGACCAAGTGATTGCTGCCAGGGAAGCTATACGCCAGGCGGGACTTATGATAGAGCAGATGAAGGTGGTACGCAAGGCCAGCCAAGCTACTTATGATGCTAGCTCAACTCTCCAGACCAACGTCCAGGTTAGTTGAACTCCAAATGATCTTTAGCTTAACACTTGTTCTCTTAGGATATGATACCCGAAAACCTTTAATGTGCATCTATTATTAGTATGCATCTTGCATATGTACACCCACTGGGTGTTTCAACTTTTGCTGAGTAGTCTTTCCACTTGAGTCGACTAGATCGCGTCGAGTGTATCTTTAAACTAGTGGGGGCACGCAGAGTGCACCCACTGGGTGTAGTCCCCGAGGCCGCCTTCGAATGTGTGATTCGGCGGGGGTCTTGAAAAAATGTCTCTTTATAGTTCTTCCACTCGGTCTAGACAGGTCTTGTCGAGTGGAATCTGGACCAGTGGGGACACGCTGAGTGCACCCACTGGGTGTAGTCTCCGAGACCGCAGTCGAATGTGTGATTCGGCGGGGGTCTTGATAAAAATGTCTCTTTACATTTCTTCCACTCGGTCTAGACAGGTCTTGTCGAGTGGAATCTGGACCAGTGGGGGCACGCTGAGTGCACCCACTGGGTGATAGTCCCCAAGACCGCAGTCGACTGCGGGCAGTCGGCTATGGTCTGAGAATAATTGTTGTTTTCTTCTTCTTCTTCTTTCCTCGACTAGACGGACCATGTAGATTGAAAAGTCGAACAAGTGGCGGCACGCTAAGTGCACCCACTTGGTGTAGTCCCCGAGACTACTGTTGAATGTTTGATTGGACAGTAGTCTTAGAACTCTTTTGGATGTAATGATCTGAACTTGTATCTTATCACTCAGAAGCGATCAATCTTTGTGTCGACTGACATCTCTTATCTATCGACTGTAGAAATCTTGTGCATTCGGTGCTCAATTCGCTGAACTGGAGCAGAAACAAATTCAGCTCAATATTGATCTGGAACTGGCTAAGCAAAATTTGTAGAAGGCTAAGGATGAAGAAGTTGCTATGGGAGGTAACTACTTGTCGACTGTTTACTTTGCCAGCTTCAATTTTTGCCTTTTGAACCGAGTGACTCCACTCGAACAGATGTGCGTAGTGAAAACAGACAACTCCAAGCTCGACTGAAGAATGTTATTTCTTTAGATAAAATGAAGCAGGCGCTGGAGCAGAAGGACCTTGACCTTGCTGCAACTCAGAAGATGGCGCGGGAAAAAATTGAACTTGCCAACAAGAAGCTAGCTTCAGTCGGCAAGATAGAAGAAGAAAACGCCAAACCGAAGACTACCATTAGCGAAGCCAACAAGGAAGTCGTGCCGCTGAAAAAGGACAAGGTGGCTCTGACCGACAAACTTGGAGATCTCACTCGGAAGAGGGATGAGCTGGAGGTTTATCTGGGAGGACTCGCCAAGAAGCTGTTCCTTATGGTTGAAGGTACTTTCCCTTGTCCGACTGATTTTCCGCCGTCGACTCTTCATATAGCCGTCGACTCATCTTTTCTCTGTGCGTGCAGAATTCTGTCAAAACTTTGAGGAAGAGACTGGGAGAATTGTAACGAGCTTAGACCCTATCAACTCTCCTGTTAAGGATGAAGCTGCCACGAACGTGCTCCGACTGGAATCTCGCCTTGCCAGTGCCATGGACTATCTCGCACGACTGAAGGTGGCGCTGTCGTAGATTGACATAGTGCTCTGGACAAGGGAGACATTCCAAAATGACCTCGAGTCTCTGATGACTCGACTCAATGAGATTCCCGGTCGAGTGCAGGAATGGAAGAAGTCATCGGCCCGATGCGGTGCCGATGTGGCTCTATCTCTGGTTTGCGTCCATTGCAAAGAGGCCAAGGAAGAGAAGCTAGCAGCGCTCAAGGTTGCCAATACTAAGAAGCTTAACTTCCAGTCCTTCATGGAGACCTTCATCAAAGTAGCCACTCGCATTGCAGAGGGAATTGACCTGGACGAGTTCGTCGAGCCTACCAGCCCTCCTCCTGCGAAGTGAAAAAACTTTATGCCCTGCTTAAATTTGCCTCAGGATGCTGAGTGATTTTGTAACTGCTAAACTCCTTTGGGCCTGATGCCCGAGCACTTTTATCTGCGGTTCAGAACCTCGCAAGATTTATTTGAACTTGGTTTTTTCCTTTCAACATGGTTGTTTTGCTTTTGCCGCTATCAAATCTTTTAGCTCCGATTGAATCTTGATTCTTTACTCAGAATAGATGTTGTGTTTGTGACGCAGCTCAGACGAGAGGGTTGTGGGCATGAGCACTAGGTGCTGCACACGAACTGTAGTTCGTCGTCCTTGCGGATCAGGATGGAGCGTACATTGAACTTGTGACGCAGCTCCGTCGAGAGGGTCATGGGTAAGAGCATCAGGTGCTTTACACGACCTGCACCTCATTGTCCTTGCGGATCAAGATGGAGCATACGTTGTACTTGTGATGCAACTCTGTCGAGAGGGTCGTGGGCAAAAGCATTAGGTGCTGCACACGACCTGCACCTCGTTGTCCTTGCGGATCGAGATGGAGCATACATCGTTCCTCTGACTCGACCACTCGGAGTGGTTTTTAACTTAGGCGAATATGGGGTCGCAGCTAAGCTGTTAGAGGATTGCTCTTCACTCGGTAGTATTTTTGAAACTTAGGCGAGTACGGGGTCGCATCTAAGCCCTCGAGTGAGAGGAGTGATCTGCACTCAGTAGGATTTTTGAAACTTAGGCGAGTATGGGGTCGCAGCTAAGCCCCTGAGTGAGAGGAGTGCTCTTCACTCGGTAGGATTTTTGAAACTTACGCGAGTACGGGGTCGCAGCTAAGCCCCCGAGTGAGAGGAGTGCTCTTCACTCGGTAAGATTTTGAAACTTAGGCGAGTATAGGACTGCAGCTAAGGCCCCCAAGTGAGAGGATTGCTCTCTGCTCGGAGGATTTTATGAAACTTAGGCCAGTACAGGACTGCAGCTAAGCCCCCGAGTGAGAGGATTGCTCTCCACTCGGAGGATTTTTTGAAACTTGGGCGAGTACAGGACTGCAGCTAAGCCCCCGAGTGAGAGGATTGCTCTCCACTCGGAGGATTTTTGAAACTTAGGCGAGTACGGGGTCACAGCTAAGCCCCTGAGTGAGAGGAGTGCTCTTCACTCGGTAAGATTTTTGAAACTTAGGCGAGTACAGGACTACAGCAAAGCTCTCGACTGAGAGGATTGCTCTCCACTCGAAGGATTTTTTGAAACTTAGGCGAGTACAGGACTGCAACTAAGCCCCCGAGTGAGAGGATTGCTCTCCACTCGGAGGATTTTTTTTGAAACTTAGGCGAGTACAGGACTGCAGCTAAGCCCCCGAGTGAGAGGCTCCACTCGAAGCATTTTTGAAACTTAGGCGAGTACAGGACTGCAGCTAAGCCCCCGAGTGAGAGGATTTCTCTCCACTCGGAGGATTTTTTGAAACTTAGGCGAGTACAGGACTGCAGCTAAGCCCCCAAGTGAGAGGATTGCTCTTCACTCGGTAGGATTTTTGAAACTTAGGCGAATCGGGTTCGCGGCTAAGTCACTCACTGGGGGATTTGAACACATGTGTTTGGAACAATCGTTAAGATACTGCAAACATCTTGTCACTGATAAGCAAACTGAATGATTCTTATTACAACTCGTCGACTCGAGCGTTTAGGTATAAAAATGGCGGAGCAGATCCGCATTCCATGAGAGTGGCTCGTCTACTTTCTTGGCTACGTTATAAAGGTGATAAGCTCCATTGTGGAGCACCTTGGTGATGATGAAGGGACCTTCCCAGGCTGGAGCGAGCTTGTGAGGTCATTTTTGATGCACTCAGGGCACAAGATCTCCTTCTTGGAACGCTCGACCTATGATATTACGAGCATGGAACCGACGCAAGTCTTGCTGGTAGATGGTCGACCTGATCAGGGCCATCTCACGCTCTTCCTCCAAGAGATCAATTGCATCTTGGCGTGCCTGTTCAGCTTTAGCTTCTGAGAAAAGTTCCACTCGAGGAGCGTTATGCAATAAGTCACTCGAAAGCACAGCCTCGGCGCCATATACCATGAAGAAAGGGGTTCGGTCAGTCGACCGGTTTGGAGTTGTTCTCAGTCGCCATAAGAAAAATGGCAATTCAGTCACCCAAGCTCCAGCAGCATGCTTGAGGTCGCGCATCAGTCTGGATTTCAATCCTTGAAGTATCAAACCATTCGCCCTTTCTACCTGCCCATTCGAATGTGGATGTGCAACAGATGCATAGTCGACCAGAGTGCCTTGGTAAGCGTAGAATGCTCTGAACTCATCATAATCGAAGTTGGAGCCATTATCTGTGATAATACTGTGAGGGACTTCATACCTGAATATCATCTCTCTGATGAAACTTATGACAGTGCTTGAATCGAGATTCTTGATAGGCTTGGCTTCGATCCATTTAGTGAACTTGGTGACTACTACAAGCAAATGAGTGCAACCACTTCTACCAGTCTTGAGGGGTCCAACCATATCCAACCCCCAAACAACAAACGACCAGACGAGTGGAATAGTCCTCAAGGCAGATGCAGGCTTGTGGGACATGTTTGAGTAGAACTGACAGCCTTCGCACTTGTCGACTATATCTTTTGCCATCTCATTTGCTCGTGGCCAGTAGAATCCTGCTCGGTATGCTTTGGACACGATGGTCCGAGAGGACGCATGGTGACCACAGGTCCCCGAGTGGATATCGTTGAGAATCATTCGACCTTCTTCTGGCGTGATGCATCGCTGAGCAACTCCAGTAACACTCTCTCTGTAAATCTGTCCAGCTATCATGGTAAAGCCTTTGGATCGACGGACAATCTGACGGGCCTCATCTTCATCCTCCGGAAACTCCTTCCTGAGCAGATATGCAATATATGGCACCATCCAATCGGGGGTGATGACCAAAACCTCCATGAACAGGTCGACCACCGCTGGGACTTCGATCTCAGTCGGATCAGTAGAACTTTTGGGTTGTGGGGGCTCTTCCGTGAAGGGATCTTCTTGAATGACAGGGTGTGGAGATGCTCCAAGAACACAATGCTGGGAATAGGCTCCCGCTTGGAACCTATCTTCGCCAGGTCATCAGCTTCTTGATTCTTGATTCGGGGTATGTGGTGGAGCTCTAACCCCTCAAACTTATTTTCTAACTTTCTCACTGCATTGCAATAGCCAGTCATAGCTGGGCTCCTGATGTCCCACTCCTTCATCACCTGATTGACCACTAAATTTGAGTTGCAGTAAACCATTAGGTGACGGACACCGAGTGAAATGGCCGGACGCAACCCGTACAGAAGTTCTTCATATTCAGCTTCATTGTTGGAGGAATCAAAGTAAATCTGGAGGACATAACTAAGTTTGTCGCCTCGTGGGGATACCGGGACTACCCCAGCGCGAGAACCATTCAGCATCTTGGACCCATCAAAGAACATAGTCCAATGTTCCGAGTGAATCTTAGTTAGTTGTTGCTGTTCAACCCATTCGGCGAGGAAATCTGCTATTGCTTGGGACTTGATTGCTTTCTATGCCTCAAACTGATATCTGTCGGAAGGAGTTCAATCGCCCACTTGGCCACTCGACAGGTTGCATCTCTATTGTTTAAAATTTCTGATAATGGAGCATCACTCACAACTGAAACCGAGTGATCAGAGTAGTGTGCAACTTTCTTCATAGTCAAATATATTCCATAAACAAGCTTCTGATAATGTGGATATCTCTGCTTGGACGGAGTCAAGACCTCAGACATATAATACACTGGGCGCTGAACTTTGTAGGCTTTGCCTTCTTCTTCCCGCTCGACCGTGAGCACTGTACTGACAACTTGTCCAGTGGCTGCAATATAAAGTGGTAAAGGCTCTTTGCTGATTGGGGTAGCAAGCACCGGCTGGGTGGAAAGCAGGGCTTTGAGCTCTACAAACACTGCGTCAGCTTCAGGTGTCCACTCGAACTTGTCAGATTTCTTCATCAGTCGGTAAAGGGGCAACACCTTTTCACCGAGACGAGACATGAATCGACTCAGAGCAGCCAAATATCCAGTAAGATTCTGAACGTCATGCACATGCACAGGGCATTTCATTCGGAGGATTGCACCAACTTTCTCTGGGTTTGCATCTATCCCTCGTTCGGAAACGAGGAAACCGAGTAACTTTCCACCTGGGACTCCGAATGTGCACTTTGACGGATTATGCTTGATATCACATCTTCTCAAATTGGCTAAGGTTTCAGCGAGGTCAGTCAGTAGGTCGGAACCTTTACGTGACTTGACCACGATGTCATCCATGTATGCTTCCACATTCCGACTGATTTGAGTGAGCAGGCACTTCTGTATCATGCACATAAATGTGGCGCCAGCATTCTTGAGACCAAAAGGTATGGTAACTGTCACAGCCCCAGAATAATGCTTGTAATTAGTGGCATTGCATCCATGCATCATGTCTAAATTTATTTGAAAATTGAAATGGGGATTGATCAAACCCCTAGCACCAAAGCAATGCAAATAGGTTCAACTTAAAAATATTTTCAATAAACCCAAACTGTGTGGGGACCCCGACTCATAAGTCGTGATCACTGAATGCACGTGTACAGTGATCCCAGAGATCAATGCTCACTGAACACATAGAAGCTGAATAACAAGAGTCTTACATCCATACATACCGTCTTACATAAATTATGACCATTATGGTCGAGTCTTGAGTATAACTTCGCAGCGGAAATCTTTGTCGATAACTTGGACCCATGCCATCTGCCTTAGCCCTACAGGCATTCTGACTGGGAAAGTGTCCTAGCTCGCACGATCGTCACCAAGGAACTCTTCAATATATCTTGTTCTTTCATGCCTGGCCAATAAAATAACCAGTGGCAAGCCAATGAGTACTTTGAATGTACTCGCAAGCAACCCATGATTGGAACAAGGCACAATAATGCAATGATATAGCACTAAGTAGGTAGTTTGCAGAAAGCTAGTTTTGAGTGCAATGACATGATCTATCAACCTGTAAAGTATGCATCATGAGAGTACAGATGTCCGCATGAACAAGTTACAGGTATCAGCATAAGCGAAGTTGGACACCAATCCAACTTGATCATCGTGTCAAGCCATCTGACTTAACCCAAATAGTTTTATCAACACAAACACAGGCGGTTTGTAAAACTCTGGACATAGTTTAAGCAGCACCGCCCAACTGTCCTTGACCGTGGACACGGCTATTCGAATAGTTTTACACTCTGCAGAGGTTGCACACTTTACCCATAAGATCCGGGGAACTTCCGTGACATCAACGACCCGCGATACCTCAAGTACCCGGGGTAAGCACCCGATCACTATCTTTCGCTAGACGACACTAACAAGGATTCCACTCGTTGTTCCATATCCTCACGATGTACATCATACGAGACTCACTCGAGATCGTAACATGCGAGAGGGGACACAACGGTGTATCCGGTGCCCTGTGAAAACAGTCATGGCCGCCCTACCTGGCACGACCCCGTCCCGAGAGAGCACCAACTTTCCCCCGTCACTAGTAATGCGAGCTCCAAGGTAGTAGGCCTAGGTAATCAATAATGCCCTTTCCCATACAAGAGTAGAGTGGTTGCGCATGTAAGGTTGGGACAGTCGACAAATCTTAAATCTAATCCGTTTTCGAAAACAACTCACACACTTGCCTCGGTACACCAGTTCGTCATCAAGTGGTTATCCATCTCATTATCTCCCTCGGGCATAAGTGGCACCCGACGGGGTTTTCGAAAAGTCTTTTGAAAATACTTTGTCTCCATCACCATGCATATACCCGTCCCTTTTTGCGTAGCATCTACTTTAGCATCCTATCTACTCCGACCGGCATAACCCTCATAAGGTGGTAGGGTCATGCACCATGCAAGTATCAACGAGGAAGTAAAGGTGGCAAACCACCCCATGTGGTCACCTTATCATCAGGTCTCTGATGCAAGCAATAAAAGTGCTATATGACATGCATAAAAAGGGTTTCATAGATATGGTCAAAGGGCTGCTTGCCTGTTTTAACAAAGTCTTCGAGGTCTTCAAATATCTCTGGTCCAACTCCGAGCATTTCGTCTACTTCGTCAACTATTGTCGAAAGCAACCATAATAAGCAACACAACAAGGCAGAAAATAAAAGTGCTCTAACATTATTAATTTGACTTTTCTAGGACATCTCTGGTTATATGAAAAATAACCAGAGTGGTTTCATTGGAATTGATTCAGTGGATATTTCTAAACATTTTGATATGATGGAATCAAGGGGTTTATGGATTTGCAAGAAGTGTACAGAAATATATTTTTGGAAAATGAGCAAAGGCACCCATTTAACAAATCATGATTTTAGAAGCATCTAGGAGTTGGTTTCACTGGATTTGGATTTCAAATGAATTTCTTATGAATTTGCAAAGTTGACAAATATGAAGAAATGGCTCATTATTTTGTGTGGTACATAAAGTATTAAGAAAAATGTTCAGAAACTATGTTATGAACTTAGAAGCATCTAGGAATTTGAATCATGGCATTTGGATCGATTATGAGCTCTCTGTGATTTTCTAAAGTTTATGACAGAGATGGAAAAACAAGATTTGATAAATGTTTGTGAAGAAAAAGTTTCTGGAAAAATGAGCACATTGCTCCATGAGATAGACCATGATTTTATGAGTTACTAGAAATTTGAAACATCAAATTTGGAGGTAATATGAATATTTGGGAGATTTTACAAGTTTCTGGAAAAAGAAAAAGACAAAGGAAGGGGGGTTATACCTATACCGCGCAGGGAGCACAGCATAGCGCCCAAGATCGGAGGAGAATCAGATGGCGTGCTCAGGCCTTGAGCTCTGCACGCCATGGCATTGTTTATGTGCCAGGGGCATGTCCACTAGTGTCTGGGGCTTTGTGAGGTGAGTAAACAAAGGGTAGGTGGCCTTGGATGCCCTGGTGAACCACTAGGAGAGGAGAGAGGTTGAGGTAGAGAGAGAAAAGGGTTGTCCAGAGAGGTAAATGGGGGTGTTCCACCCATCAATCATTGAGCAATGGCCAGGGGAGAGTTACTGGAGGTTGGAGAGGGTCAGGAGCAGCTGTGGTACAAAGTTGAGCCCATGGAGATTAGTGGAAGAGGTCAAAATGGCATTTTGGTAAAGTGTCAGAAGGTGTTTGATAATGGTTTGGGCAAGTAGATGATCTCCATTTGCCATGAGACTCCACTGGGTGAAATGACACATATAATTAGGGCCTTCCACCAATTTGGAGCTTATTTGGGCAAAGTTGTCAATGCAACTTTTGTAAACCCTAGAAATTAGCAGAAATGAACTTGTGTAGATCTAGTTGAGAAAATCACTTCCCCTTGATGCACCACTTGGTGTAGTGGCCTCATTTGGTCATGCGAACATGCTCACAAAATTTGGGGTCAAGGAGAGAATTTTTAGTACAAAGTTGTTCAAATTTGTTTCTGGTCAGAGATGGTTTTGGGGCATTTTGGTGAACCAAAGTGACCTTAATTGAGATGAGGCTTTGCAAGGTGATCACAATATGCATTAGTGACTTGCTAGATTTTCCTTGGATTTTTAGGAAAATATTTCCGGTAGAAATATTTCAAATCCTTGAAATGGGCAGAAATGGTTTTGGGAGGTTTTGTCCAATATTTTGAACATGACCATGTGTTGAAACTATTATATATGGAAACTATATGTCCACTGAGTTTCCCTGATTTTTGTCAAATATTTTTGAAACAATAACATAATTTTTCCCTATTAAAGACCATTTCTGGCCTTAAGAAAAAGATTTTAAATAAAATAGGAAAATAACTTTTAAAATTATATTTTTTTGTTTTATGGGAGTCCTATACCTAATAGGTTTCAAATATACCTTTTGAAAGATTTTTCACACCTCAAATCAAGTACTTGCAGTGCAAATCTCAATTCAGGGGTTTTTGGAAAACTATTTTTTTGAAAATACTATTTGGCCAAATTATTTTTGTAAGAAAATACTATACTGTTCTATACACATGGTATGGTCATTGGGCAGAAGTTTAGAGCAAGGGGATGAAGTATAAGAGTTGGAGGATTTATTTGATTTTTTAGAGCACTTGCAAACAGCAGTCAAACATTCAATCAAAGCAAAGACAAAACAATCAAAAGTTTTTATCAAACCACATTTTATCATGATTTATTAGCTTAAGTGTTGTGGCCTGAAAATCAGGGTGTGACAAAGTGACTTCATAAAAAGTCCATCATTTTGAAATAAGAGAAAACCTCTGACAAAAATGGTGCACATTTTTCCAAGGTTTTTTGGATTAAATCATAGGTATTTGAATTGGGGCTTATAAATGTTATATAAATTTTTAACTGCTCCAATAATTCTGAAACTTTTGTTGGGGCTCTGGAAATATTTAGTTAGCATCCAAAAATATTTTCAGAATTCATTTAAGTGGTTTAGCATTTTTGCTAAACCAAAACACAAAGACAGAAAATAGGAAATGATAAAGAAGGAGAGCAACTTACCTGGCATCACCTGTGCGGCCCACCAGAGAGCTCAGCCATCGCTGTAGCAGTCGGCCTAGCCCACCAGCGCCCTCCCTGTCGTCTACCTCCTCGAGACAGTAGGACAGGGGCGTGTGCTCGCCGCGCGCCGGCACGCGCCGGCAACCTCCTGCCTCCCTGCCTGTCTCCCCATCGCCCTGAGGATGCCACGCGACCCCTTGGCGCCCTCTCACTCCCTCCCTTGTCTCTCCCTCATCTGCCCATCTCCCCCGAGCACCACCGAGCGGAGCTCGTTGCCTCCGACACCGTTCACCGCAGCCACCGACCCTCCCTCGCCCATCCAGTGTATCCAAGAGCTCCGAGTCGTCTTCCTCATCCTCTCCACCAAGCCATGGAACAACGGACGCACCACAATGTCGCCAGCATCGATGTTTCCATCGCCGGCCACCGTGGATCCTCGTCGTCGATTCGAGAGCTACCGGCATCCCCGACCTCGCCCTCGTGCTTGTTGGACTCGCTGTGAGCCTCCGCACCGAACCTCCCTCTCCCCGATGCCGATTTCCTCCTCTAACCGCGGGCTCCGTCGAGCCCGAGAGCTCATCGCCGCCGGCCACGAGGTCGCGGTGGCTAGAGCCCACACTCGTCGCGTCCGAGCACACTGTCGTCCTCAGCGTGTTCCCAGGAACCCAGAGCACCTACCCACTCTTCCTCCAGTGCACCGTAGCGCTCTGTCCATCTTCACCGAACTCCGGCCGCCACGCAAGTTGCTGCCGCCATCGACTTAGGCCACCGGAGCTGCTGCTGCATGCACCACCCGACGCGGATGAGCCTCCTTGTTGCGTAGATGCACTTCGCCGTCCATATGGTCGCCCGAAAGCAAACCCGAGCATCGCCGCCGTCTCTGGACGTCGCCGGAGGCTTAACTCCGGTCGTGCCGGCGTGGCACCGTCATTAGTGGCTAATGACACCACACTCACTGACAGATGGACCCCACTCTTTATTAACCCTGGATTTATTTTCCTGCTTAGATTAGTTTATAACCCAGCGGGACCGACATGTCAGCACTGACTTTGCTGACGTGGGCGTTGACCAGACCCACCTGTCAGTGACACTAACCAGCCCTATGTCACTGACGTGTGGACCCCACACGTCAGGTTTGACCTGGTCAGCGTTGTTGACTTGCTGATGCAGGCATGATGCAGTACTGATGCAATTATTCATTTTCTGGATTATTTCTATTTTGGAAATTCGAGAAAACTAGCAAAACTTCAGAAATTCATATAAATTCAACCGTAGCTCAGATTGAAATAATTTTTATATGAAAAATTATCAGAAAAATTAAATCTATCCATCCATACTAGTTTCATGCATGACAAACAAACCTAAACCTGCTGTATAGATGAAAACACATAAAGGGCATTTAAAATGCTTAAGTTTGGAGTTGCATTTGAATCCTTGATTCAAATGAGCTCCATTGAACTTGTTGTTGGTTGCATTAGCACAAAACATCACATCTACATGCCATGTTCATGCATAATATTATTGCATATGCTTGTGTATTGATTGCCGACACCGTCCTTCTCGATAGGTTCTGCTTCGGAGACCGTTTCAGAGTACCTGTCTAAGGAGCAGTGCCCCCTGTTGATCTTTCAGGCAAGCAAAACCCCCTTGTTCATTCTGATACAATCCCACTCTCTCGCTCCTGCTCTCTTTTACTGCATTAGGACAACAGCGATTCAACTGTTACTTGTTGCGGTAGTTGAATCCCTTTTCCTCTGGATGACCTGTCATTGCCACAGTAAATAGATGAAACCCACTAGAATGAGTAGGAGTTGTTTGAGCCCTGATGTGCCTACTCATTCGTGCTTGTTTGTCATGCCTGCTACGGCTTAGAGTTGAGTCAGGTCTGATTCATCGGGGATGAATTGGAATGTGGTGAACATCTCCTACTGTTGAGAGCTAAGTGTGTGAACACGATTTGGTAAAGGTAGCGGTGAGAGGCTTTCGGTGTCGAAACCGGTGGATCTCGGGTAGGGGGTCCCGAACTGTGTGTCTAAGGCGGATGGTAACATGAGGCAGGGGACACAATGTTTACCCAGGTTCGGGCCCTCTCGATGGAGGTAATACCCTACTTCCTGCTTGATTGGTCTTGATGATATGAGTATTACAAGAGTTGATATACCATGAGATCGTAGAGGCAAAACCCTAAAAGCTAGCCTATGATTATGATTTGTGTATATCTCTATCGACTAGCCTGGCCTCGGTTTATATAATGCACCAGAGGCTGATGACCCACAAGTATAGGGGATCTATTGTAGTCCTTTCGATAAGTAAGAGTGTCGAACCCAACGAGGAGCAGAAGGAAATGATAAGCGGTTTTCAGCAAGGTATTCTCTGCAAGTACTGAAATAAGTGGTAACAGATAGTTTTGTGATAGGACAATTTGTAACGAGCAACAAGTAACAAAAGTAAGTAAAGTGCAGCAAGGTGGCCCAATCCTTTTGTAGCAAAGGACAAGCCTGGACAAACTCTTATATAAGGAAAAGTGCTCTCGAGGACACATGGGAATATTGTCAAGCTAGTTTTCATCACGTTCATATGATTCACGTTCGGTACTTTGATAATTTTATATGTGGGTGGACCGGTGCTTGGGTGTTGTTCTTACTTGAACAAGCATCACACTTATGATTAACCTCTATTGCAAGCATCCGCAACTACAACAAAAGTATTAAGGTAAACCTAACGATAGCATGAAACATATGGATCCAAATTAGCCCCTTACGAAGCAACGCATAAACTAGGGTTTAAGCTTCTGTCACTGTAGCAACCCATCATCTACTTATTACTTCCCAATGCCTTCCTCTAGGCCCAAATAAAGGTGAAGTGTTATGTAGTCGATGTTCACATAACACCACTAGAGGCTAGACAACATACATCTCATCAAAATATCGAACGAATACCAAATTCACATGACTACTAATAGCAAGACTTCTCCCATGTCCTCAGGAACAAACGTAACTACTCACAAAGCATATTCATGTTCATAATCAGAGGGGTATAAATATGCGTAAAGGATCTGAACATATGATCTTCCACCAAATAAACCAACTAGCATCAACAACAAGGAGTAATCAACACTACTAGCAACCTACTAGTACCAATCCCGGACTTGGAGACAAGAATTGAATACAAGAGATGAACTAGGGTTTTGAGAGGAGATGGTGTTGGTGAAGATGTTGATGGAGATTGCCCTGTCCCGATGAGAGGAGCGTTCGTGATGATGTTGGCGATGATTTCCCCCTCCTGGAGGGAAGTGTCCCCGGCAGAACAGCTCTGCCGGAGCCCTAGATTGGTTCCGCCAAGGTTCCGCCTCGTGGCGGCGGAGTTTCATCCCGAAAGGTTGCTTATGATTTTTTCCTCGACGAAAGACCTCATATAGCAGAAGATGGCCATCGGAGAGCCAACAGGGGGCCCACGAGGTAGGGGGCGTGCCTTGGGGGGTAGGGCGCACCCCCCCACCCTCGTGGACAGGTGGGCCCCCCTCTGGTGAACTTCTTCCGCTAGATATTTTTTATTATTTCCCAAAATGACTTTCGTGGAGCTTCAGGACTTTTGGAGTTGTGTAGAATAGGTCTCTAATATTTGCTCCTTTTCCATCCCAGAATTCCAGCTCCCTCCTTATGTAAACCTTGTAAAATAAGAGAGAATAAGCATAAGTATTGTAACATAACGTGTAATAACAGCCCATAATGCAATAAATATCGATATAAAAGCATGATGCAAAATGGACGTATCAACTCCCCCAAGCTTAGACCTCGCTTGACCTCAAGCGAAAGCCGATAACGATAAATATGTCCCCATGTTTAGAGGTAGAGGCGTTGATAAAAAATAAAATACGTACATAAAGGCATCATGATTATTCTCATAACAGCAACATAAATAGATATTGTCATATGATCTCTTATGTTCAAGTAATAATCCATTCACAATGCATAGTACGAATCATAAACTTTATTGAGAACCAACAAACTATAATATCAATCATTGAAGCAATTGCAATTTATCATAACATCAGAAAGAGTGTATGTCAGAGCTTAATAGCAAGTCCACATACTCAACTATCATTCAGTCTTTCATAATTGCTAACACTCACGCGATACTTGTGGTTACGGAGTTTTAATCGGACATAGAGAAAGATAGGGTCTTATAGTTTCGCCTCCCAACCTTTTACCTCAAGGGTAATGTCAACAATAATAACTCATGCCCCCCTACATCCAATTAGATATATCAATCAGGATCTTTCCAACATACTGTGCTTGCGAAAGGATAAAATGTAAAAAGGAAAGGTGAAGGTCACCATGACTCTTGCATAAGATAGAGGATAATAATAGAAGATAGGCCCTTCTTAGAGGGAAGCAGAGGTTTTCATGCGCTTAAGGGTTGGATGCACAAAGTCTTAATGCGAAAGAACGTCACGTTATATTGCCACTTGTGATATAGACCTTTATTATGCAGTCCATCGCTTTTATTACTTCTACATCACAAGATCGTATAAAGCTTATTTTCTCCCTTACTAATAAATCATACATATTTAGAGAACAATTTTTATTGCTTGCACCGATGACAACTTACTTGAAGGATCTTACTCAATCCATAGGTAGATATGGTGGACTCTCATGGCAAAACTGGTTTAAGGGTTTTGGAAGCACAAATAGTATCTCTACTTGGTGCTGAGAATTTGGCTAGCATGAGGGGGAAAGGCAAGCTCAACATGTTGGACGATCCATGACAATATACTTTATCTCAGATATAAGAGAACATAACCCATTACGTTGTCTTCCTTGTCCAACATCAACTCTTTAGCATGTCATATTTTAATGAGTGCTCCCAATCATAAAAGATGTCAATAATAATATATTTATATGTGAAACCTCTCTTTCCTTATTACTTCCTATTAATTGCAATGATGACCAAAGCTATGTCTGCCAACTCCCAACAACTTTTAATCATCATACTCTTTCTATGTGAAGTCATTACTCTCAATAAGATCAATATGAACTCTTGTTTCTTTTTATTCTTTTTCTTCTTTTCTTTTATTCACTAAAGATCATGGCAAAACAATCAAGCCCTTGACTCAACACTAATCTTTATTATATAGCTCACATACTAGATTACATAGAGAGATCATAAAGCAAAACTCAAAACTAGATCATGCCATAAACTTTATTCTACTAGATCAAGATACTACTAATAGGATCGAACTAAGAAAAACGGTAAAGATAGGAGATGTGATTGTGATACGATACCGGGGCACCTCCCCCAAGCTTGGCAGTTGCCAAGGGGAGTGCCCATACCCATGTGATTATGTCGCCTTTGCTGGTGAAGAAGGTGGTGGTAATGTTGACTTAGTTGATGGCATAGACTTCTCCCTTAATTTGCGCTTGAGGATAGAATTTTGGTCCCTCAAATCATCAATCTCCCACTCCAGGGTTAATATTTTTTGGATAGGTCCTGCTTATTTTCCTGCAAGAGACAAAAAGGGGTAAACTCGATCTTTCGTTTCTTTACCCTATCAGGGAGACTTGACTTTTTGAACTCCATGTGCATGTCCCCAGGTTGAGGTAATGGGGCTTCATCTTCATCTCAGCTCGTCTCCTCCTTCCCCTTGGGTTCATAGTCCTCTTCTTCCTCCGTGGTCCAACCATCGTGCTCCACATCTCCATAGACCTTAGGATCTGCTAAGTAATCATCCACATAGCTTTCTCCTTCCGAATCCTGGGACGACATGTTGATCTAATCTGCAGTAGGACAGCTCGAAACAAGAACGGAGGATAATCGCGTGATACGAGAGTCAAAACCTTCGGGAGAATATATAATGAATTTTTACCGACCAAGATAGGTATTGTGCAAGAATACGGAGTCCGGAAAGCACACAAGGTGCCCACGAGGTAGGGGGGCGCGCCCAGGGGCGCCCTCCACATAACACCACTAGAGGCTAGACAACATACATCTCATCAAAATATCGAACGAATACCAAATTCACATGACTACTAATAGCAAGACTTCTCCCATGTCCTCAGGAACAAACGTAACTACTCACAAAGCATATTCATGTTCATAATCAGAGGGGTATAAATATGCGTAAAGGATCTGAACATATGATCTTCCACCAAATAAACCAACTAGCATCAACTACAAGGAGTAATCAACACTACTAGAAACCTACTAGTACCAATCCCGGACTTGGAGACAAGAATTGAATACAAGAGATGAACTAGGGTTTTGAGAGGAGATGGTGCTGGTGAAGATGTTGATGGAGATTGCCCTCTCCCGATGAAAGGAGCATTGGTGATGACGCTCGCGATGATTTCCCCCTCCCAGAGGGAAGTGTCCCCGGCAGAATAGCTCTGCCGGAGCCCTAGATTGGTTCCGCCAAAGTTCCGCCTCGTGGCGGCGGAGTTTCGTCCCGAAAGGTTGCTTATGATTTTTTCCTTGACGAAAGACCTCATATAGCAGAAGATGGCCATCGGAGAGCCAACAGGGGGCCCACGAGGTAGGGGCGCGCCCTGGGGGTAGGGCGCGCCCTCCACCCTCGTGGACAGGTGGGCCCCCCTCTGGTGAACTTCTTCCGCTGGATATTTTTTATTATTTCCCAAAATGAATTTCGTGGAGTTTTAGGACTTTTTGAGTTGTGTAGAATAGGTCTCTAATATTTGCTCCTTTTCCAGCCCAAAATTCCAGCTGCCAGCATTCTTCCTCCTTATGTAAACCTTGTAAAATAAGAGAGAATAAGCATAAGTATTGTAAAATAATGTGTAATAACAGCCCATAATGCAATAAATATCGATATAAAAGCATGATGCAAAATGGACGTATCAGAGGCCTAGGATAACAAGAGTCCTAGCCGAATACGCCGGTGGGGAGGAGTCCTTGTCTTGATCACCAAGTCTTGTGGAATCTTCCTTGTATGCGGCAGCTGTCCGAACTGGCCCATGAGTATACGACCGTGGGGGTCCTCGGCCCAATCCAACTGATCGAGAGACGACGTGATGAGTAACCCCTAGTCCAGGACACCATGAGTAGCCCCCTGAACCGGTCTTCAAGTTGGGGACGCTCCTCGATTCTTCCGAACTGTTCTTCATCTTTGGTTGTCGGTCTTGAAAACTGGTTCAACAAATCTTCTCATCTTCGATCTTGAGGATCGCCGAAGTGCATCCGACGAGTTTAAACGTTGGGTATCCGAGGAGCCCCTTTAAGTTTCCGGCATTTATCAATGCCTTGTTATTTTTATGCCACACCTCGGGTTTGAAGTTGTTCCCGGGCGGCAGTGTCCTCTTGCGTCCAAGCCCCAAAGCCGGACTGTATTCGAGGTATCTTTTGCAGCCGGGTACCAACGTCGGGCTGTATCCAAGCTCCAACGTCGGACTATATCCAAGCTCCAACGCCGGACTGTATCCAAGCTCCAACGCCGGACTATGTTTGAGCTCCAACGCCGGACTGTATCCGAGGTGTCATAGATCACCTTGGTTCTAAAAAGTTTAGCCGAGCTCAATGCCGGAAATGCTCTCTATGGAGCCAGCCACTGGTGCCCGAGATTTATGTCGGACTGCTTCCGAGGTGGTGCACCACCCAACAGCGGGCTGATTTTCTGTGAATATTTTTGATTGGTGCAATTTATTCTCTGCCGAGATATATAGCCAGTATATGTATATCCAGTAGCCCTCAAGGTGTGTGTCGGTCTAAAATCCGAGATGCACCTAAAGGAAAATATGAAACCGCTGATCCTAGTAGCTTCTGAGACTCAGGTCATGAAATCGGCCTGAGGATCAACTCCTAGCTCGGCAGCATACATAGGAATAAAAACGCGGTCTAATATAATAGAGATAATAGTGATCGACTAACGGGCCCCTGAGAGAGGGTCATGAGAAGTCGCCGCAATATACTAGCTTGATGCCGGATAGGTCCATATGGTACCTATTGTCGTCCAAAGATGCGCATGCACATAGTTCGGTCAAGCCGAACACTGAGCACTTTGAATTCTCTGCATTGAATAAGCAATGCATAAGCCCCCAAGACACTGGTCGGGTGGCAACACCAAATCAGGGGATTGATGTGCCCCTTTAATATTTATAAATAATGAGCACGAAGCCCAGTAGCCCCCGAGCCTTAATGTGGGCACGGGTGGCCGAATTAAGGATCGATATCCGAAATAAAATCACAAATTATGTGTAATGATTCTATGTGTCCAAGTACTTTACATCATTATTTTGAATCCACTGCGACCGTTTATCAGTTGAAAGTGGCCCATTGTCGGCTTCTACCCCTTGGTAGATACTACGCAGGGTGTTTCCGCACTAACAAAACAACCCTTAGCCGATGTCTCGGTGCCCGGAGGCGGTTGTGTTAGCAGAAATAAGGCAATCAGATATGCGGGCTTTATAACTTTCACTTAGTCATAGGAGCTTAAAGTTGGAAGGCCTGTTACTAGCCTCCGGTTAGTGTTCGCCAACAGTCGAGGTCAAGCCGTAAACACTTCGGCCAATACTATGAACGGCCCGTCATTTAACACAGTCATCGGATCACTGACCAGTTTACGCTTATTGTGACAGTCAGTTTTTGGCTTTCTCCACTGAGGTGCTTAACCATGCTAGCTGGAAGCACAATCGCAGTGGTTCTCCCGTTGCGCACCTAGCCGAACAAAGTGGAACGTAGGAGGCAAGCATAGGAGCCGGGAAACCCAACTATTGACCAAGGACGCAATTCGAAACCGATGCATATACATCAATGTTCGAGAATGTTTTTGCCGAATCCCTAAAGGTGTCCGGCGCCACACTACGAGACTAATGCTGGAAACACACAAATAGCTTAAAAGTGCCATAGTCTTGGAAAACCAAAAACTTCAGTAAAAACTGGACGCCCGAACTAGATCAAGTGTTCGGTGCCAAATCGAAAATTTGTCTTGGAAAAAGAAAATTGTGTTGCTGTCGTGCTTTACAATGACACATCCTATCTCAAGACTTCTAGTGGGTTAGCCTACGGCTTCAATCTCCTTATCCCGGAGGCGGAGTGCTTCTCCGAGGCTAGTTTAGCAAACAAAGTTCGAGCGGCTTTAGAGAGAAGCAAGGCTATCCGGCTATTGACCACACACTTGCGTCGAGAAAGGAGTGATAAATAACAATAATAATAAACAACTTTGCAACGACTAAGAAGAAGAACACTTATTATAAAACGGCTCATTTAAGAGCCCCTAAGTGACTTGGGTAAAAGAATTTTATGTATAATGATTGTATGTATCGAAGTACTAATAGCATATCTTTGTTCACCCGAACTTTAAACGCATCTTAACCGACCGTAGGCTTCTCCCTCTTCGGTCAAGGACCGAAAAGTGTTATGTACTCCACCTGTCGAAAATATTGACGGTGTTTCTGATAACCAGGCAATCAGGCCATAATGCTGTAATGCATAAAGCGCTCGGGAACTTATGCTATATTCTCGGCGAAGTGTAAGAAGCATCTTCGAAGAAAATAGTACACCCACCGATACCTTTCTTCGGTTGCTCATTGTTACTATGAGACTTGTGCAATAGATTTTTTGTACTCATGAGTTCCGTTGTGTGCCGACCATAATTAAAAACAATAAGAGCGCTAGCTTTCGGCTTCACCCAGTCTGAGGTCCAAGCTCAGATGACCCGATCGTGACAATTGCAGAGGTGCTCCCTTTACTCCCTAGCCGAACAATCGGTACGTAGGGGTAAACACAGGAGTGAGGCAACCCAGCTTGCAAATCGCTTAAGTCAATATGGTGCATATTGTGGCATAATACACGAATAAGGAACAAAGCCGTACAAGCATAATCATATGCAAGAGGAAAGGCTTCATGAAGGAAGCCCCCAAGAGAACTGGGTATTTGAATTTGTGCGTCACAAACAAGGTAATGACAAGGAACTTTTTTCACAAACAACTTTTTGCCAAAAAAGGTATAATGCTAGGTCGAACCGAACACAAGTTAAAAATTTAAAACTTTGAGCATGAAGGCAACTTAGCTGGTTAATGTGTTCGGAATTGATGACGCGGTCCGAGCTTGATGCGGGACAAGGTTCCATCCCCCAAACCGGTCCCGAGGTGGCGGAGCGAAGAGCTCGGCACTCCGAAGTGGTGACATAGCACGGACAATGCAGGCTGGCAGAATGTGGCCGAAGTCCTCGGCGTGGGGTAATGAAGTGTTGACGAAGCCCCCCGTCCAGCCGAGGTGACGTGGTATGTCAGTACACCGAGTTGACGATACTGCCCGACCCAGATCATTTTTCTGTGCATAAAAAATAGTGCAAACCGGAGATAATAGTAATAAAAAAATCATTGCATAATAAATAATTTATGCAAAGTGATTAATAAAATAAAATATGGCCTGCGCACCGAAGTGAACGTCGATGCAGGGCGTCGGTGTGATGCGGTAAAGGGGTGGCAAAGCCTGAATTCACAGGTCGGTCCGAGTTCCGGATGCGGCGTGCGCCGGACTATGTACGGAACCTTACCGAACCACCATGCAGCCGTCGTTAGTGCGGCCATCATTCGATAGACCTGTGTACAGATGATGGAACAAACCAGAGTTTGGAAAAAATAAACCCAAACAAGCAAAAATTACTAGGATTAATAGCATCTGGTTTATTTGTTGTAGTAATCCGAAGAAAGGTGACTCCCAAAATTGGGACTCGATCGACACACCCATTGCCTGATGGGCGATAAAGCGACGGCATGGCGATGCAGGCAAAGGTTGGCCTGCCGAGGCAAAGCCCTCGGTCCAGCTAACGTGACGAAGCTGGTCGGCTAGTGACGCTCAAGTCTCAGGAATAGGTTGATGAAGAGATGGCGAAGCCCCCGGTCCAGCCGAGATGGCGAAGCCTCGATGTCAGCCGATGAGTCGAAGTAGGTCGGCGTGATGGACATCGGCTTGAAGAAGCAACAGTGCATCCCTGCCGATGCCGGTCGTGACGTGGTCAATGCCGGCTTGATGAAGTGACCGTGCGGCGATGTCGGTGTGCCCGCTTCATGTAATCCGTGGGGAAGCGATGTTGTGGATGATTTATCCTTCGCGATGCCAAACTCTTGTTCGGCTTGCCGAGATGATGATCCGAAAAAGTTGAGCTCGGCTCAATAAAGTGGCAACGTTTCTAGCGCAGGTCGGCAGCCGTAGAGCAACGTTGTTGGGCTGGTTTGACACCAGCGCGATGGTGAAGATCATATTGGAAAAGACATCAAAATTAGCGGGATGTGTTTGGGAACAAAACACAATACCCCATACAAAACTTCCTTCAAAAATTATGTCCGAATTCCGTTCATAAAAAAGATGAATTCGGGTTGGATTCGTTCTCGCGCAGAAAACAGATTCGAAAAGTGATGCACTAATCGGAAGGTTCCCGGAGTTTGGACGGTCGGATCGAGCTGAAATTTTGAGGGGTGGTAGATATAGGAATTCCGCGGTAGATCAGCGGTTGGATCTTCCAAAGGACGTCCGAGCTAGAAGCTGGACACCATGCCCTAAACTCGTCCACATTCCCGTCAAGATTTGACAGGGCTCCGGGATATCGTGGATTGCCAGAGATTCCTCCATCGGAACTCGACGAAATTTTCCAGGTTTTTGTAGACTCAATTCCGCACAATTCCACCGAAGCAATCATTGAAACAACACTTGAGGAGGCGGTGGCGGCGGATACAAGTTTGCTGTCCAGAAAAACAGCACAGTCGCCCGAGGGCAATGTTGACGTTGAGCCCCCGGGCTCCCTGGATGATTCCTCCATGATCTTGATAGAGATCGGAGTTGATGTTGATGAAGGTCATCCTCCGAATATGACGATCGGAGGTAGGGCGCAGTCCTCGGTCCAGCCAAGGTGACCAGTCGTGCCGGTGACGAAGAAGCCGACGTCGCAGTTGATCTGCAGTCAAGCCATCGATCCTTTTGCCGATCACACAACGGAACTCTCAATGAGAGCACCAATGTCGGTATCGAAACCGGCGGATCTCGGGTAGGGGGTCCCGAACTATACGTCTAAGGCGGATGGTAACAGGAGGCGGGGGACACAATGTTTACCCAGGTTTGGGCCCTCTCGATGGAGGTAATACCCTACTTCCTGCTTGATTGATCTTGATGATATGAGTATTACAAGAGTTGATCTACCACGAGATCATAGAGGCTAAACCCTAAAAGCTAGCCTATGATTATGATTTGTGTATATCTCTATCGACTAGCCTGGCCTCGGTTTATATAATGCACCAGAGGCCTAGGATAACAAGAGTCCTAGCCAAATACACCGGCGGGGAGGAGTCCTTGTATTGATCACCAAGTCTTGTGGAATCTTCCTTGGATGCGGCAGCTGTCCGAACTGGCACAAGAGTATACGGCCGTGGGGGTCCTCGGCCCAATCCAACTGATCAGAAGACAACGTGATGAGTACCCACTAGTCCAGGACACCGTCAGAGGCCATGTAGGAGTACCTGGTGGGTTGTCTCATTGCAGCCGTCCTCAGGAACTGAGTTCTGTGTTTGTGATCCATGAACAGTTACTACCACGCATTAGAATGCTTAAGTGCCCTCTCGACTTATTAATCAACCTGATCTCTGTCCAGGAGTTGCAACTAGTTTCTGGTGTTTGTAGGTAGTGTTAGTAGTCTACCAAGTGGCACCCGGTATAGGTGGGCTTGGGGACGGACTAAACCTGATGTACGGTGTACCAAGTGGCACCCGGATGGTGGGCTTGGGAACCCTGCTCACATCGTTTGGGGCCATGAGCGAAATCCCGGCCGGATCTCCTTGCGGATGGAACCCGAATAGGCCATAAACCTAGACTAGAGACTTGTGTGGTTAGTCAGGTCGTGGCCGACTCCCTCGCCAGGCTTCCGCTTGAAGGTTGCCGAGATACATGACGTGTACATGGTGGTAAGTGGCGAGAGCGTGTGTGAAGAAGTACACCCCTACAGGGTTAACATCATCTATTCGAATAGCCATGTCCACGGTAAAGGACTTCTGGGTTGTTTGTACAGTTCATAGATAACTTGAAATGGATACGCTAAAACTCGCAAGATAAGCATGAGTGCTATGGATGGCCTTCTCGTAGGGAGACGGGAGCGGATCCATAGTGGCGTATTGATATGGTGAATATGTGGACTCATGTGTGCCACCTCAAAAGAGTTACTTGTAGTCGTAGTTCAAGATAGCTACCGAGTCAAGATGGCTTGCTGCAGTCAAACTCCACCACCCCTTTGTTCATACCGATGCATATGTAGCTAGTTTTGATGTAAGTCTTGCTGGGTACATTTGTACTCACGTTTGCTTATTTTATGTTTTGCAGAGAGACTTCAGTCTCGCTAGTAGTTCCGCGTGGACTTCGACGTTTAGTTTGTTATCTCAGCTACGATCTTGTACCCTTGGGAGGGTTTTGTAGATAGTCCGGCTTCTCAGCCTTCTTCATTTGTAGTTGTCTGTACTCAGACATGTTTATGCTTCCGCTTGTTGCTTGTATGCTCTATATGTTGGGTCATGAGACCCATGTTTGTAATACTTGGCTCCTCGGAGCCTAATGAATAAATACTCTGAGTCATAGATTCTTGTTGTGATGCCATGTTGTATTTGCACATATCGAGCATATTGTGTGTATGATTTTGAAATGCTTGGTATGTGTGGGATCCGACAACCTAGTTGTCTATCCTTGTAGCCCCTCTTATGGGGAAATGTATTCTAGTGCTTCCACTAAGCCATGGTAGTCTGCTACAGCCCGGTTTACCAGAGTCCTGCTAGCCCAGTTACTACTGCTCGGGAACACTTAGACTGGCCGGCATGTGATCCACTTCGTTCCTGTGTCTGTCCCTTTGGGGAAATGTCACGCGGTGACTTCTGGAGTCCTGCTAGCCTGCTACAGCCCGGGTTCCCGGAGTCCTGTTAGCCCAGTTGCTAGGGCCTAGATTCACACGTTGATGACTGACACGTTCGATGCTGGTTCATGTATGCATGTCCCCGTAAGTTAGTGCCACTTTGGGTTCACGACTAGTAATGTCGGCCCGGGTTCTCTGTCATATGGATGCTAGCGACACTATCATATACGTGAGCCAAAAGGCGCAAACGGTCCCGGACCAGGTAAGGTGGCACCCGTGGGAATACCGTGCGTGAGGCCGCAAAGTGATATGATGTGTTACATGCTAGATCAGTGTGACTTAGAATCGGGGTCCTGACAGCTTTGGTATCAGAGCCTGACTGCCTGTAGGATTACCAAGCCAAACTGGTCGAAATCGTGTCTAGAAATGCTTTAGTTATATAGGGGAATTGATTGTGGAGGGGAACGTAAGGCTCTTTTTACTCCTCTACCTTGTGCCCTTCTGATCTGAGTCATCCTCTTTTCTTCTACTGGGATTAAGAACTAGGCTTCTCATCTTTCTATCTGGATCACATGTTACTAATCCGTAGACTTATAGGATTGTTGGTTTCAAGCCCCAGCTCAGTTCCTACTACTTCTGTCTGTTGACAGTTGATCTCAGAACCTTAATATCGTGATGTTAAGTGGTCATGCCATTATTTTGCAGGATGTCTCAAATCTTTTTGAGCATTGACAGCCGTTATGTTGTCCGAGTCATCCCAGGTTTCTAAACAATCTGATGAAATTGCAAATCCTTTCTTTTCGTTCTCGACGTCCTTTGGGCCAGATTAACCACACTGATCGTCGAGTTGAGGTACTCCATTGCCACGGCGTATATGTTGAAGCCATTATTATGACCCTAGGCATCCTAGAGAACCACCCACTAATCTAGCAATGCTTTATATTCCCAGTGTGATGATTCTGGCCGTCATTCTCGAAAGCACCCCATGATGCCATTTAGTCAGTAGGCATTCCATTCCTGGGTTCTTGAACCCGAGATTCGCTCTACTCATTCATGTTGATAGTGTTTGCTAGTTCATTTATGATATTAGTAACCTTGCGATAGTCCTCAAGGTCTGTGGTATCTCATCCTTCCAATACCATGAACCACCATGGTAAATGTTCTCTCGAACCAAAGGATCATAGCAAGAGTGCTCCTGATGAGTTCTCCATTCAATAGTTGTGACTCTTTCTAGTCCTACCTTTCTGCATGGATTATTTGGAAGAAATGTGTTGAACCTTGTTCGACATGCTAATCTATGCATCCACAACTCAGAAAATCATATGTTCCCTTGAGTTGTTCCTCTTCAGTGGTATTCCGACCATCATCTATCATTGGATAGACAAGAGCATGACATGCATTCATGCTCATCAATACTTCATATTCCTGTGGTCCGTCAAGCCATTCTATTCCAGAATGACTAGGAGAAACAAACTCCAGTACCCCATCTATTTCTAGGATTGGGTCAAAGTAGTTGTATCCCACAGATCAAATGCCAATCCAGCTTTTGTTCTGTTCTACCCTGGAGTATTACCCTCTTTATGTCGGGATTGTCATGAGAATTGCACCACCTCTTATGAATTCTTGACGTAGTGATACTTCTCGCCATCATTATTCATTCCTCGGTCCCGTGTTGTTGTAACCGGAATGCCGACAAGTGAATTGTGATGTGTGAAATCAATACTTCTAGAAACCTCGTTTGTTGGTAGTTAATGGCCAATAATTGCATTCTTAGTGTGTTGATTATTGAATCACCACTCTAAGATTGATCGTGCTACCTAATCCTTTTTTCCCTGGTGCACTCTTCGATCAATGAGTTAGGATTGTGTCAATACTTGCTTAATTGATCACATCATCTTGCCTCGAAAGCAAGATCTCTCCCAAGCTTAATTACATATCGGTGGTTCGTGATTTTTCGAATATCTTCTCGGAAGTATTACCAGGTTGTCACCTGGCCACTATGTTGAGTTCGTGATCAAGTTGGTTTCTTGTAAGCCACCCATTCTTCAACATTCTGTGTTGGATACCCCTAAGCTAGTTGGGGTAAGCTAAACAACAACTTGGAGAGTTGGAAGATAAAGCTTTATCCGACTTAGTTCATTCCAAAGGGATAACTCTTTATATATCTGTGTTGAAGAAAGATGGTATTTTCATCGATTGACCCTCGTGATCAGTTAATGGACCTATCATCTTATCCAGACTTTGATTTGAGTAGGGGCTATCGTCAAATCAAATCAGAACCAATGATGTTCGTAATGTTGTCTTACTCGTGGTTGTTTCCTCGAGCATACACCATTATATCTTTTGGGTCTGACCAATGCTATCACCTTATCCACATAATCATGGAATTCCATCTTCATAGAAATCTGGATGACTTGTTGTTAAACCCATAAGCAGCATTTTATCTCCTCCATGATTCATGTTGAACATTAAGCTAGTGTTGGAAACTTCTATAAGCATTATCTTCATGTCCCGTTCATGAAGCATATGTTTGGATGAAAGAAGTGACTTCCTCTAGTTCATGTGCATTTGAAGTAAGTTGCCGCCATGAATTCGAGAAAGCTTGTATTTTGCTTCCTTTGGAATCATCCCAAGCAGTCATGCACGTGCGAAGCATTCTATGTTCTGATAGACTGATCATCTCCATTCCATATGTAATCCCTAGCACACCAAGCCACTGATTGACTTGTTCAAGGAGAAGAAGTTCCTTCCTAAGAGCTAATCATATGACTTATGCAAGGGCTTTGCTCTCCACGATGATGGTTCCTGACCTGAACCTCGGTAGTGTTCTATTATAAGACTACTATGTGGTCATGCTTGTCTGGGACAGCGTGTTCACATGTTTGTAGCAGAACCAGCTCATGTTTTGGAGCTTACTACCATAGTCCATTTCCCGAGAATCTTGCAACGACATCTCGTCGATTTGTGTTGCAAACTTTCATTTCTCTTTCTAGACCCGATGAGTCTAGATTTTTCTGACACCAACCAGATCTGAATCTCAGGCAGATATGATGGTTGGAACATTTCCCAAGTACTTTAGTATTGGTCTCTTTGTAACCGGTAAAGTGGATGTCGTGGCCGACACACGCAGCCGGAAGACATATTATTGTAGTGTTTTGATTGAGGAAGTTGGCTACCTCCCCATAAGGATTTCGTAGGATTTACTTCCGTAGTTATTCCTTATGGAGTCTTGTGCTCCCGAAGTCCAACCTTTTACTTGATGTAATAGATATCAAACCATATCTATAAGTGGGTTACGCTAGCACATCAAGGAGAACATTAGAAGCGGAGAGCTAAATGTCTCTCGGTCGATCATCCAGATTTTGTTTCCTTGGCCCCGCTAAGGTGAAATCTGAGAAGGTGTTATCTTCCTTTGCATCTGCATCATCCATCACTATTCATCATGGTAGTATGTTGTGTTGCCAGGATCCTTGACACGGATGTTGGTAGAACCTCGATGAATATGGAAATGCTCAAGTTCTTGAGAGCACGCGCAAGCAAAATCATCCATTGCGTTGTCTTCAACAAGGTAGTCCACATCATCCATTCTAGTCTGAGCATGCCATTTCTCCGAACTCCTTTAGACGATCATGTGTGAATTGCCTCAGGCTGGTATAAAGAGTTTCAATGATCTTTGCATCAAAAGTAATTCCTTTTGCCACTTAAGGGAATAATTCTATGATTCACCTTCTCTAAGGTGCCCCGATATGGAATCATAGCAATTCATCTCCTTGCTACTCTGAAACCATGCACCATCTACTTAAGAGTGGAATTGTTAACTACCAATTTGAACCTTCGTCATCTGTTTCTTTTCCATCATCCCTGATGTGTGTTTTGTGTCTCAACTCAAGAGATGTTCTTACGTCTCACTCCATGAACTGATCTTGAGTTGCTCGATCTTCTCGAAAGTAAAGACGCCGAGACAAAAATGAGGCAATGAATCAACATCTTCGAGAACGACAATTGGATCATGAAGTTTGTGTTAGCTTGTGTCCCCTCTGTCGTCTTACCTCACATCTTGAATCTTGGGACGAGATTCTTGTTTAGTGGGGGTGAGTTGTCACAGCCCTAGAATAATGCTTGTAATTAGTGGCATTGCATCCATGCATCATGTCTAAATTTATTTGAAAATTGAAATGGGGATTGATCAAACCCCTAGAACCAAAGCAATGCAAATAGGTTCAACTTAAAAATATTTTCAATAAACCCAAACTGACTTCAGAAAAAGTCCATCCTTTTAGGTGAAAACCTCTGACAAAAATGGTGCACATTTTTCCTAGGTCATTTAAGGTTTATTGGATTAAATCATAGGTATTTGCATTGGGGCTTATAAATGTTATATACATTTTAACTTCTCCAATAATTCTGAAACTTTTGTTGGGGCTCTGGAATTATTCAGTTAGCATCCAAAAATATTTTCAGAATTCATTTAAGTGGTTTAGCATTTTTGCTAAATCAAAACAAAAAGACAGAAAATAGGAAATGATAAAAAAGGAGAGCAACTTACCTGGTCTCACCTGTGCAGCCCACCAGAGAGCTCAGCCATCGCTGTAGCAGCCGGCCCAGCCCACCAGCGCCCTCCCTGTCGTCTACCTCCTCGAGATAGTAGGACAGGGGCGTGTGCTCGCCGCGCCCCGGCACGCGCCGGCCACCTCCTACCTCCCTGCCTGTCTTCCCATTGCCCTGAGGATGCCACGCGACCCCTTGGCACCCTCAAACTCCCTCCCGTCTCTCTCGCTCGTCTGCCCCTCTCCCCCGAGCACCACCGAGCAGAGCTCGTCGCCACTGACACCGTTCGCCGCAGCCATCGACCCTCCCTCGTCCATCCAGTGTACCCAAGAGCTCCGTGTCGTCTTCCTCATCCTCGCCACCGAGCCATGGAACGACGGACGCACCACAACATCGCCAGCATCGCCGTTTCCATCGCCGGCCACCGTGGATCCTCGCCGTTGATTCGAGAGCTACCGGGCGTCCCCGACCTCGCCCTCGTGCTCATTGGACTCGCTGTGAGCCTCCGCACTGAACCTCCCTCTCCCCGATGCTGATTTCCTCCTCTAACCACAGGCTCCGTCGAGCCCGAGAGCTCATCACTGTCGGCCACGAGGTCGCCATGGCTAGAGCCCACACTCGTCGCGTCCGAGCACGCAGTCGTCCTCAGCGCGTTCCCAGGAACCCAGAGCACCCACCCACTCTTCCTCCCGTCCACCGTAGCGCTCTGTCCATCTTCACCGAACTCCGGCCACCGCACAAGTTGCTGCCGCCGTCGACTTAGGCCACTGGAACTGCTGCTTGATACGTCTCCAACGTATCTATAATTTTTGATTGCTCCATGCTACTTTATCTACTGTTTTGGACTATATTGGGCTTTATTTTCCACTTTTATATTATTTTTGGGACTAACCTATTAACTGGAGGCCCAGCCCAGAATTGCTGTTTTTTGCCTATTTCAGTGTTTCGAAGAAACGGAATATCAAACGGAGTCCAAACGGAATGAAACCTTCGGGAACGTGATTTTCTCACCGAACATGATCCAGGGGACTTGGACCCTACTCCAAGGAACGAAAGAGGCGGTCACGAGGGTGGGGGGCGCCCCCCCCTAGGGCGCGCCCCCCTGCCTCGTGGGCCCCCTGTTGCTCCACCGACATACCCCTTCCTCCTATATATACCTACGCACCCCCAAACGATAAGAAGAGGAGCCAAAAACCTAATTCCACCGCCGAAACTTCCTGTATCCACGAGATCCCAACTTGGGGCCTGTTCTAGAGCTCCGCCGGAGGGGGCATCCACCATGGAGGGCTTCTACATCATCACCATAGCCCCTCCGATGAAGTGTGAGTAGTTTACTTCAGACCTTCGGGTCCATAGCTAGTAGCTAGATGGCTTCTTCTCTCTTATTGGATCTCAATACAATGTTCTCCCCCTCTCTCGTGGAGATCTATTTGATGTAATCTTCTTTTTGCGGTGTGTTTGTTGAGACCGATGAATTGTGGGTTTATGATCCAGATTATCTATGAATAATATTTGATTCTTCTCTGAATTCTTTTATGTATGATTGGTTATCTTTGCAAGTCTCTTCGAATTATCCGTTTGGTTTGGCCAACTAGATTGGTAGTTCTTGCAATGGGAGAAGTGTTTAGCTTTGGGTTCAATCTTGCGGTGTCCTTACCCAAAGGATGTAAAGGGCTGCAAGGCACGTATTGTATTGTTGCCATCGAGTATAACAAGATGGGGTATTTATCATATTGCATGAATTTATTCCTCTACATCATGTCATCTTGCTTAAGGCGTTACTCTATTTTAACTTAATACTCTAGATGCATCTTTGGATAGCGGTCGATGAGTGGAGTAATAGTAGTTGATGCAGAATCGTTTTGGTCTACTTGTCTTGGACGTGATGCCTATATACATGATCATACCTAGATATACTCATAACTATGCTCAATTCTGTCAATTGCTCAACAGTAATTTGTTCACCCACCGTAGAATACTTATGCTCTTGAGAGAAGCCACTAGTGAAACCTATGGCCCCCGGGTCTATTCTCATCATATCAATCTCCATCACTTTAATACTTGCTTTGTTTTTACTTTGCCTTTTACTTTTCACTTTGCATCTTTATACCAAAAAATATTATTTATCATCTCTATCAGATCTCACTCTCGTAAGTGACCGTGAAGGGATTGACAACCCCTAATCGCGTTGGTTGCGAGGAGCTATCGTTTTGTGTAGGTACGAGGGACTTGTGTGTGGCCTCCTACTGGATTGATACCTTGGTTCTCAAAAACTGAGGGAAATACTTACGCTAATTTGCTGCATCATCCTCTCCTCTTCGGGGAAATCCAACGCAGTGCTCAAGAGGTAGCAAGAAGAATTTCTAGCGCTGTTGCCGGGGAGGCTCACGCAAGAGCAAGTGAAGACATACCAAGTACCCATCACAATCCCTATCTCTCGCATTACATTATTTGCCATTTGCCTCTCGTTTTCCTCTATCCCACTTCACCCTTGCCGTTTTATTCGCCCTTCCTCCGTTCAATCTTGTGTTACCATGTGCCTTATTTTTGCTTGCATCTTTGCTTGCTAAGAGTTTACGGATCCTCATCCACTTGCTAATCTCTTTAAGAGATCCAATTATGATGAACCTATTGCTAGTGAGTTGAGTGCACTAGATTATCTTTATGAGGTTTTGCCTGAAATTCGTGAATCTAAAAATTGTGATGAAGTACTTTATGAAGCGATTCACGATAGATATTTGAATAAAAAGCATGATTGCAATGATTTTACTATAAATTCTATTGATGTCAATTGTGCTAAAAATATGCAAAACCCTAAGCTTGGGGATGCTAGTTTTGCTACGTCTACTATTTGTTGCAATGATCATGATTGGGGTGATTCATTTATGCTAGTTAATCGTGCATGTACTATATAGTTTACTTTATTGGTGTGTGGAAATATCATGTGTGTAGTAGCCACCTATGTAATTATGCATTTAATAGTTTACTTTGGTGTGTGAAAATGCCATGGTTGTAGTAGCCACCTATGTAAGTGGATATTTAATTTGGTTATGCAAGCATGTCCTTATAAGTGTGTGTGTGTGTGTGTGTGTGTGTGTGTGTGTGTGTTGTTGTTGTTCTGTGTGCAATCCCATCGCACAACACACACGTCTTATTAGCATCAACCGTATGTGTTATTATCGGTCTTCACACACATTTCTGATTACAGACATGTTTGCCGTGTATCACACACATCTTGTTAAGTTGAACCGTTTCTGTTCTCATGTCTCAACACAAATAGTTCATTCGAGTGAACCGCATGCCGTATATCACACACACCTTCATTTGGCTGACCGTTTCTTTTGTGTTTCCTAATCACAAACAGTTCATTCGAGTGAACCATATGATGTATATCATACACACCTCCATTTGGCTGCCCGTTTCTTTTGTTCCTCCTCATCGCAAACAGTTAATTGAACTGAACCGTATGCCCTGCATCACACACGCATCTAAAATCTGAACCGTGTTTGATGGCTCCGCCATCGCAAACGTTTTGCACCTTTTTTGACAGCTTTTTTACACCATCGTTTGCGATTATGATATCGCACACGGTTTCCTCGAAGGGTCTTGTATCATAGTGTCGCGTTAGCAGCATCCTGCAGTAGTGTCATGTCATTTGTATCAACCCCCTTTGATATCTCTCTCAAACCTAGCCATGCACCATCACCTTCTTCTTCCTCTTCTTTTACTTCTTTATGCAAGTGAGTTCTTCCCAGCCCCCATTAATGTTCTTTCTTTTCCGGATGCTAGTGCACCATGCTACACCCTCACTGCCAATTTTCAGCTCATTTGAAGATGTTTTTGTTCGGTTCAAAAATGGCTCAAGTTTGAATTTTATTCAAACTTGCATTATTTTTCTACCTCTAAAAATGTCCAAACCATTTTATTCCAATTGTGCATAAATCCAGGATCTTAAATCTATTTCTATCTCAGCCTACTTCCTTCCTCTTCTCCCTGTGCATTTCTGCTATTTTTATTCTATCTGAAGGATAAAAAAAGAATGAGGAGAGAAAGGAAGAGCATCCCAGCAGAGCCGAGCCAGCAACAGACCCCGCAGCCCACTCAAGCCACTTACCTGTTCACTTTCAGCCCACCAAGCCCACCAGCACCAGCTCCCCTGTTCTTCTCTTTTCTTGTACGGCAGCCCATCCAAGACCTCCATGTCGGCAGCCGGCTTGATTTGACGGCCGAGACAACCTACCTACCTCCTACTCCCTTCGTTCCAAAATAGATGACTCAACTTTATACTAAGTTAGTCCAAAGTTGAGTCATCTATTTTGGAACAGAGGGAGTATAAACCTGCCCCGGTGCCCTAGTCCTCCTCCTCCCTCCATTCCACCCCTCTCACGCCCCTGCCGCTGCCAGGTAAGGATCCCGCGCCGCTTCCTCCACCCCGCACCATGGCCGAGGAAAGCCCAAACTCTTTTCCGGCCTGAACATCGCCGTAGCCGCCTCCTTCTTCCACGGGAGCGTCGCGGATGGCTTCCACTTTTGCCATGGCTTTGCATGCGACCACACGGACCTGGAGCTTCTTTCCCTTTGTCGTCTTCGCTCTCTTCTTCCCGGAGCCGTGGCGCGCCGGAGATCAGCAGCTCACCGTTGCCCACGTCGACGTCGTCATCTTCTTCCTCTTCTTCGCCACGGGACGCCAAGTTCCTAATCTCCGCGGACACGATCACCTCGACCATTAGCGCATCCTCGCGCCTCTGTCGTTGCGCTTCCGGCTTCGTCTTCTTGTCCTACGGGACCTCGGTTAGCTCCCGCTCCTCCGCATGTCCTTACTCGCTTCGATTCCATCCCGTAGGTGCGGATCTATTCATGCCGGTTCATGTCCGCTGCACGCCCATGCCCGCGCTTGCGCTGCCTCGTGCGCCCCTGCCGCACTTGCTCGCCGACGCCCGAGACGAGCACGGCCTCGTGCTTGAGCTAATCTTCCGCAGCTTCTCCGTGTGCACACACACACACCTGAGCCCCTCCAGCACGCTGCAGCCCCCGCAGGTAAATTCCCGCGCTCGCGCAGTGCTGTGCCCGCGTCTTCGCTTCACCCAGCACAGCCAGCGCCTCGCCGTGCTTCGCCGCCATGGCCGCAAACTCCTACCCGCGTATGCCCCCCGCCGTTGCTCTACCTCCCGAGCGCGTGCTGTAGCCCAAGCCCCTGTTTCCGCATGCCCGCCGCCGTTTCCCAGCCGCAGCAGTCGCTGCGTTCGCTCACTGGCTTCACCTCCAATCATCGTGCTTCCATGGCTAAGCCTGGAGCATTTCGAGCCTGGTTCTTGTATGTTAGGATGCTCTTTTTATCAGCAACACATTTCTAGCCCAGCTGGTCAGCCCGCACGCACACATATAAAAGGTCCTTGGTTCAACTCCCATTCGCCCCAGTTTTTTGCTTGAAATTTTACAACTTGCTGTGACACTGACATCTAGGTCCCACAACCCCCTGTTGACCGGTCAGGTTGACCTGTTGACCCGACATTCGGAACCACTTGTCGTCCTCTCTGTCCACACGCACACATACTCCTACCACCTCAGCATCCCGGGCCCCCTTGTCATTGACAGTAGCTGGCCCAGCCCATGTCTCTTTTGTTTTTCATATTCATATAATGCCATTGTTTTGTTTTGATAATAACTAAATATGCATACATCCAACTTAAACAAACTATATATGTAACATGCTTAGAGTTTTATCTAGCTTCATAATTTGCAACTTTCATCCATGTTTAAAATGTTTAAAATTATTGTTTGATTAAATTTTCATAAATAATATGCTAAATGTTTTATTTCATAACTAAATAACCGTAGCTCCATTTTTAATAAACTTTAGATGTAAATGGGGTAAAAAATGCATAGTTTAACATGGTGGCATTACTTTGCATGTTTAACAACTCTAAAATATGATTTAGGGTAGAACAGTACCATGTCCAAAATATGAACATCGGGATTTTCCGGATTTGTTGTTTGTTGTTTTCGGCCCCATTTAAATTGCTTAGATAGTGTAGTTTTATCATGCCTCACCTCTTGCCATGTTTAACAACATTTAATATCGTTGGGTGCATAAACGAGAGCGAACTAAATAATATTGAGCTCCGCTTAATTGGTAGTATTGTTTGTTGCACTTTGCCATGCCACGCTTCATTAAACCGTACATGCATCATACTTGGTTGTGCATCATGCCATGTTTATGCTTGTTTGTTTACTATGTTGTTGCTTCTTTCCGGTTGTGCTTCATCTCGATAGTTCCGGTAACGTTGCGATTGTGAGGACCCGTTTGACTACGCCCGTTCGTCTACTTCATGGACTCGATCTTCTTCCTAGCGGGATTTCAAGCAAGATGACCGTCACCCTGTCTCGATGCTATCGCTATGTCGCGCTACCTACCACTTGTCTATCAAGCCTCCCAAATTGCCATGATAAGCCTCTAACCTTTTCCACCATCCCAGCAAACCGTTGTTTGGCTATGTTACCGCTTTGCTCAGCCCTTCTTATAGCGTTGCTAGTTGCAGGTTGTTCCATGTTGGGACATGTATATCTTGGGATATCACAATATCTCTTATTTAATTAATGCATCTATATACTTGGTAAATGGTGGAAGGCTCGGCCTTTTGCCTGGTGTTTTTTTCCACTCTTGCCACCTTAGTTTCCGTCATACTGGTGTTATGTTCCTTGATTTTGCGTCCCTAACACGGTGAGGGTTTATGAGCCCCTCTTGATAGTTCGCTTTGAATAAAACTCTTCCAGCAAGGCCCAACATTGGTTTTACAATTTGCTCAACATACTAACTAAACATGATATTAAATTTGACGCATAGGGAGTTAGCGCTACCCGAGGAGTATCTCAACATAATATAGGGGGGCCAGTGCTGATGGTGTTGGTCCCAAACAGAGCCACTTGCGGTGCCACCCTTCACCCGGGGTTTTCGGTTGCCGTACGTACTTCTCATCCGGACGTGGCCTGAGACAAGATATGCGCGGCTACTATCAGGGTGTCGGCACGCCGGGAGGTCTTGCTGGATTACTTTTACCATTGTTGAAATGTCTTGTACACCGGGATTCCGAGTCTGATCGGAGGGTTCCGAGATGGAGGATTGTCTCTGCGGATCGTGAGCTTGTCATGGGCTAAGTTGGGACACCCCTGCAGGTTTTAAACTTTCGAGAGCCGTGCCCGAGGTTATGTGGAAGATGGGAATTTGTTAATTTCCGGTTGTAGAGGACTTGAACTAAACTCAATTAAAATACACCAACCGCGTGCGTAATCGTGACTGTCTCTTTTTGGGTGCGTTCGAGAAGAGAACACGGTTGGGTAATGTTTGAACGTAAGTAGTTCAGGATCACTTCTTGATCATTACTAGTTTGCGACCGGTTGCGTAGTTGCTCATCTTACTCTTGTACTCGTACGTTAGCCACCATACATTGCTTAGCTGCTTGCTGTAACCTCACCCCTTATCCATTCCATACCCATTAAGCTTTGCTAGTCTTGATACCCATGGTAATGGGATTGCTGAGTCCTCGTGGCTCACAGATTACTACGACAACAGCTGCAGGTACAGGTTATGCGATGATCATGACGGAGAGTGATGTTTGCTTGTTTGGGAGTTCTTCTTCTTCTTCTTCTTGTCATTTGAGTTTCTGTTTGTGTTTCATCCGTAGTCGGATGTTGTTCTCATGTATGAAGTTTGATGTGTTCTTGAGGCATTTGTATGCCTTTGTATGTATCCGAAGCTATTATGTAATGGTACGATGTAATGATATCCACCTTGCAAAAGCGTTTCAATATGCGGCTCTATCCTTGGTGGGACCTTCGAGTTCCTCTCAGATAGAATCGCATATTGGGCGTGACAGAGGGGGGGTGTACGGAGCGACCCCCTCGCCCGCCCTTGGCGGAACGTGACCGTCGAGGCGCTCCTAATGTTGTTCTCCTCCGATATCTCCTCTCCCGTGTCGGCTGCGGGGGAAGTGGTGATGGCGCCACCTGCTCCAACCACGTCCCCAGCAATGTTCACGTCCTCGCTTGCCTCCGCATCCCCCGCGGCATTAGAGGCCGCGGGCGGTGGAGCCTTCGAGGTGGATGGATGGGCCGAAATACAAGACTTCTTCTTCTTGGGCGCCATGGTCGACGACGTCGTCGAAGATGAAGATGGTGATGAAGATGACGCGCTGCGCACGCTTTCGGGTTCGCGCAAGCAATCCCCCTACCTGGCACGCCAAAGATGTCGCGGGATATCCGCGGCCACCTATGGGACCGGGAGGCCCCTTGCTGGTTTGGTAGGGGGACGTCGCGTTGCACAAAGAGCAGACCAGCACACGGCAGCACATCAGAGAGCACACAAGCAATTTACCCAGGTTCGGGCTGCCGCGAGGCGTAAAACCCTACTCCTGCTTTGGTTGATTGATGGTGGAATGGAGGTGGTGAAGCATAGTACACTTTCCCGGCAAGGGTTGCCTTAGGGCAGTAGCGACTACGCGCGTATGGGGGTGTGGGTTCATTAACTTTCCCCCCTTCCTACGGGTGCCATGGGCCTCCTTTTATAGATCAAGGGGTCACCACAATGGCAAAGTAGTCATTATGCACTGATATGATAGCAAACAGTGCTATCATACCTAACTCTGCGGGCTGACAGGGCGCATTAAATGCGCCACTTAGTGTCACATCATTGGTTGCCCGGCAAGGCTTGCCGGGCTATTTTGCCAGCTTCGTGCCTGTTCTCTTGACACGTCACAGGACGGGTGTCATCTGTGGGTTTCTTCTGTAGGAAATGGCTGGTATGTGGTGAATGGCTGCCACTTAATCACCTTGCGGCTTGACACCGCATTGATCGACGACGTGGGTCGTGGCTGAGTGGCTAGTGATGTGGTTTTGCCTCCGCTAGCCCCGGCAGGCCCTACCGGGGCGCCTCGGGCGCCTTCTTCTGGAGGTGGTCTGGCCCCTTGCCGGGCTCGCCTGCCCGGCAAGGGAGGCCCTTCTCTTGTCGATACTCCGCTTCTCCACCTTGATCTTGGTCTTTCTGGGCTGCATGATGGTTCTTCAAATCTCTTGGTTCTTTGATCTGTGACTTGGGTTGGTGCTTCAATCTTGCTCTTGTGCCTGTGCACAGTCTGGGCAACAGACTCACGGTTTGTTGCACCGACAACATGCCATGTGATCAAGTCCCAAGGCCAGAAGACGGCATGTGGCCTGGAGGTGTAAGCCTCCTGATCATGACTTGTCATAGAAGGCAAGGTGACTTAGAGTTAGGATCGGTCATGGAACATGACTCGACCTGGACTCTTGTAAGTCGGCAGCCTCGACTTGTATATAAAGGCGAGTCCCCGACATAGAATAGGGCAAGTTACAATCAATCGTGAGCTAGGTCAAGCGAATCCTCTCCCTTGTAATCGATACTCAAGCAATAAGAAACAAGAGCAGGAGTAGGCTTTGACCTCCACCATGAGGGGGCGAACTTGGGTAAACTCATATCTCTCATCCTGCTCAACCCCGACAAGTTAATCACCGTAGCGATGGCCTCACACCAAAGTCCTTTCACTAGGCACTAGTGGAGAAAAGCCTAGCTATGGTGTGCCAAAAACAGCCTTGCTGTCGTAGACACATGAAGCCACTAATATGGCACCATTGCTAAAAGGTAGTGCTGGCGTTGGAGGACACGTCAGCAGTATCCTACATCGTGCTGGCTGCTACCTCTTGAGCTTGCGTTGGATTTCCCCGAAGAGGAGAGGATAATGCAGCAGAGTAGCGTAAGTATTTCCCTCAGTTTTTGAGAACCAAGGTATCAATCCAGTAGGAGGCCACGCACAAGTCCCTCGTACCTACACAAAACAAATAGCTCAATGCAACCAACGCGATTAGGGGTTGTCAATCCCTTCACGGTCACTTACGAGAGTGAGATCTGATAGAGATGATAGATAATATTTTTGGTACTTTTGGTATAAAGATGCAAAGTAAAATAAAAAGCAAAGTAAAAAAAGCAAAGCAATAATAAAGTGATGGAAGATTGATATGATAGAGAATAGACCCGGGGGCCATAGATTTCACTAGTGGCTTCTCTCAAGAGCATAAGTATTTTACGGTGGGTGAACGAATTACTGTTGAGCAATTGACGGAATTGAGCATAGTTATGAGAGTATCTAGGTATGATCATGTATATAGGCATCAGTCCGAGACAAGTAGACCGACTCCTGCGTGCATCTACTACTATTACTCCACTCATCGACCGCTATCCAGCATGCATCTAGAGTATTAAGTTAATGAAAATAGAGTAACGCCTTAAGAAAGATGACATGATGTAGAGGGATAAATTCATGCAATATGATAAAACCCCATCTTGTTATCCTCGATGGCAACAATACAATACGTGCCTTGCTGCCCCTTCTCTCACTGGGAAAGGACACCGCAAGATTGAACCCAAAGCTAAGCACTTCTCCCATTGCAAGAACTACCAATCTAGTTGGCCAAACCAAATGGATAATTTGAAGAGACTTGCAAAGATAACCAATCATACATAAAAGAATTCAGAGAAGATTCAGATATTGTCATAGATAATCTTGATCATAAACCCACAATTCATCGATCTCAACAAACACACCGCAAAAAGAAGATTACATCGAATAGATCTCCACAAGAGAGGGGGAGAACATTGTATTGAGATCCAAAAAGAGAGAAGAAGCCATCTAGCTACTAACTATGGACCCGAAGGTCTGAGGTAAACTACTCACACTTCATCGGAGACGCTATGATGATGTAGAAGCCCTCCATGGTGGATTCCCCTTCCCGCGGAGCTCCGGAACAGGCCCCAAGATGGGATCTCGTGGATACAGAAAGTTGTGGCGGTGGAATTAGGTTTTTGGCTCCGTATCTGACCGTTCGGGGGTACGTAGGTATATATAGGAGGAAGGAGTATGTCGGTGGAGCAAAGGGGGGCCCACGAGGCAGGGGGGCGCCCTCCACCCTCGTGGCCGCCTCCTTTCTTTCTTGACGGGGGGTCCAAGTCTCCTGGATCATATTCGGTGAGAAAATCACGTTAGGACTCCGTTTGATATTTCGTTTCTTCGAAACACTGAAATAGGCAAAAAAACAGCAAATCTGGGCTGGGCCTCCGGTTAATAGGTTAGTCCCAAAAGTAATATAAAAGTGGAAAATAAAGCCCAATATGGTCCAAAACAGTAGATAATATAGCATGGAGCAATCAAAAATTATAGATACGTTGGAGACGTATCAGGCATCCCCAAGCTTAATTCCTGCTCGTCCTCTAGTAGGTAAATGGTAAAAAGATAATTTCTGATGCGGAGTGCTACTTGGCATAATTTCAATGTAATTCTTCTTAATTGTGGTATGAATATTCAGATTCGAAAGATTCAAGACAAAAGTTTAATATTGACATAAAAATAATAGTACTTCAAGCATACTAACAAAGCAATCATGTCTTCTCAAAATAACATGGCTAATGAAAGTTATCCCTACAAAATCATATAGTCTGGCTATGCTCTATCTTCACCACACAAAGTATTTAAATCATGCACAACCCCGATGACAAGCCAAGCAATTGTTTCATACTTTTGACATTCTCAAAAAAATTTCAATCTTCATGCAATACATGAGCGTGATCCATGGATATAGCACTATATGTGGAATAGAATGGTGGTTGTGGAGAAGACAAAAAGGGAGAAGATAGTCTCACATCAACTAGGCGTATCAACGGGCTATGGAGATGACCATCTATAGATATCAATGTGAGTGAGTAGGGACTGCCATGCAATGGATGCACTAGAGCTATAAGTATATGAAAGCTCAACAAAAGAAACTAAGTGGGTGTGCATCCAACTCGCTTGCTCACGAAGACCTAGGGCAATTTGAGGAAGCCCATCATTGGAATATACAAGCCAAGTTCTATAATGAAAAACTCCCACTAGTATATGAAGGTGACAAAATGAGAGACTCTCTATCATGAAGATCATGGTTCTACTTTGAAGCACAAGTGTGGTAAAAGGATAGTAACATTGTCCCTTCTCTCTTTTTCTCTCATTTTTTATTTGGGCCTTTTCTCTTTTTTTGGCCTCTTTTCTTTTTTTCCTTTTTTTATTTATTTTTCGTCCGGAGTCTCATCCCTACTTATGGGGGAATCATAGTCTCCATCATCCTTTCCTCACTCGGGACAATGCTCTAAAAATGATGATCATCACACTTTTATTTTCTTACAACTCAACAATTACAACTCGATACTTAGAACAAAATATGACTATGTGCATGCATCCGGCGGTGTACCGGGATATGCAATGATTCATGAGTGACATGTATGAAAGAATTATGAACGGTGGCTTTGCCACAAATACGATGTCAACTACATGATCATGCTAAGCAATATGAGAATGATGGAGCGTGTCATAGTAAACGGAACGGTGGAAAGTTGCATGGCAATATATCTCGGATTGGCTATGGAAATGCCATAATAGGTAGGTATGGTGGCTGTTTTGAGGAAGGTATATGGTAGGTGTATGATACCGGCGAAAAGTGTGCGGTAGTAGAAAGGCTAGCGATGGTGGAAGGATGAGAAAAGTGTGTATAATCCATGGACTCAACATTAGTCATGAAGAACTCATATACTTATTGCAAAAATCTACAAGTTATCAAAGCAAAAGTATTACACGCATGCTCCTAGGGGGATAGATTGGTAGGAAAAGACCATCGCTCGTCCCCAACCGCCACTCATAAGAAAGACAATCAATAAATAAATCATGCTCCGACTTCATCACATAACGGTTCACCATATGTGCATGCTACGGGAATCACAAACTTTAACACAAGTATTTCTCAAATTCACAACTACTCAACTAGCATGACTCTAATATTACTACCCCCATATCTCAAAACAATTATCAAGCATCAAACTTTTCTTAGTATTCAACGCACTCAAAAGAAAGTTTTACAAATCTTGAATACCAAGCATATTATTATTATTATTAAGCAAATTACCATGCTATTTAAGACACTCAAAATAATCTAAGTGAAGTATGAGAGATCAATGGTTTCTATAAAAAAAATCCACCACCGTGCTCTAAAAGATATAAGTGAAGCACTAGAGCAAAACTATATAGCTCAAAAGATATAAGTGAAGCACATAGAATATTCTAACAAATTCCAAATCATGTACGTCTCTCTAAAAAGGTGTGTACAGCAAGGATGATTGTGGTAAACTAAAAATCAAAGACGCAAATAATACAAGACGCTCCAAGCAGAACACATATCATGTGGTGAATAAAAATATAGCTCAAGTAAAGTTACCGATGGAAGTAGATTTAAAGAGGGATGCCTTCAGGGCATCCCCAAGCTTTGACTTTTTGGTGTCCATAGATTATCTTGGGAGTTCCATGGGCATCCCCAAGATTAGGCTCTTGCCACTCCTTGTTCCATAATCCATCAAAAAAATTCACCCAAAACTTGAAAACTTCACAACACAAAACTCAACAGAAATCTCGTGAGCTCCGTTAGCGAAAGAAAACAAAAGACCACTTCAAGGTACTGTAATGAACTCATTATTTATTTATATTGGTGTTAAACCTACTGTATTCCAACTTCTCTATGGATTATAAACTATTTTACTAGACATAGATTCATCAAAATAAGCAAACAACACACGAAAAACAGAATCTGTCAAAAACAGAACAGTCTGTAGTAATCTTAATTAACGCAAACTTCTGGAACTCCAAAAATTCAGAAAAAATAGGAAGACCTAGGAAATTTGTTTATTGATCAGAAGAAATTGGAATCACTATTTTATCACGTTCTGGTGATTTTTAACAATTGTTTTCGTGAACCAAAAGTTTCTGGAAATTACAGCAAGATCAAATAACTATCATTCAAGAAGATCCTATAGGTTTAACTTGGCACAAACACTAATTAAAAAATAAAACCACATCTAAACAGAAGGTAGATGGATTATTTATTCCTAAACATAAACAAAAACAAAAAACTAAAAATAAAATTGGGTTGCCTCCCAACAAGCGCTATCGTTTAACGCCCCTAGCTAGGCATAAAAGCAAGGATAGATCTAGGTATTGCCATCTTTGGTAGGCAATCCATAAGTGGCTCTCGTAATAGATTCATATGGTAGTTTTATTTCTTCCTAGGGAAGTGTTCCATGCCTTTCTTTAATGGAAATTGGAATCTAATATTCCCTTCCTTCATATCAATAATTGCACCAATCGTTCTAAGGAAAGGTCTACCAAGAATAATAGGACAAGAAGGATTGCAATCTATATCAAGAACGATAAAATCTACGGGCACATAATTCCTATTTGCAACAACAAGAACATCATTAATGCTTCCCATAGGTTTCTTAATAGTGGAATCCGCAAGGTGCAAGTTTAGAGAGCAATCATCAAAATCATGAAAATCTAGCAAATCACACAAAGTTTTGGGAATAGTGGAAACACTAGCACCCAAATCACATAAAGCATAAAATTCATGATCCTTAATATTAATTTTAATAGTTGGTTCCCACTCATCATAAAGCTTTCTAGGGATAGAAACTTCCAACTCAAGTTTTTCCTCATAAGATTGCATCAAGGCATCAACGATATGTTTGGTAAACGCTTTATTTTGACTATAAGCATGAGGAGAATTTAGCACGGATTTCAACAAGGAAATACAATCAATTAAAGAGCAACTTTCATAATTAAATTCCTTGAAATCCAAAATAGTGGGTTTAGCAACATCTAGGGTTTTACTTTCTTCAATCCCACTTTTATCAATTTTACCATCAAGATCTAAAAACTCTGAATTTTTAAAACGCCTTCTAGGTAAAGGTGGATCATAATCAGTCCCATCATTATCAAGATTCATATTGCAAAACAAATATTTGATAGGAGATACATCAATAACTTTAGATCTTCATCTTTATTTTCATGGAAAATGGAAGAACACGCTTTAATAAAGACATATTTCGTAGCACGCATCCTAGCGGTTCTTTACTTGCACTCATCAATGGAAATTTTCATGGCTTTGAGAGACTCATTGATATCATGCTTAGGAGGAATAGATCTAAGCTTTAAAGAATCAACATCAAGAGAAATTCTATCAACGTTCCTAGTCAATTCGTCAACTTTAAGCAATTTCTCTTCAAGCAAAGCATTAAAATTCTTTTGAGAATTCATAAACTCTTTAACACTAGTCTCAAATTCAGAGGGCATCTTATTAAAATTTCCATAAGAGTTGTTGTAGGAATTTCCATAATTATTAGAAGGATTACTAGGATAAGGCCTAGGATTAAAGCTCCCTCTATACGCGTTGTTACCGAAACTATTCCTACCAACAAAATTCACATCCATAGATTCATTATTGTTTTCAATCAAAGTAGACAAAGGTGTATCATTAGGATCAGAAGAAACACTCTTAGTAGCAAATAATTTCATAAGTTCATCCATCTTTCCACTCAGAGCATTTATTTCTTCTATCGCACGCACTTTTTTATTAGTAGATCTTTCAGTGTGCCATTGAGAATAATTAACCATAATATTATCTAGGAGTTTAGTAGAATCTCCTAAAGTGATTTCCATAAAAGTGCCTCCCGCGGCCGAATCTAAAACGTTTCTAGAAGCAAAATTCAATCCGGCATAAAAATTTTGTATAATCATCCACAAATTCAAACCATGAGTAGGGCAATTACGTATCATTAATTTCATCCTCTCCCAAGCTTGTGCAACATGTTCATGATCAAGTTGCTTAAAGTTCATAATATCGTTTCTAAGAGAGATGATCTTAGCGGGAGGAAAATACTTAGAGATAAAAACATCTTTGCACTTGTTCCAAGAATCAATACTATTTTTAGGCAAAGACAAAAACCAAGCTTTAGCACGATCTCTAAGCGAAAAAGGAAGTAGCTTCAATTTAACAACATCATTGTCAACATGCCTCTTCTTTTGCATATCACATAAATCAATGAACCTATTTAGATGAGTAGCGGCATCTTCACTAGGAAGGCCGGCGAATTGATCTTTCATAACAAGATTGAATAAAGCAGTATTGATTTCACAAGATTCAGTATTGGCAAGAGGAGCAATCGGAGTGCTAAGGAAATCATTATTGTTGGTATTGGTAAAGTCACACAATTTGGTATTATCTTGAGCCATCGTGACAAGCAAGCAAACCAACACACAAGCAAACAAAAAGCAAGCGTAAAGAAAGGCAAACGGAAAAGAGCGGGCGAATAAAACGGCAAGGGTGAAGTGGGGGAGAGGAAAACGAGAGGCAAATGGCAAATAATGTAATGCGAGAGATAAGGGATTGTGATGGGTACTTGGTATGTCGACTTTTGCGTAGACTCCCCGGCAACGGCGCCAGAAATTCTTCTTGCTACCTCTTGAGCTTGCGTTGGATTTCCCCGAAGAGGAGAGGATAATGCAGCAAAGTAGCGTAAGTATTTCCCTCGTTTTTCGAGAACCAAGGTATCAATCCAGTAGGAGGCCACGCACAAGTCCCTCGTACCTACACAAAACAAATAGCTTAATGCAACCAACGCGATTAGGGGTTGTCAATCCCTTCACGGTCACTTACGAGAGTGAGATCTGATAGAGATGATAGATAATATTTTTGGTATTTTTGGTATAAATATGCAAAGTAAAATAAAAAGCAAAGTAAAAAAGCAAAGCAATAATAAAGTGATGGAAGATTGATATGATAGAGAATAGACCCGGGGGAAATAGATTTCACTAGTGGCTTTTCTCAAGAGCATAACTATTTTACGGTGGGTGAACGAATTACTGTTGAGCAATTGATAGAATTGAGCATAGTTATGAGAGTATCTAGGTATGATCATGTATATAGGCATCACGTCCGAGACAAGTAGGCCGACTCCTGCGTGCATCTACTACTATTACTCCACTCATCGACCGCTATCCAGCATGCATCTAGAGTATTAAGTTAATGAAAATAGAGTAACGCCTTAAGCAAGATGACATGATGTAGAGGGATAAATTCATGCAATATGATAAAAACCCCATCTTGTTATCCTCAATGGCAACAATACAATACGTGCCTTGCTGCCCCTTCTGTCACTGTGAAAGGACACCGCAAGATTGAACCCAAAGCTAAGCACTTCTCCCATTGCAAGAACTACCAATCTAGTTGGCCAAACCAAACGGATAATTTGAAGAGACTTGTAAAGATAACCAATCATACATAAAAGAATTCAGAGAAGATTCAAATATTGCTCATAGATAATCTTGATCATAAACCCACAATTCATCGATCTCAACAAACACACCGCAAAAAGAAGATTACATCGAATAGATCTCCACAAGAGAGGGGGAGAACATTGTATTGAGATCCAAAAAGAGAGAACAAGCCATCTAGCTACTAACTGTGGACCCGAAGGTCTGAGGTAAACTACTCACACTTCATCGGAGAGGCTATGATGATGTAGAAGCCCTCCGTGGTGGATTCCCCTTCCCGCGGTGCTCCGGAACAGGCCCCAAGATGGGATCTCGTGGATACAGAAAGTTGTGGCGGTGGAATTAGGTTTTTGGCTCCGTATCTGATCGTTCGGGGGTATGTAGGTATATATAGGAGGAAGGAGTATGTCGGTGGAGCAAAGGGGGGCCCACGAGGCAGGGGGGCGCGCCCTAGGGGGGGCGCCCTCCACCCTCGTGGCCGCCTCCTTTCTTTCTTGACGGGGGGTCCAAGTCTCCTGGATCATATTCGGTGAGAAAATCACGTTCCCGAAGGTTTCATTCCGTTTGGACTTCGTTTGATATTCCGTTTATTCGAAACACCGAAATAGGCAAAAAACAGCAAATCTGGGCTGGGCCTCCGGTTAATAGGTTAGTCCCAAAAGTAATATAAAAGTGGAAAATAAAGCCCAATATGGTCCAAAACAGTAGATAATATAGCATGGAGCAATCAAAAATTATAGATACGTTGGAGACGTATCACTGGCGTATCACTGGTCCAACGCCAACACTAAGTTCATCATAACTTTGGCATGCCTACTCGTCCAACGCCAACAAATGGTTTTTCTGGTAATAATTTTTTTACTCACCAACACTAGCTACTTGCTTAATAGATACTACTAAACACAATATAGTCATCAACACTAGGTAATTACTTAATAGATAATCATTACAGAAGAGGCTCATGAACTCAACAAGTTGATATTAAACTTCACAAAAGTTCACTCAAGTACTCTAATTACTCGATCATCATCAACTAATAAGATGAACTAGCTAGCTACTTAAAAAAACAATCTTCATCAAGGAGTATGCCCAGCTGGAGAAGCTTCTTTCTGTCCGCCTATCCTTCTCTTCTGAAATGACCCTCTCAGCCCTGAGGCGTCTCCTCTCTTCCTTCAGTTTATCTCGATCCTCGACGAGCTTATCCCTCTCATCCCTAAGCTGATTAGTCTCCTGAACGAGTCGAACAACATCCTTGCCTAGCTCTTTAATCTCCCCCTTTAGATTGTCATTTGCCCCTTGCACGCTCTTGATGACATACTCAAAAGTGTCTAAGAATTCATTGCTGGCCATGTCCACATCGCACACCGACTCGTTGTTGCCTCCAGAATTGGCCATGACCTACAAACACATGTATACGATCAAGATAATATGCAATGTAAAGTAGTTCATGTGTTGGAAAGACATGATTTGTAAAGTTTCATTATCAAATACTTGGTGTAAGTTGTATCAGAACAAAATCAGATACTTTTATAGTGAATAGTGCATGTGTTGGAAAGACATGATTTTTTTAATTAAGTAGAATAGATAAAATTATGAATATGTTTGATAAATAAGATATAGCAAACCGACTTCTATACACACATACTATCATATATAAGAATAACTTCTGTATGAAAAGCTATTTGATTTACATATACCAGTCAACCTATACAGAAATGTGAAAAGAGAACTAAAATCATAACTTTGAAGAATATAGATAGGGAAGTCTGGTATCGATTGCCAGCATCGGATAAGTATTAAATTTAGGTGAATCAAATACTGTATGAATGTACAAGAGTCCCATACAAGACTGAACCTACAACAACAAATTGCCCTGATTTTTAAACATAACACATTCTATAAATTTGTACTCTCTATATATATATATATATATATATATATATATATATATATATATATATCAATTTCTACTAAACTAGCTCAGATCTGCCAACGGAGGGGAGACACACAAGTAAATATGCATTATAAATATCAGATTCTACACAATAGTAATCAGATGATTATCACTACAATTTCTACACAAGGGAATCCATGCAACTAACTTTGGAACCTACATGACACGAAGCAAATCCCAATGGATCCCGACAATGTGGCGTGTCCGCGAACGGAGGAGTAGTGGAGTAGTGGATCTAATCTTGGTGCCGGTGAAGGGCGGCGATGGGGCAGCGGCGGACGGACGGCTCGACGGACGGAGCAAGATGGAGAAGGAGGCGTGCGGGAGAGAGAAGTCGAGTAGCGGGGGCGGCTCGACGGACGGCAGTGCTAACCGGCCACATGAAGGAGAGCAAAGTGGCGTCGGATGGATTTTTGCAGCCTCTGGCTAGCTGAGGCTGACTTGTGAGATTTTTGCTCCTAATTAAACCTCGACCCACGCATGGCCTATGGCGATCCGAACATCACATACATGTGTGTCATGGCTGATCTGAAACAGAAAAAATCTGGTCGTCATTCCAGTAATCAATCAGGCATATATGAGCACGCATCAAATTAGCCTCATCACGTCTCACACGTTGGTAGCTCACCTGAAACGGTGTCCAGGAAAAAAGGTTTACGAGAGACGAACCCTAAATTGCATAGGAATTCTTTCTTAAATATTGGTTTTGTTCTTACCATTTTGTTCCAAACAGTGATTTCACTTTTTTGACTCATCATTTTGTGTTGTTCGACTGTCTTGGATCGGCTTGCTTCTAACCGCTCCCTTAATAAACACACCAGCTACAACGCTTTCAGGTACAGTATGTGAGACCAATTAATTTTACTTTTTTCATTTGTTGGAGATATACTTTAAGGCTAGAGGGACATCAAGCTAGGAGACAACGACTCTGATGCTTGAAGTGTATGAGGCTACCTTTATAGGACCAAAACCACCGTGGATGCTTTTATGAAATTAGGCCATGTTAACATCGTAGCCCTTTTAATTTCAATTGCATTTAAAATTCATCATCTCATTTTAGTATATAATTTCGAAGGTTTTTTTATCTCTAGCACATCTCCATAGCTATTCTTGAGTCTTGAAAACGTGTTCATTTAGTAGGAGGATGCGGCCATGCGAGGATAATAGTTTTTCACTGCAACCATATTTTAATTGTACAATTTTGAACAAAAGATTGTAACTTCCACAATTTTCTTCCTCGGTTCCTGATTTTAGCTCATTGTTCATTTTTTCCTCTTTTAGTGAAACTCTGGTAGACACGACGACAATTACATTATGTTTACACAATCACAAGAACAAGGAAAGTAGCATTTTTTGCGGGATAAGTAACCATATTTGTTACTTTTTAAGATATGGAGTGCACTAGATTTTTTTAATTATTACCTTCCTTTATCCATATTCATATAGAATTTGTCAAAGTTGGACGGAAGAACGAGCGCTTTGTCAAAATTGACTTGAAGAAGGTGTGCACGAAGCAAGTTGATGAAATGAACAAGATTTAACAATTCTCACTAAACTTGAATCCACGTCAAAAAATCTCAACGCACGGGCATCTGTGCTAGTACATGTACAATCCCCTTAATCCAATATATATCAAGTCATTGGTCGATTCTTCTTAACAATCCAGCTTTCCACATTGCCTCGCCGGTATCGCCACTGACGTCAAAAACATCGACCCAGGTATGTACAAATCAAATTTAGAATCAACAATGACCTCATGCTTCTAAGGACAACCATAGGCGTATATGGCCCTCTCCCCCTGTCCTGCTATTGCAATTTGATTAGAATAAAACAATTAATCATACATTCTTAAAGAGTGATTACATGTTGATCACCGAAGGGGTACAATCAATATAACTCAAAACTACTGAGAATATGCATGTCCTACCACTGCATGTTGGGTAACTCTTGTAAATACATGGATCAGATCATGGATTTTATATATTCCTAAAGATATCTACATCAGCACATAGATACAGGAAAGTGAACAGTCGGTTTAACAATATTAGATCAAGAATGCTAAATTCCTGCCGACTGGCAGTTTGCATCAGATCCGAACGATCTGGATCTCGTTCATTCGGAATCGAACGGCAGTTATCGAAGCGAGAAAAAGAAAAGGGCGTGGACGAGAATCGAACCTCCGACGTCCTTGTAGGCACGCCACCAAACTAACCATCTCACCCAGACTTCGTAGTTGTTAAAATTGCAAACACCCTAGATTTAATGCATAGTGGATCTTTTTTTGAGATTAAAAATCTGAAGAAGTTGCTAATTTGATGGCGCATTTAGTGAAAAGACTTCCTGAGACGTTGATGTCCGTGATTTTCTCTCTCGATTGGATCCATCATAATTTTTTCTGTGCGCTAGATCTATTTGTAGACCCTATTTACAGGAATTTTTTAGTCAAGAAAATTGATTCTCAATATAGGATTCGAACCCTTTTTAGTCAAGAAAATTGATTCTCAATATAGGATTCGAACCCACAGCAAGCAGCTTACGTGAAACACTTACTAGCCAGCTCAAGTAGACTAATTGTTGTGTAAAAGAAAGCATGTCGCACTCTTTTGACCATTCCACGATGTTTTCTTTTTCTCTTTTCTTTGAGGAATCTCCATCACTCTCTCGTCCCCCTATTTCTTTCTTATTCGTATTTATCTTTACGTAAACACGCGATGACGATGATTCATAGGAAATAATCTTAGATCGAGAAAAAAATGTTCAATCAATGATCTGATTTCTGAAAACGATACTTTAGTGTGCACTTGATTTGAGAGGGGTTGGGTACATTAGGAATCTCCAACGTCCGTCCTCCTGCATCTAACTTTTGAAGAATGGACAAGATGCACCATCCCACAACATGGTTATTATATAGTTACCGGGCTAGATGTACTATAGTTACCAACCATGATTAATATGTAGTTATCGGCCTAATCAATGTACTATAGTTATCAACATGGTTATTACGTAGATACCATGCTCGATGGACTATAGTTATCAACATGGGCTACATGCGGTATAATACACCCCCAGGTAGCTTATGTGTAAATAGCATGATAATTTACACATCCCAGACCTGATAATTCATGCACAAACATTGATTACTTTTACCCGAGGGAAAAAGTTGTTTGAAACCATCCCCTCGTAGCTTATGTGTAAGAAGCATGATAATTTATACATCACAAACCTGATAGACTATGCACAAACACCGTGATAATTTTGACCCGAGAGAAAAAAGTTGTTGAGAACATTTCTGATAACTTACGCGTAAATAAAATGCTAATGTATGCACCGTAGAGTTGATTATTCACATACAAACGTCGTGTTTACTTTTTGAACCGGATGAAAAAGTTGTGGAAAACATACCCCGATAATTTCTACCTAAATAGCATGGTAACATACACACCTCGGCGTGATAACTCACGCAAAAACACCATGGTAACTTTGATCAAGAGAAAAAGTAGTTGTCGATACTATACCCCCAATAATTTCCACGGAAATAGCATGTTAATATACTCATTGCGGACATGGTAACTTACGCACAAACATCACGACAACTTTTACCAAGAGAGTTTTTTGTTTGAAACCATACCCTTGGTAAATTTTGTGGAAATAACATGGTAATATATGCACCATAGACATGATAACTAATCATACACCCGATAATTTCTGTGTAAATAACATGATGATGTATCATCGCAGACTTGATAACTAATATTTTACGTTTAAACACCATGATGTCTTTCATCCAAGGGGAAAAGGTTTTTAAAACATTTCACCGGTAATTTCTATGTTAAATTACCATACTTTCCCATGCTTTTAACCTTCTCGTACTGTAGTTACCAGCCTTATCATGGTATAGTTATCATGTTACTCAGACCATAGTTATCACGCTGGTCATTGCCAAAGTTATCAAGCCAAACTTTATTTTTTCTTTTGATATGGCAGAAATAAGAAAGATTCAAATAACATTGTCATTCTACAATAGACAACAACAAAAGGTGGCTTAGTTGGTTATTAGGCTCGATAGATATTACATAGACCTGGGTTCGAATCATCTTTCAAGCACTTTTATTTTCTTTTCATATTATGCAGCGAAAAACCAGAAAAAACCACTAGCAATTTACTACGGTTTTTGAGAGAAGGAAAAAGAATCAGTGGAAGCGGGAGGGACGACGCAGCGGGACGAGCGGAAGGATCGATTGAAGGTTGTGCGGATCTGTTGCTAACCACCAGTCGACTGGTTGTTAGCACAGTCCATATTAGATATCCAGTCCATGAAGGCTCCAACTGAATGAATGCGTATTTAGAATATTGTTTATTACTTATAATCACTTCAAGGATTTTTTGATATCTATTCCAAGGCATGAACTGCTTAATTTCACTAACTGAAATGCAAATCAAATAATTCTCTTTGAAGAAAACAATAAAAATGATAAGAAGCTTAAAATTTCGGCAGAGTTCACCAAGAAGATATCACTAATATAACTCTAAAATGGACAGAACAACACGGACCAAGGACCCTTGACTCTCTGTAGCAGTTTTCTTTCATGTAACTTGATAAATAATTATTTCCACCATTTTCTGGAGCTCGAGACCTGTGCTGATGCATATATCAATTTTAATTAGTTTATTCTTTTTATTAAATAACACATTAACCACTGTTGCTGATGCATATATAGATTCCAATTAGTTTCTCATTTCTATTAAATAACATATTCTTACACATTCCAAAACTACCATGCAGGAAAGCCAATTGAGTTTCAATCTCCGTTAATGGATGCCAAGGAACAAAGAAGAAAAAGAGTTAGAGAGCGCTATGCACAGATGACTAATGAAGAAAAGCAGGAAAAAAAGTGAAGCTTATCAGAGAAACAAGACAAAAATATGCGCACAGAAATGGCAGAAATATGCAAATATGCAGACAGAAGCAGAGATGACCAATGAAGAAAAGCAGAGAAAGCAGGACAAACGCCGTGAAGCCTATCAACAAAACAAAACCAAAAAAGGGCACAAAATAGGGAGATATATGCAAGCATGCAACGAGAACATAAGAAAGCTAGAATACAACAAATTACAGCTAGCGAAGAGTTGAAGTGCAGCACACAAAGCAAAGATTCAATTAAGATGGAGAATACCCGGAGAAAGGCAAACATTGCTACACCGCCGCAGCAAAGAATTCTCGACAAGGCGGATGAAAACTGTTTCTGTATCATCAAAAGAAGATGCATCTATGACAGAAACCGGCAACGATGACACGGAACCTCTACAGCAACCAGAGGTCATGATTTATGGTAATACTCTAAATGTTATACAATACTTGCATTCAAAATAAGATCTTTATGTACGAATAACCATCGTTGTGCGTAGACATCCCCTCGTCAATGTTTCCAAGCATCAAAGAAGCAGATGCCACAACAGAAACAACCTACAACGACAATCACAGCAAGGTGGCTTTGTGGCCAGACATCCCCTCTTCAATGTGTTCAACAATCAAAGAAGTAAATGCACAAATACAATCATTCTATAACGACGATCACGGTAAGGCTATCAATATCATATTTACTTTTATGCAATAGACAAATAATATATTCAAAAAATACTACACAGATAATGATGAAGTCATATGTGAGAAAGACAAAACCATCAAAGAAGTAGATGGACCAATACAATCAATCTACAACGATGATCACGGTAAGGTTATCAATTTCATATATGAACATTACGCAATACAAAGAAATATAAACAATAAAAAAGTACAACATAGGTAATGATAAAGTCATATTTGAAGAAGATACAAACGAGGATGAATACATGTTCTTTGGTGAAGGTATGCTCAATACAATCTTAATATTTTTGCATCATTATATTGCCCCTTCACTAATTTTTGTATGCTACAAATCAAATCAGAAGAGGATGAGGAAGTGGAAATTGAAATCAAGGAAGACGAGGAACTTCACAATCCTGATCCGTATGATTTTGTCTACAGCAACATACGAAAGAACACACACGTGTTCAAAACGGAAGAAAATTGTAGGTTCTGCAACGCAACAAAATTCAAGTATGAATCTAAAGGGTTATGCGGCAAAAAAGGGCAGATAAGACTAGCCAATCCAGATACACCACCTGAACTCATGAGACTTTGGACAAGCAACGATTCTGAAGCAAGGCATTTTCGGAACAATATAAGATTTTTCAATGTACACTTCTCATTTACTACTCTATACTGTCACCTTGACAGAGATACAACTGACATTTGAACAACTGGTATTTACACCTTTCGAGCTCATGGTCAGATCTATCACAACATACACTCATTTGGTAATAGTCGCTCAGATCCAAAGCATATGGAGCTATACTTCTACGATGATGATCCACGCTTAGAGCATCGGTACCGCCACTGTCGCGAGGCAATGTACGAGCAAGATAGGCAGGTGATTGGAATAATAACAGACATTCTACGCGATAACCCATACTCTCAATAGTTTAGGAGTTTGGGACAAGCCCAAAACCTTGAGGACTACAGACTCATCTTGAACCTTGACCAAAGATTGGACCAGCGAACTGGTAGGACTAGGGTTCCTACCAGGCCTTCGGCGTAGATTGTATGGGAAAGGAGGAGGGGGATGAGGGCTGGAGCGGGCGCGCCGGCGGGCAGGCGCCGTCGCGGCTAGGGTTAGGTGCGGCGGCGGCTAGGGTTCCGGCTCCTTCGGGAGCCGGGCAATAGAAGATTATGATATCTTTATTGCTTGCTCTCAAGCGGTGTCTTACAACGAGTATTTATAACTTTAGCCTAAGATAACTTGTGGGCCAAGCCCCTAATACTAATGCCCGGTGGCCCTCTTTCTGGTATAGACCAAACCGGTCATAACATCTCTCCCCGCCTGCGCAAACAGCTCGTCCTCGAGCTGAAAGTCTGGATAGTGTTGGCGGAATTCGTCACGCTGCTCCCAAGTAGCCTCCTCCTCCGGAAGGCCCGCCCACTGAACGAGGACGAACCAGACGCCACGACGGAGCTGCACCTGCAACACCTTTGCCGGCTCGGGAAGAATGCGACCATCAGCGATTGGAGGAAGCGCCGGAGGAGCCGCCGGTGGCTCGCCATGGAAAGGCTTGAGCAGCCCAACATGGAAGGCGTCGTGGATGCTGCGCGGGCTGGAAGCTGAAGACGATAGGCCACCTTCCCAATGCGCTCCAAGATAGGGAAGGGCCCGCGAACGAGGGCGAGCTTGCGCCGCTGCTGGTCGAGTGACTGCGTAGAGCGGTGGAGAAGACACAGCCACACCCAATCACCCACCGCGAACTCCGCCTCGCGATGATGACCGTCGTAGTAGTGCTTGGCCAGCTGCTGTGCCTGAAGGAGACGCTGACGAACCTCAGCAAGCATCTCGTCACGAGTGCGGATAAGGTCACCCGCAACCTCTGTCCGAGCCGTCTCCGGGTCCACTGGAAGTATAGGCGGGGGCGGTCGCCCATAGATCACCTCAAATGGCGTCGCGCGCAGGGCGGAGTGATAAGAGGTGTTGTAGCAGTACTCAGCCCAAGAGAGCCAATCCACCCAAGCGCGAGGCCGATCACCTGTCACACAACGCAAATACATGGCAATGACCTTGTTAACCACCTCGGACTGACCATCTGTCTGAGGATGGAACGCCGTACTCAGGCGGAGCTGGACACCTGCCATCCGGAAGAGGTCGCGCCAGACATGGCCCGTGAACACTGGGTCCCGATCACTGACGATCGAAGCAGGGAACCCGTGGAGACGGACGATGCCGTCGAAGAAGGCCCGGGCCACTGACGCCGCCGTGTACGGATGGCCGAGCGCGATGAAGTGGGCGTACTTGGAGAAGCGGTCGACCACCGTGAGAATGACCGACTTGCCGCCCACCTTGGGAAGGCCTCGATGAAGTCCATGGATATATCCGCCCAAACCTGAGACGACACCTCCAAGGGCTGAAGTAACCCAGCCGGCCTCAGGGTCTCCGTCTTGTTGCACTGGCATGTCTGACAAGACCGAACCCAGTCGCGGACCAGGGCGCGATCGCCAGGGATGTAGAAGTCGGCGCGAAGACGATGGAGGGTTTTCTGCACACCCTCATGACCCGCCGAGTGGGCGAGCTGTAACACCTGGTGACGGAGATCATCATGCGCCGGAACAAAGATCCGGCGCCCATGGAGAAGCAGTCCGTCAGAGAAGCGCCAAGGCTCCTCCAGGTCGCCGGCCGTGAGCTGCTGCTGAAGAAGGACGGCGTCGTCGGCCTTCGCAGTGGCGCGGCGAAGGTCGGCGAAGAGACCGAACGTCGGCCCGAAGCGGATGCACAGGGCCGCCCCGGTGGACTCGTCGGTGGAGGGAGCGAGGTCGGAGTCGCGACGGGACAGCGCGTCGGCCACGATGTTAAGGCGGCCCGGCCGATACTCGACGGAGAAGTCGAAGCCGAAGAGCTTGTTGATCCACTGGTGCTGCGGCACGGTCGACAGCCGTTGGTCCAGCAAGAACTTCAGGCTGTAATGGTCCGTGCGAATATGGAAGGACCGTCCCCACAAGTACGGCCGCCAATGACGAACAGCCTGTACAAGGCCAATGAGCTCCCGCTCGTATGCCGCCAGCTTAAGATGGCGCGGGGCGAAAGGCCGGCTGAAGAAAGCGAGGGGCCCATCGCCCTGATGAAGCACGGCGCCGAACCCGCGCCGAGGCGTCCTGATCCACCACGAACGGGCGGTCGAAGTCGGGCATCTAGAGGACGGGGCCTGTCGTGAGGGCCTCCTTGAGGGCCTCGAACGCCGTCGTCGCCTCGTCATCCCAGGCGAAATGTTCGCGGCAAAGCAACCGCGTGAGGGGCGCCGCGATGAGCCCGAACTCCCGGATAAATTTCCGGTAGTAGCCGGCGAGGCCGAGGAACCCGCGGAGAGCCCACGGCGAGTGAGGCGTCGGCCATGCAGAGACGGCCGCCACCTTGTCGGCGTCCATAGCCACCCCGTCGGCCGAGATGACATGGCCGAGGTAGGCGACGGTAGGTGTCCCGAACGAGCACTTCGAGCGCTTAAGGTGGAGGTGGTGCGCCCGAAGCTCGTTGAAGACGATGGCGACGTGCTGGAGGTGCTCGGCCCAGGTGGCGCTGTAGATAAGAATGTCATCAAAGAAAACAAGCACAAACCGCCGTAAGTAGGGTCGAAGGACATCGTCCATCAGGGCCTGGAAAGTCGCCGGGGCGTTAGCGAGGCCGAAGGGCATCACCAAGAACTCGAAGTGGCCATGGTGGGTGCGAAACACTGTCTTGGCGATGTCGTCTGGATGCATGCGCACCTGATGATAGCCCGACCTGAGATCGAGCTTGGTGAAGAAGCGTGCCCCATGGAGCTCATCCAAGAGCTCGTCGACCACCGGTATAGGGAACTTGTCCTTGAGCGTGAGCGCGTTCAGGGCGCGGTAGTCGATGCAGAAACGCCACGTGCCATCCGACTTGCGGACGAGAAGCACCGGCGCCGAGAAGGGCGACGTGGAGATCCGGATGATGCCTGCCGCGAGCATAAGGGCACACTGTCGCTCCAACTCATCCTTCTGCAGCTGAGGGTAGCGGTAGGGCCGAACCGCCACGGGAGTGGAGCCCGGTACGAGGTCCACGGGAGTGGAGCCCGGTACGAGGACCACGCCGAGGAACAATCTGCATCCGCGCGAGGAAGCGCTGTAGGCGTCGGACAGGAGCCACCGGGGACGCCGAAGCCGCGCCGTCGACGGTGGCGTGGGCGGAGCTGAAATAAGAGGGAGCCGCGCAAGGTCCCGTTGATAAGCCGGCGCAGGTGGAGGGCACAACGGTACAGCCACATCCTTCGTGCCCTTGTCCTCCGAGAACGATGAGAAGACGGGAGGCGGCGGCGCCGCCGCCGCTTGGCCAGCACCGGGAGAGAAAATGGGGAACGGGAAGAGAGATCGAGTTCGTGCGTCTCCTTTTCTTTTTTTTAAGGAGTAACGTCTCTTTTGTTTTTTTTCAAGAATACTTCAAAAGCCTACCTTAGCTTTATAAAAAGGAGAAAGAGTATATGTACAAGATATTACAACGGCGAGATCATCACAAACTGGCGATCCCACACCCTTCCACTCCGGTTTAACTCAGACGATTACTCACAATATCGGTGAACTCCTCTCCCTCCTGCAAGTGTCCATTGCCGGATTTCGGTGAATATAAGCTCTACCGTAGCAAGCACACTACATATGCTTTTTTGTTCTTTTTTTTTGAGAAATTCTCTTCTGTTGTTTAGTAGCAGAAATATTTTTTTTAGGGGTAGCAGACATATTTTCTTTTGCTTGGGCCAAGCCCAAAAACAATGCAAAAATAAATACAATTGAAATATACATTTCCAAGAAAATTGATCGTCAACAAAAAAAATGATTAATTTTTTGAATATGTTCTGAAAAATTACAAAAAAAATTTCAAAATGTGTTTTACTAAAAAAATCAATTAAAAGACTATTCATGCAAAACTATTATTTCATCGGATGATAGTGCGGAGGTGAATTAGGTCATGACGTACGTCGTCAGGGTGACTTCTTCATGTCCGAAATTTATGGTCCAAACTGTTATGCTAAAAAATACAATTGAAATATACTTTTCCAAGAAAATTGATCGTCATAAAAAAATGATCCAATTTTTTGAATATGTTCTGAAAAGTTACAAAAAAAACTTGTCGGAATGTGTGTTACTTAAAAAATGAATTAAAAGACTATTCATGCAAAACTATTATTTCATTGGATGATAGTGCGGAGGTCAATTAGGTCCTGACGAACGTCGTCAGGGTGGCTTCTTCACATCCCAAATTTATGGTCCAAACTATTATGCTCAGTGTAACCTTATTTCTGATGATAGCCAAAATTAGATATAAGAAGGGTTGCGTAATACCATGTGAGCATGTATAAAAAAAATTCGCCCGTTGCAACGCACGGGCATTTGTACTAGTCATATTCATGTTCATAATCAGAAGGATATTAATGTGCATAAAGGATCTGAACATATGATATTCCACCAAATAAACCAACTAGCATCAACTACAAGGAGTAATCAACACTACTAGCAACATACAGGTACCAATCTGAGGCTTTGGGACAAAGATTGGATACAAGAGATGAACTAGGGTTTGAGAGGATATGGTGCTGGTGAAGATGTTGATGGAGATTGACCCCCTCTCGATGAGAGGATCGTTGGTGATGATGATGGCGATGATTTCCCCCTTCCGGAGGGAAGTTTCCCCGGCAGAACAGCTCTGCTGGAGCCCTAGATTGGTTCCGCCAAGGTTCCGCCTTGTGGCGGCGGAGTTTCTTCCCGAAAGCTTGCTTATGATTTTTCCAGGGTAAAAGACTTCATAATACTGTTCAAGATATCTTTCGATATTCCGATAAATCGGCTGTTTTATCGCTTACCGTTGTCTGATCGATAAGATAAATTGGCCGATAAATCATCCGATATGGCGATAAATCGGCCGATATGCCGATAAACTGGCCGATTGACCCCTTATCATGGGTCGACCGATAAGTTACCGATAAGCGATATCCCCAACATTGCTTCATATAGTAGAATATGGGCACCGGAGGCCTGGCAGGGGGCACGCCCAGGGGGGTAGGGCGCACCCTCCACCCTCGTGGCCAGGGTGTGGGCCCCTCTGGTACTTTCTTTGCTCAGTATTTTTTATTAATTCCAAAAATAACTCCCGTGAAGTTTCAGGACTTTTGGAGCTGTGCAGAATAGGTCTCTAATATTTGCTCCTTTTCCAGCCTAGAATTCCAGCTGCCGGCATTCTCCCTCTTCATGTAAACCTTGTACAATAAGAGAGAATAGGCATAAGTATTGTGACATAACGTGTAATAACAGCCCATAATGCGATAAATATCGATATAAAAGCATGATGCAAAATGGACGTAACAACTCCCCCAAGCTTAGACCTCGCTTGGCCTCAAGTGGAAGCCAATAATGATAAATATGTCCACATGTTTAGAGATAGAGGTGTAGATAAAGTAAAATACGGACATGAGGGCATCATGATCATTCTTATAACAGCAACATATATGGATATTGTCATACGATTTCTTATGCTCAAGTAATAATCTGTTCACAATGCAAAGTATGAATCAGAAACTTCATTGAGAACCAACAAACTATAATCTTAGTCATTGAAGCAATTGCAATTTATTATAACATCGGAAAGAGTCAATATAAGAGCTTTTCAGCAAGTCCACATACTCAACTATCATTTAGTCTTTCACAATTGCTAACACTCACGCAATACTTATGGGTATGGAGTTTTAATCAGACACAGAGAAAGATAGGGGCTTATAGTGTTGCCTCCCAACCTTTTACCTCAAGGGTAATGTCAACAATAATAATTCATGCTAACTTACATCCAATTGGATATATATATATATATATATCAGGATCTTTCCAACACAAGGTGCTTGCCAAAGGATAAAATGTAAAAAGGAAAGGTGAAGATCACCATGACTCTTGTGTAAGGAATAAGACAAAAGTGAAAGATATGCCCTTCGCAGAGGGAAGCAGAGGTTGTCCTGTGCTTTTATGGTTGGATGCACGAAATCTTAATTCAAAAGAACGTCACTTTATATTGCCACTTGTGATATGGACCTTTATTATGCAGTCCGTCGCTTTTATTGCTTCCATATCACAAGATCCTATAAAGTTTATTTTCTCCACACTAATAAATCATACATATTTAGAGAGCAATTTTTATTGCGTGCAACATGACAACTTACTTGAAGGATCTTACTCAATCCATAGGTAGATATGGTGGACTCTCATGGCAAAACGGGGTTTAAGGATATTTGGAAGCACAAGTAGTATCTCTACTTGGTGCAAAGAATTTGGCTAGCTTGAAGGAGAAAGGCAAGCTCAACATGTTGGATGATCCATGACAATATACTTTATTTCGGATATAAGAAAACATAACCCATTATGCTGTCTTCCTTGTCCAACATCAACTCTTTAGCATGTCATATTTTAATGAGTGCTCACAATCATAAAAGATGTCCAAGATAGTATATTTATATGTGAAAACTTCTCTTTCTTTATTACTTCCTATTAATTGCAACGATGACCAAAACTATGTTTGTCAACTCTCAACAACTTTTATTCATCATACTCTTTATATGTGAAGTCATTACTCTCCATAAGATCGATATGATCTCTTTTATTTATTTTTATTCTTTCTCTTTCTTTTTATTCCCTCATGATCATAGCAAAATAATCAAGCTGACTCAACACTAATCTTTATTATAAATAGCTCTCAGACTCGATTACATAGAAGGATCAGAAAGCAAAACTCAAAACTAAATCATACTAAAACTTTATTCTACTAGATCAAGATATTACCAAAAGGATCGAACTAAGAAATATGGTGAAGATAGGTGTGTGATGGTGATATGATACCGGGGCACCTCCCCCAAGCTTGGCAGTTGCCAAGGGGAGTGCCCATACCCATGTGATTATGTCTCCTTCCTCGGAAGTGGTGGTGATGGGGTTGTTGATGAAGTATGCTTGTCGTCCATCTTCCAAGGCATAGGCTCACCATCATAGAAGGATGACCGTGTCTCCGGGATCCTTAAATTTGCAACCAAACTCATCCTCTTGAATCTATATTCATACTCACAGTTTTGGTTTTGCAGGTCATAGATCTGGGCTTGGAGGTGCTCGATTTTCTCGTGAAGCTTGAAGATGGCCTCCCCAATGTCCTTGGCGTCTAGCTTGTGGTTGTTGGTGAACTCCGTGATCATTATGTGATTGGAGTCGAGTCCACGCTCCACCATCTCCAGACACTTGAAAACTTGTTTCTCTATTTCCTCGAGCCTTGTCTCCACGCTTCCGGTCCTCCTTGGTCCCTCAACATCGGGGATGTGCAGCAACCCCTCATGCATCTCAATGGTTTGAGGATGTTGCAGCACTTCCGCGAGGTAGGGGTTGATGACCTTCTCGAAGAACTCGTCCTTGGAGGCACTTGGAGACGTCATGGTGATCTAGATCTGTCAGAAAAACAGCTCGAAACAAGAACAGAGGATAATTGCATGATACGGTGGTCAAAACCTTTGAGAGATTATATAATGAATTTTCACCGACCAAAAGAAGTATCGTGCAAGAAAACAGAGTCCGGAGGGCACACGAGGTGCGCACGAGGTAGGGGCGCGCCCAGGGGGGTAGGGCGCGCTCTCCACCCTCGTGGACGCCTCCTGTCCTTCCCGGACTACTTCTTATTTTCCTATTTTCTTAAATATTCCAAAACAGAGAAAAATTGCCATTAGAACTCTTTTGGAGTCGGTTTACTTACCGTACCACATACCTATTCCTTTTCGGAGTCTGAAACATTCTAGAAAGTGTCCCTTATGTATTCCTCCGGGGTTACGGTTTCAATAACATTGGTTTCAACATTTATAGGATTACCTGAGATATAATGTTTGATTCTTTGACCGTTCACCACCTTTGGATTTGTGCCTTCGAAGTTGTTGATTTTTATGGCACGGGAACGATAGACCTCCTCGATAACGTAAGGACCTTCCCACTAGAGAGAAGTTTTCCTGCAAAAAATCTTAAACGAGAGTTGAATTGCAACACATAATTACCTACATTTAACTCACGCTTTTGTATCCTTTTGTCATGCCATCTTTTAAGTTTTTCTTTAAACAGTTTGGCATTCTCATAGGCCTGGGTTCTCCATTCATCAAGTGAGCTAATGTCAAATAGCCTCTTTTCACCGGCAAGTTTAAAATCATAGTTGAGCTCTTTAATGGCCTGTCACATCCCTAGCTTACCTTGCACTTGGACTAGCTTGGTTGTTGCATCATATTTAAATTCATGAAAATTGAAATGAGGAAGTTCAAAGCCTCAGAAATCTTTTAAAAATAACCAACACTAAAAATCTCTTCAAACAAGTCCAAGAAAATGTTCCTGTTAATTGCTGGAAATATTGGCAAGGGATAAAATTCAAACCAATATTTCTAGAGTCACAGAAATATTTATTTTGGGCCTTTGAATTAAATCAATGACATATTTGAGTTGGATTTATTTCTGTTATATAAGAAATAAAGTTCAAATATTTTTGTAAGTTGCTCGTGACCTTGGTCTAGTTTCTGAGCTCACATAACAATTTACAGAAAGTTTAAAAAATGATTTGATGTTTTAAATCAAATCAAAACAAAATACAGAGAAATAGAAAAGAGAAATAAAAGATAGAAAGCAGAGAGAGAGAGAGCCACCTGGACCTTACCTGGCGCCTACCTGTGCGGCCTGCTGCTGGAGCTGGCCCAGCCCATCTCCACCTCCCCTGTCATCTTCCTCCTATTGCCAGGAGGACGAAGGGAGCGTGCTCGCCACACGCGTCCACGCGTGAGGCCACCTCCTGCTTCTGCTGACGCATGAGAGGCTCCAGAAGCTTCCACGCGTCACCCCGGTCCCTCTCGCCTGCCGCTCGCCCTCATCCCCTCCTCTGTCTCACTCTCCTCCCCACAGCCGAGCACCGCCGTCGCCACCGACGCCGTTCGCCGCGGCCACAGCCACCTTCTAGCCTCCCCAACACGTCCAGGAGCTCCGCGATGTCGTCCTCGACCCCCTCACCGAGCCACGCCCCGCCGGACGCCCTCCAACACCGACCATGCCGTCTTTTTCAACCTCGGTCCGCCGAGATCACCATCGCCGCCCCGCTTGCTCCGGCCCCTCCCCGAGCTCGCTGACCTGCCCTACACGATCCCCGTGAGCTTATACATTGTATCCCCCTTGTCTCCACGACGTTTGCTAGCCCTAGTCGCCGTTTCGCCCAAGACTGAAACCCACCGCCGCATGCGCTCGCCGCCACTGTCGCTCCAGCGACCATTTGGTCATCCCGTGCTGCCCAACATGCTTACCGCACTGTGTAGTGCCTCGCTAGCGCCTTAGTTCACACGTTTGCACGCCGCAGCCCCAAACCCGTACATGGCCGAACTCCGGCGGCCGCCAACGAGGTCGCTGCCGCCAACTCCGGTCACCCCAGGCCCGACCACCACCACGTTCGACACACGCCTGCGAGAGCTCTCCAGCGAGCCCAAGAAGGCCTTGAGCCATGCCCTATGGGCGATTTCTGAGCCTCTCCACCGTGTCTGTAAGTGCATCTAGTGCCCCTTAGTGATTTTAGTGTATTGAAGACTTATAGGTTAAGTAACTAATGCGTTTGTGAGTGTACACAGGTCTATAAGTCTATGAGGAGTTTGATATTTACAGAGAAAGTCGACCCCTAAAAATGAAGTTCTTCATCTGAAGACTTTGATATTCTGAAGGCTTTCTGAAGACTTTGAAAGTGAAGAAATTGGTGTGACCTTGAAGACTTGGTATTCATTTGAGGAACATGAAGCGTGCAGACTTCTGTTTTCGTAGTTTCATTTTCTCTTTCTTGAGTCATCGGAAACACCGTACTGTTAAAGGGGGTCGAGGAAATACTAAGGAAAAATTTCCATGTGATGCTCAACTCAAAATCCTACACCTACCAATCCCTTCAAGTGAAGCCTTTGGAAATCTCATACAGTTCAGTCAATTTCTTGATGTGAGACAAGTTCTTCTCGTCATTTGAGAATTTGTTCTGACCGAGGAGTTAGGAATTCATGAGTCCGGATTACCTACACAGTGAGGAACATGATAGCCCTCAGGAATTTGAGATTCAAATTTCCGACCGTTGCTGTGCTGCGCGCCAGCTGTCCCAAAATCTTATCCACCTAACGGTCATATCATTGAAGGGCATTTATGTCTTATCATGTCGGGCTGCTCCCTAGGCTATAAATAGCCGCCCCCTACAACCACTAGCTGGTTGTCTACTCCGAGAAAACTTGATACTTGTCATTTGAGAGCAACCCATCCTCTGAGGACTTTGAGCGAAAATCATCAAGTGAGGAAAAACCCAAAAACCAAACCCCTACAAACCCAAAGTGATTGAGCATCACTGAAGAAATTGATCCTGCGTGGATCCGACGCTTGTTACCTTTGAAGACTGTGCTTCTTCCAGACGGTTAGGCGTCATGGTCTAGAGCATCCAAGAGGAATTGTGGATCGCCGAGTGACCAAGTCTGTGAAGGTTTGGAAGTCGCCTGAAGACTTACCACGAGTGATTGGGCGAGTCATGTGACCTTAGTTCAAGGAGAATACGGTGAGGACTTGGTGTCCTGAGCTGCGTGCTCAGCGACTGGGTGTCCGGGACTGTGTGTCCTCGAGTTTAAATACTCAGCCGCTCCAACCAGACGTACAATTGAGACAGCAGTTGGAACTGGTCTACCAAATCATTGTCTTCACTAACCTAACTGGTTCTATTTCCTCAACCCTTTCATTTCCTCATTACTGTGTTGAGTGTTTGTTCATATCTGTGTTTGAAGACTTTGGTGAAGACTTTCTCAATTTCCTCGGTTCAATTTCTTGATCTGTTTGTCTTCATCTTGTGTTATCCTGTGATTACGCTTTCGTACTCTGTGATTGTTTTCATTTCATCATGATAACTATCGTGTATTCTGTTATGATTACTTCTGAGTACTTATTCCGCTACAAGTAGTTCTTCGCTAAGGAATTTCCTCACCAGCAAATTCCTCGATGAAGAATTCATAAAATCGCCTATTCACCCCCTCTAGTCGATATAACGCACTTTCAATTGGTATCGAGCAAGGTACTCCTTGTTACGTGTGATTTTAGTTTAACCACGGAGTTTTAGTTATGTCGACCGCAGGTATGATCAAGGTCTCGGCAGGTGTCCTACCTTCGATGGGACGGACTACCCCGACTGGAAGAACAAGATGCGAATGCATCTTGAAGCAATTGACAACGATCTCTGGTATGTTGTGGAAAATGGTGTTCCCTCAATCACACCTTCTCTGAATGCTGCTGATGTGAAGAGATTCAAGCAACTCGATTCTCAAGTGAAGAATATCATATCGGCCATCGAGCAAAGGTCAATATGGAAGAGTGAGTGCTTTGGAATCGCCAAGCTCATCCGGGACAGGCTGTCCAAAGTAAATGAAGGTGTCTCAACTCAGCGTGACTCTCGAGTTGATGTTCTTCGGAATCTCTTCAACCGCTTCAAAATACTCGACAACGAAAATGTTCAACAAACCTTGATCGCCTCACCGACATCTCAAATGAGCTTCAAGCACTTGGCGCCATCGACATCACCGACCATGAGGTGGTGAAGAAATTATTAAGATCGCTTGATTCTTCATTTGATACTCGCACTCGATGATTCAAGAACGAGCTGAATACAAGTCTCTTGATCCTGCCGATATCCTCGAAAGGCTAAATACTCATGAGTTCCAGCTTGCTGAAAAGAGAGATCTCTATGGTTCTGGCTATGGAAAAACACGTGCCCTGAAGGCCAAGGCTGTGTCCGAATCTGAGTGTGAAGACTCTAGTAGTAGCCTTGGAGATCTGAAGAATTAGGCCAGAGCTAGCACTTTGCTCGTGAAGAAATTCCAGAAATTCTCAAGGCGTGGTCGCTTTGGAAAATCCTCAAGAGGCGGTGATTCCTCATCTAGTGACTATAAGAAGACTTTGTCACAAATGCAAGAAACCTGGTCACTACATCCAAGATTGTCCTCGATGGGAAAAGGAATTAAAGAAGAAGAAACACAAGGATTACAGATTCGATGACTCAAGAAGAAGAAGAAATCATCAAAATCTTCATCATCAAAATCCTCAAAGCCTTCTTCCCACAAGAAGAGCAGCTCCAGAAAGGCTCGGGCATTTATTGGCAAGGAAATGGACTCTGAAGCTGAATCTGATGAACATGAGGAAGAGGAGGAGTCTGAAGAATCCGAATCTGGTGTGGCTAGTCTGGCTCTTGCTACTGTTTTTGTTAGCAAGTCCATCTTCAACACTGAAGAAACTGACTCCGCCGACAAGCCTGATGAGGAAAATGATGACTACGCTCCCACCTATTGCTTCATGGCAAAAGGTGCCAAGGTACTAAATTTCACCTCCTCTGAATCTAGTGAAAATGAATCTGATGAGGATCTCAAGCCCAGCTACTCTAAACTTGCTAAGATTGCTATAAAACAACAAAGGGCTTTTGAAAAGGTTCAAAACATGCTAGACAAAAGTGATGATATGTTGGGTGAAGAAATGGATCGCACTAAAGCCACGATGAAAATCTTCAGAGACTTGATCTAGGCTTGACAGCCTTCAAGGTCATCATAACACTCTCTTATCTGATCATGAGAAACTTTCTTATGAATTTCTTCAAAGAAAGCAAGATCTTGAGAAGCTAAGAGTGAGTTATGAAGATCTTCAGAAGGAGCGCGAATCATTACTTGCTTAAGAAATCAGCGCTTCTCAAGAAGAATTTGCTCCTCCATGCTTAAAGTGCATTGAACGTGAATCTGCTAATTCTTCACCTGAATGTTCAAATGCTTCAACTGTTACAAATTCTTCACCTGCCTCTGCTATCACTAATTCCTCATCTGAGGACATTGCTAGTATCACTGACGATGCAGGGCTGAAGGAATTGTACATGACAGGCATGTACAAAAGCCTCAAAGGGCATCAGACCCTTTGTGATGTACTTAAAAAACAGATTCTCAATAGGAACCCTAGGAAAGAGGGTATTGCCTTTGAGAGGAAACTCAATGCTGATGGAACATATTGGAAGCCTGAGCAGTATCCCAAAACCTCATGGGTTGCTGCAAAGGGACCTCCAGTTGATCCATCTACCTTATCTGGCTTTACGTGCGAATTTCCTCATTCTGCTGATGAGTCATTTGACTCAAACTATAAACTGTTCAAAAATCAGAATGGTGAAGTATTTGCTAGATATGTTGGCACTAACTGCAGGAACGGTTCCCCTATGAAGAAAATCTGGGTTCCCAAGAAGTGCCTTGAAAGTCTTCAGGTGAATGTCCTCATGACACCACCAGTGAAGAATAAGAACCCCAGATCAAATTCTTCATATGGACCAAATTCTTCATATGGATCCAAGTCCTCATACGGACAAAATTCCTCACGTGGATCAAATTCCTCAAAAGGATCAAAGTCCTCATATGATTATCATCGTGCTAACGACTCTGTTTCGCAGGGTAGAGCTAAGGGCTATGAATATGTGCATTATTCTTCAAATCAATACGTTCACAAGTCCTCAAAGAATTTCTCTGCTTATTCATATGCTTACCCTAACCCCTCTTATGTGAAACGAAATGGTTTGGCTTCTATGCCACCATTCTCATATGGTGCTCGCAGAGTGATGAACTCTTTGCCACCCCTTGAGATGTGGGTGGTGAAGAAAAGATCTAATCTCTTCTGAGGGTCAGGTCTCGGGCGTGCCTTAACGTCTGAAGAATTTCTTTGGGGCACGACAAATTGCGTGAAAGGGACGCAGCTAATCTTGATGAAATGAACTTTCATTTCACACGTCCTCATCTTGCTTATCTGAATCTTGGTGATGAAATTCATCGATGAACTTGATATCATATTCTTCACCGATGAAGTATATGAGATCGTAAGTTATACTAATTCATCTGCGGGATGATCAACCCAAAGCCATTGAGTGGGTTCTCGATAGTGGATGTACAAATCACATGATGGTGGTGATAAGAATCTATTGATGGATGCTCCCTTATCACCGTCACATCTCAAGCATATCATCTTTGCTGACAAAGGCAAAAGTCAGGTATTGGGTCTTGGTAAGGTTGCTATCTCTAAGGACATGCACATGGACAAAGTCATGCTTGTTGAGTCCTTAGGATACAACCTCATGTCAGTCTCAATGCTTTGTGATCTTGATATGGTTGTTATCTTTGGCAAGTATCGTTGTGTTGTGACTATGGAAGCTGACAATTCCAAGGTCTTCGAAGGCTTTAGGAGAGGAGACTTGTACATTGTTGACTTTTCCACAGGATCACAACCAGCCGTGTGTCTACTAGCAAAAGCTTCAGAAGGCTGGCTATGGCATCGGCGACTTGGTCACGCAGGCATGAGGAATTTGCACACGCTTGCGAAGAAGAAGCATGTCATTGGCATCGAGAATGTCAAATTCCTCAAGGACCATTCGTGTGGAGCACGTGAAGCTGGAAAAATGACCAAGGCCAAGCATCCAAATGAAGACTATCATGACCACTACTCGTCCCTTCGAATTGCTTCACATGGACCTCTTTGGTCCCAATCATTACTCAGTTGTCGTTAATGAAGCATCACTATATGGCTTTGTTATTGTTGATGATTACTCTCGTTACACATGGGTACACATTGTTACTTACAAAAATCAAGTGCAGGAAGTCTTCAAACGATTTTCCTCGAGGGCTTCAACCAACTTTGGTGTGAAGATCAAGCACATCAGGAGTGACAATGGAACTGAGTTCAAGAATTCCGGTCTTGATGACTATCTTGATGAACTTGGTATTACTCATGAATTATCTGCTCCTTATACTCCTCAGCAAAATGGCGTCGTGGAGCGCAAGAACAGAACTCTTGTTGAGATGGCTCGCACTATGCTTGATGAATACAAAACGCCTAGTCGTTTCTGGATTGAAGCAATTGACACTGCGTGCCACATCATCAACAGAGTATATCTTCACAAATTCTTCAAGAAGACTGCCTATGAACTCCTCACTGACAAGAAACCTAATGTAAGTTATTTCAAAGTCTTCGGTGCTAAATGCTGGATTAGAGATCCTCACCACAACTCTAAATTTGCACCGAAAGCACATGAAGGTTTTATGCTTGGTTACGGAAAGGACTCGCACACCTACAGAGTCTTCAACATCACTCTACACAAGATTGTTGACACTGTAGATGTGCGGTTCGATGAAACTAATGGCTCGCAAAGAGAGCACCTACCTTCTGTGTTAGATGAACCAGCACCTGAGGATTCTATGAAGTTCAAGGCAACTGAGGATGTCATTCCTACTGAAGAAAATGCTGAAGAATTCATTCCTGTACGCGAAGAACGTCGAGATGATGCACCTGAAGATAATGCTGAAGAAAATGGTGCTGAGGAAAATGATCAAATTCCTCGACGACAACCAGCTCATCCTCGCGTTGCAAAAGAAGTGCAAGTGGAGAAGATCATCGATGACATTAAAGCGCCAGGTCCTCTCACATGCTCAAAAGCTTCACATTTATCTAACTTTTGTGGGCACTATGCTTTTGTCTCTATCACAGAGCCCACTAAGGTAGATGAAGCATTTATGGAGCCGGAGTGGATTCAGGCCATGCAAGAAGAATTACATCAGTTCGAGCTCAACAACGTCTGGGAACTGGTCAAACGTCCAGATCCTCGCAAGCATAATATCATTGGCACAAAGTGGATCTATCGCAACAAGCAAGATGAAAATGGTCTTGTGGTAAGGAATAAGGCACGACTAGTAGCTCAAGGCTACACGCAGGTTGAAGGAATTGATTTCGATGAAACTTTTGCACCCGTTGCTAGACTTGAGTCTATTGTCATATTACTCGCCTATGCTAACCATCACAATATCACTTTATATCAAATGGATGTGAAAAGTGCATTCCTCAATGGTAAGCTTGAGGAAGAAGTATATGTTGCTCAACCCCCAGGTTTTGAAGATCCAAAGAATCGACAAAGTCTTGAGACTCAATAAGGCCCTCTATGGCCTAAAGCAAGCCCCTCGGCGTGGTATGATACATTGAAGGAATTCTTTGTGAAGAATGGCTTCACACCCGGTTCACTCGATCCTACTATCTTTACTAAATCTTATGATGGTGAACTTTTTGTGCGCCAAATATATGTTGATGATATTATCTTTGGCTGTACTGACCAACGTTATAGTGATGAATTTGCCTACATGATGAGTGAAGAATATCAAATGTCTATGATGGGAGAGTTGAAATTCTTCTTAGGTCTTCAAATTAAATCAACAACACAATGGCATATTCATATCTCAGGAGAAATACCTCAAAGATGTCCTGAAGAAATTCGGCATGCAAGATTGCAAAGGTGTCAAAATTCCTATGCCCACAAATGGCCATCTATGCACTGATGAAAATGGTATTGACTTCGATCACAAGGTATACCGCTCCATGATTGCTTCTTTATTGTACTTATGTGCATCTAGGCCAGATATAATGCTTAGTGTTTGCATGTGTGCCCGATTTCAAGCTACACCGAAGGAATCACACCATAAGGCTGTGAAGCATATTCTTTGATATCTAGCTCACACACCAACACTAGGATTATGGTACCCCAAGGGCTCTAATTTTGATCTCATTGGATATTCTGACTCTGACTATGCTGGTGATCGTGTGGACCGCAAGTCAACATCTGGTACTTGTCATTTCCTCGGACGATCTTTGGTCTGTTGGTCCTCGAAGAAACAGAACTGCGTATCACTGTCTACTGCGGAAGCTGAATACATTGTTGCTGGCTCGTGTTGTGCTCAATTGCTATGGATAAAGCAAACTCTCAAGGACTACGGCATCAACGTGAAGAATGTGCCTCTCTATTGTGACAATGAGAGTGCCATCAAGATTGCTCACAACCCAGTTCAACACTCGAAGACAAAGCACATTCAAATTCATCATCATTTTCTTCGTGATCATGTTTTGAAGGGCGACATCTCCATCGAGCACGTGAAGATCAAGAACAGCTAGCTGATATCTTCACTAAGCCCTTGGATGAGAAGAGATTTAGCAAGTTGCGGTGTGAGCTAAATATCTTAGAATCTTGAGCGTTCTTTGAAAAAGGCACACATCCTAACACTTATGCAAAATTGATGACTTAGATGTGCAACACATGAAGAAACGTTTTCTTCAATCAATGAAGAATAACACTCTTAGTGTGAAGAAATTAATGAAGAATTTGATTCTCGAACCCTCGACAATTGTACGCGGTGTCTGAAATCATCTTTCTTATCTGGTGGGTCACGCCACCACCAAAGTTGAAAATTTTCAATTTGAGTTTTCCTCGTTTTGAAATTCTTCAGTTTTTCAAATTCTTCAACTTTGCAAAATCTTCACTGTTTCCGTCGTCTTTCTTCATTGGCTATATATATATATGGGTTTATGTCCTCTACAGCATTCACTTATGGCTATTTCTTCAAGTCGTTTTTTCTGCTAAGTGAATGTGATCGGACCCTTCCCCCTCTATGCTATACTCAACCCAATCCATTCACAAATTCTTCATGTGCGTTCTATTTTGAAACTCGTTCAAAATCTTCACTGTGTCCTTGACAGCTGAAGAAATTGCAACGGAACTTTAAAATGATCTTATCCAAACCTTCGTTTTTGCCGCTCAAACCGTTCCGCATCCCACGATGCATTATTCTAATCACCCACGATCGTACACGATCTCCACTACACAGTACGTGGGTGACACATGTCGTGAGAAGGGAAATGGTCAGGGGCATGTTCGTCCTAAATCTTCGGGCGATCCGTTTTTCACCGTCTCTATAAATACCCCTCTCCCCTTCCTCACTTCTTTTACCCCGCTCGACCTCTCTCTCCCGTTCGAGCTCCTCAAACCCTAGCGCCGCCGCTACTCCATCGTCGCCGGTGAGGAAAAGCTTCACTGCCTCGACCTCGTCGCCGACGTACTCGCGCCGACCGCGGAAATCCTCACTCCGCCGCCGCCGTAGCTGTCTTCCTCTGCCAAGTTAGGGCGTGGAAGATCTGAACGGATGAACTTCCCGATTGTCCTTCTCAGTTCGTCGTGTTCTTCACTTCGGGTAATTAAAAGTTACTTTTATTACTCGCTTTGATTCTCAAATCTTCTTCAAAATCTTCAAAGGTGTTTATTCTTCAAATTCACACATATGAACACCTCAAATCTCTTGATTAGTTTCTCTAAGCAATGATTTTCTTCAAGATTCCTCAATTGTGTGGATCCTCAATCTATACAACTCTGGAATCTAAGACAAAGAACACTTAGTGAAATTCCTCAAGGCTCATCTGGTCAAAATCCTCAAAACCTGTTCTTTTTGAAAAACCTTACGAGAAGCATATGACCTCTCCAAATTCCTCGCAACTATACTCTGTTCACGGTACACATGTCCGCTGCTGAATCCCTAGGTTCTCATCAACTTAACTCATTTGCAGCGTTCCTCGAAGAAAAACTGCACACTTCTTCAGAGAACTCAATTGTTCAAATTCCTCAACTGAAGAAAATGGCAGACGGTAAGAAACCACAGAAAGGAGGAAAGAAACCTGAGGTTATGACTGCATTTGAAATCCCTGAGGAAATCTATGCTGACTATTGCACACCGGATGAAGAAAACAAAAATCAACGCAAGGTGCGTATTCAGAAGATTGAACGGAGATGGGCACGGGAATGGAGGGAATACAGATATGTAACTCATAAGTACATGAAGAAATTCGCTCTCAATCCTCCATGCCCAAGAGCTCCTTTGGCACCTGGCCAAGTAGCTGATCCCACAAGCATCAAACGAGGTGAGGACTTTCCTGATGAATGGGCTAAACGCCAAGCAAAATTGGCAAAGCAAGCAAAGGAGGCAGTGAAGAAATTCAATGAGGATTTTGCCGCTGCTACTGCCACAGAGGTCTCGGTCAAACCGAGGAAATCCATGCAAAAGAAGCCTGCTCATAAGCCAAGTGCTTCACCATCTGCGCCCTCACGGCCAAGTTCCTCAGCAGCACCCTCCAAGCAAATTCCTCACACTGCTGCTGCTCCACCAAAGTCCTCAACAGCCCCGTCAAAGTCTTCAGTTCCTGTGCACTTAGCTACATGTCAAAGGACTGCTGGCTTCTCAATTGCCTCAGGCGTTTCTGCAAGTTCCTCAGCCGCTCCCCTTTCTTCAACCGGCCCGACTCAGCTGAAGACCAAAGCAACAGCTGGACGAGGTCCTCGGCCTAGCCCACGGAAGAAACAGGTTGCATTCCATGTGCCTTCTGATGATGAGGCATCTGATGATGAACTTGCGGAAATCATCAGAGACCGTCAAGTGAAGGCCGCTAGAGCCAAAGGTACATCTGTGCCACTGCTGTTGGATCCGAAGAAAATCCTCGACTATATTGATCTCTGGCACAAGGATCCCAATACCCCTATTGTCACATCCCAGTTAGACCATGCATTAGGGTGTGCATCATGTTTAAATTTCATTTGAATTTGAAATGGGGAAGGCAGGAAACCCCAGAACACCCCCCCCCCCTTAAAACAACTAGGGTTTACTAAAAATTATTTCAATGAATCCGAAATGCCCTTCAAAATGTTCATCCTCTTTACTTTGGTTCAGAACCCATGTCAAAGAAGGTGAACCATTTTCTAGGTCATCTAGGGGTTCTAGGATTAATCCACAAGTTTTGAACTTGAGCATTTTCAATTATATAAAATATTTTAAATGTTCAAAAATTGTCAAACCAAAATGTTTCATGTTGGGAATATTCCAACAAGTGACCAGGAGCATTTTGGTGATTTTTAAAATAGTTTTGGTATTTTAAATAAACCCCACAAAGTTACAGAAATTAGAAAAAGACTAAAAAAGGAAAATACTTACCTGACGCCGTGCCCGGCCCACCTGCCGGCCCAGCCCAGCAGCCGCGCCAGCGAGCTGTTTGGCTCGGCCAGCAGCAACTGGTGCCGCCCGGCGAGCGCAGGGCGCGCCACGCAGCTGGCCGCCGCCCTGCTTCATCCCCTCGCCGCCTCGCTGCCTGGACGACCTCCACGTCGTCGCCCGACCCCCCTGGACACGTCACTTTCCCCCTGCCTCCTCTCTCGCTCTCCCCCAACCTGGCCGACGCCATCGCCGACGCGCCACCGCCGACGCCGTGCTCCCCGCCGTCCATGCTCCTCCCCACCATGTCCAGAGCTCCGCCAAGACTCCACTACCCCTAGCTAGCTGAGTCCCGCTCGCTCTAAGTGCCCCGAAGCCGCTACACCGACCTCGACCGAGCTCGAAGCCGCCGGAGATCCCCTTCGCCGTCGCCGCCGCATCAGACCGTCCCCGACCCCGACGAGGCTCTCTACGGGATCACTGTGAGCCTGGCTACCTCCCCATCCTCTCCATTCTCTTCCTCGTGCACCACAACAACCCAACCGCGATCACCCGAACCCACCGCCGCGGAGCTCGGCCGACAAGCTCCGGCCACCCAACGGCCACGCCATCTGCGTCCATCGCACTCACCGAGTTGCGTTGGGTCTAACACCACACTCCACGCGCCTCACCTTGCCCCCTAGCAACTAGTTCGACATCACCCGAGCCCGGCCGCCGCCCGACTCGTCGCCGGTGCCAACTCCGCCACCCGACCCAAGCTAACCCCACCAATAGCGCGGCTCATCTCCGCTCCACGTAGATGCCTTCCGCGCCCCATTTGGTGGCGGAAAGTGCAAAAGCACTCTGCTCCGCCGCCGCTGGCTCGCCAAGCGGCTAGACGCCAGCGAGTTGACCATCGACCCGATGTGGGCCTGTTGTTGTCTCGAGTCAATGACGGTGGACCCCGGTTAACTAATTAGGATTAGTTCTAATTAAGTTAATTAGTTAAAACTAACCACGACATGCGGGTCCCACTGGTCAGTTTAACTGGACGACTCCGTTGACCCTCGACGTCACGCTGACCTCATGTCGACGCATTAATTCAAATTCTGGATTTATTTTGATATAGTAAATTCGAATATAAATCAAATTTCAAATGCTTATAACTTTTATCTATAACTCCAAATGCAAAGATTTATATATGAAAATTATCAGAAAAATACACTCTATCCATTGGTACAGGTTTCATGCATGTTAAAACAAGTTAACTATGCTGAATAACCAGAATAAGATATTGCACCATTAGGACTAACTCAAATGAGCTATCATTTGAATCCTTGATTCAAATGAGTTCATCCCCGTCCTTTCAACTTGCATTAGGCCAACACACATCCATATTGCCATGTCATAGCATGCATCATATTGTTGCATATTGTCTTGTGTGTTTATTTCGGTGTGCTTTCATGATAGGTTCTGCCCCCGAAGATAACGTCGACTATCCATCGAAGGCGTTCCTACCCCAGTTCCATCAGCAAGCAAATCATTGATCATTCGATACAAACCCATGTTCTCGCTTCGCTCTCGTTTACTGCATTAAGACAACGCGATTCAACTGTTGTGTGCTGCGGTAGTTGAACCCACTTCCTTTGCATGACCTGTCATTGCCACAGTAACTAGATGAAACCCACTAGTATGTGTAGGAGTTGATTGAGCCATGTTTGTGATTCCTACCATGCTATGCTTGCTATGCTTAGAGTTGTGTCAGGTCTGGCTCATCGGGATGATGAACTGGAGTGAAAGGTTGTGTTGATTCGAGAGTGAAAGTGTTGAACACGATTTGGTAAAGGTATCGATGAGAGGCCATGTAGGAGTACATGGTGGGTTGTTTCATTGAAGCGAACTTAAGAACTGAGATCTGTGTTTGTGATCCATGAACTAGCTACTACCACACATTGGGCCCGAAACCAATGGACCCTCTCGGCTTCTTAACCACCCCTGTTCATAGTCAGGGAGTTGCAAGTAGTTTCGGTGTTTGTAGCTTCTTTGGGGCCGCACATAACGCTGACCTTAGGGGTGGGTTGTGTTGCGGTAGGCACCTGTGGCCCGTGTACCGAAAGTGCCCGTTTCAGTATCTCGGGAACCCTGCACACATCGTTCGGGGCTGTATGGGAAACCTCGGCCGGACTCCCTGCGGATGGAACCCGAATAGGCGATAAACCTGGACTAGGGACTTGAGTGTTTAGGTAGGCTGTGGCCGACACCCACGTTGGGCTTCCGCTTGAAGGTTGCAGTACATGTCGTGTAAACGGCGATAAGTGGTGAGAGTGTGTGAAGAAGTACACCCTGCAGGTTATATATGATATATTGAATAGCCGTGTCCACGGAGAAGGACTTCGGGTTACCTATATCAGTTCATAGACAAGTAAATGGATACTACTAAAAGCCTCAAGATAAGTGTGAGTATCGTGGATGGCCCTCTCGGGGATGACGAGAGAGGATCCACGGTGGAGTATTGTGATGGTGATTAGTGGACTCGTGTACGACAAAATGCTTTACAAAGTGTGTCACGTAGGATAGCTTAGCCAAGAGTCAAAGCTGGCTTGCTGCAAATAACTCCACTTCCTTCCTTGAGAATGTGCATGTATGATAGGATTCTGTGGTAAGACTTGCTGAGTACTTTTGTACTCATGTTTGCCTAATCAATATTTTTCAGAGGACTATACTACCCCCTCCGACGGATTCTATGTAGATGTTGACTTCGACGAGTAAGCTAGCCACCCAGGTGGCGATCTAAGACTTGTGAAGGGCCATGGTAGATAGAGAGGCTCCAACAAGCTTTCTTTCTTTCTAGAGTCTGTACTCAGACTAGTTTGCTTCGCATGTGCTTGTATGATTGTATGACTTGCGTGTTGGGTCATGTGACCCTACCTGTATGACTATGTTATGTATGGCTCCTCGAGCCTCTTAAATAAAGTACTTGAGTTGTAGAGTTTTGTTGTGATGCCTTGTTGTATTTACTCATATCGGGCACATTGCGTGTATGATTGAAATGCTTGGTATGAGTGGGATCCGACAAACTAGTTGTTTATCCTTGGCAGCCTCTCATATGGGGAAATGTAGTCTCGTGCTTCTGAGCGATAGTAGTCCGCTACAGCCGGTTCACGGAGTCCTGCTAGCCCAAAGACTACTGCTTGAACACTTGACTGGCGGCATGTGATTCATTTTGTTCCTATACGTCCCTTCGGGAAATGTCACGCGGTGATACTCGAGTCTGCCTAGCTGCTACAGCCGGGATACGGAGTCCTGTTAGCCCGATGCTACAGCCCGAGTTCATACGTTGATGACCGACATGCTCGAAGTGATTCATGTATGCCTGTCCCCATAGGTTAGTGCCGCTTTGGGTTCACGACTAGCCATGTCGGCCCGGGTTCTTTGTCACGTGGATGCTAGCGACACTATCATATCGTGAGCCAAAAGACATAAACGGTCCGGGCCATGGTAAGGCGACACCCGTGGGAATACCGTGCGTGAGGCCGCTAAGTGATATGAGGTGTTACCAGCTAGGTCGATGTGACTTTGAATCGGGGTCCTGACAGCGTTGGCATCAGAGCAGGGCTGCCTGTAGGTTCGCTAAGCCAAACTGGTCGAAGTTGAGTCTAGAAATGCTTTAGTTATATGTAGGGGAATTGATTGTGGGAGGGAACGTAAGGCTCTTTTTAATCCTTTACCTTATGCCCTCTGATCTGAGTCATCCTCTTCTCATTCAACGTGGGTATAGGACTAGGCTCTCTTTTCTCTATCAGGTTCACGTGTTACTAATCCGTAGTAACTTATAGGATTGTTGGTTACATCCTCAGTTCAGTGCTACTAAATTTTAGTATGCTATCATTTGAACCAGAACCTTGATATGATGTTGTTGAGTGGTTTTGCAATCTGATTTTGAATGTCTCAAATCTGATTTTGAGCATTCTGAGATGTTATGCTGCCCGATTTTCCTAGAAATTCTAATGCCTTTGCATTATGGCTGTGCTTTCAGATGGCCACCGTTCCCGTAACCAAGTGGTTCGCCTGACCCGTTGCATTGATGTGTGCGGTCACACGGCCATGTTGGTTAGGGTGATGATTGAGTCTGGTTATCGATGGTATCTGAATATACCGTCGAGGAGCAGTTTAGGGATTTCAATCAAAGCCAATATCTATGCACGGTTCGGATTTATCCATCTTATCCCGAGCTCTTGAGCCACTTCATCGTTCTTATGGGCTCGGAATCACTATTGGAATGTCGTGCAAGATGCAGCCTATTCCATGATGACTATTATTCGAGCGTAACTGCTTTGTTGAGCAACAACGATTTCGCTATATGCGGCATCCTTCCTGGGGCGCATGGCTACCTTGAGGTTTGTACAGCGATGCATCCCATGAGGACTCACTCCTTCGCACTACTCTTGAGTTGTTGGAGGACAAGGACCGTGAGAACCGGCCTTGCGTATGGAGCTTTTTAATGCCCGTTCGACCTTTGGGCTACTCGACTAGGTTTGCACTGCCGTGCAAGCGGATATATGGACATGAGAGACTTGTACCTGTGCGGGCGAGTCTGCGGACTTTATGGAGTGGCGTGAGGTTGGAGGCATCACTCCTCCTCGTGGGCCTCGTCTACCACCGTTTGTTGGTCCACGGCCACATCCGAGTCCTTATGGTCCACAGGCCCCACAGGATTATCATTTCCGGATGATCATGTTCCACTTCGTGCTTGGGTGGTGACTTCTATGAGGACTACTATGGTGCTGCACGAGATAGTAGTAGTATTCCTAGTATGGTAATGGTTGTGTTTCCACCGTCTGCGTGACTCGTGGAATACGACTTGGTGTGTATCGTTAGGAAGTGTAGAAAAATAATGTATAGAAGTTGGGATGCTTCGATGAGATGTAACGCCTTTCCTTATAGTTGTACTCCGTCGGGCTTGTACTAAACTATGGATGGTGTGTATGACCGATGGTATATATATATATATATATATATATATATATATATATATATATGGCAGTCTTATATTACCATGTCATACGGATGAACATCTTTGCATTCCATGCTATCCATTACCTTCCGCACTTCCTTGTTAAATTCTGCCATCCTGGTTTAAACCTTTGCTTGTCTCCGGGATGGTCAACACTCATAATACTCCTGCTGCTCAGAGCAGGAGAAGCCAGTGCAGCCAGAAATGTGAATCTGCCGCAACCGCCATCTTTGGCCGAGGTGATCTTTGGAAGCGAGCGCAATAAGCTGAAACCAACCGCTTATTGGGCGGATTGAACAAAACACAACACGCCAGCCAAGAAACGATGTGGTTTCACTCAATGATTTCGTCAAGCTATATCCTCCAAAATTCAAATGTTCCGTCGAGCCTCTCGACGCAGATGATTGGCTCGCGGCATCCACCACAAGCTGCGTTCCGCCAGCGTGGCTGAGGTGACAAGGTTACCTTTGCCGCCTATCATCCGGAAGGCCCCTGCTAGTCTCTGGTGGGAAAATTATGAGGCTATCGTCCGGCTGGACAAGTTACAACTTGGGATGAATTCAGTGCCGTCTTCGTGAGCACCATATTCCGGAAGGTCTTATGGACCATAAGCGTGAGGAATTCTGCAGTTTCACCCAAGGTAGGTGACGGTGGATGCCTACACCGTGAATTTGGGAGGTTAGCACGTTATGCTCGAAGAAGTTTCTACCGATGCTAAGAAGCAGGCAAGGTTCCGCAAGGACTTAGCCCGAGCTACGCCGAGATCTCCGTCTGCATGAGTGTACCTCTTTCCGAAGCTAGTCAATAAGGCTATCGGCACCAAATCAGGCAGACTGATTTTGAGGCTTCACATAAGCACATCCGTGATTCGGATCTTCATCCGCTCTGGATCCCGAAGCGCGGGTTTGGGTTCCAATATCTGCTCTACCGCCCAGAGTTCACCCCGAGGCCATCCTTGAGGCGCCTCGCCCCAACCAACCGTATTTTCCACCCAAGACTTATGGAGGTCCAACTGCTAATGCTGCTCCACGCCCAAATGTGATAACTTGCTTCAAGTGTGGAGAGGCGGGCCACTATATCCGAGAGTGTCCCAGAACAACCCCAATCAATTTGGAAAGTCTGTTGGCGCGGCAAGCCAGCAGGAAAGGTGCCCTATGCTAAGCCGGTTGCCACCGCTCGTGGCCATGTCAACTATGTCTCTGCTGAAGAAACCTATGAGGATCCCAACGCCGTCCTCGATGCGCTTCTTGTTAATTGCCATCCGCAATCGTTTTTTGATCTTGGAGCATCTCATTCATTTATTTCGAGAGCTATGCTCGATTGCACAACACCACATTCCGTGACATGCCTACCTCCATGGAAATTCAAACTCCTGGTTCTAGATGGCAAACCTCTAGAGTAAGTCATGGGAATGAAATTCTTGTCGACAGATTAGTCTTTCTTGCATCTCTAATAGCTCTCAAGTCCTCGGACATAAACATCATCTTGGGTATGGACTGGATGTCAGCCCATTACGCTAAGATTGATTGCTCTACTAGAACTGTTCAACTTACCCATCCTTGGGCAAAACGGTGGATGTTTTAACCCGAGTGTCTAAGCGCCGACTTTACTCATAAATGCCAACCCCTTCCGGATCTCGAAGATATTCCGGTAGTCCGTGATTTCCGGATGTATTTCGAGGAACTGCCAGTGTTCCACCGACAGGATGTCGAGTTCATGATAGATCTTATTCTGGAACCGTCCCAATCTCTAGAAGACCTTATAAGATGGCACCCTAGAACTAGCTGAACTTAAGAAACAACTCGATGAGTCCTTGCAAAAGGTTTCATCCGTCCTAGTTCATCTCCATGGGCTTTCCCGTCCTCTTCGTCAAAAAGAAGGATGGTGCGGATCGGATGGTTGTAGATTACCGACCTGTCAATTTGGTCACTATCAAGAACAAGTATCCGCTCCCGGGATCAACGACACTGTATGATCAGCTCGCTGGATCCTCGATCTTTTCAAGATGGATTTGAGGTTGGGTTACCATCAAATCAAAATCAAAACGGGACATTCCTAAACGGCCTTTGTCACTCGTTATGGCCAATCTGAGTACACCGTCATGTCCTTCGGATTAACCAATGCTCCAGCCACTTTCTCTCGGTTAATGAACTCAATCTTCATGGAGTATTTGGATAAATTAAGTCGTAGTATACCTCGATGATATACTCATCTACTCCAAGAATGAGGAAGAACATGCGAACACCTAAGGCTAGTATTGATGAAACTTGAGAGCACCGCCTTTATGCCAAATTCTCTAAATGTGAATTCTGGTTACCGTAGTGACCTATCTAGGACATGTAATCTCTGGTAAGGGCATTGCTGTCAATCCCGAAGCGAGTTCAAGCCGTCCTTGATTGGACTCCACCGAATCGGTCAAGCAAGTTCGGAGTTTCCTCGGTTTAGCGAGCTATTGCCGCCGCGCCGAGAATTTCTCTAAAGTTGCTAAACCTCTAACCGAACTCCTCAAGAAAGATAAGAAGTTCGAATGGACACCACAAAGGCGAGTTCAGCTTTCAGAACTGAAAAGACGCGCGACATCTGCTCCGTACTTGTTCCACCAGATTTCTCTAAGGACTTTATTATCTATTGCGGCGCCTCGCGACAAGGACTAGGTTGCATACTCATGCAAGATCGTCATGTGATTGCCTCGCTTCTCGACGATTCGTCCACATGAGGATAACTATCCCACACACGATCTAGAGCTTGCAGCGATGGTTCATGCACTCAAAACCTGGCGACATTACCTTTTGGGTAATCGTTGCGAAATCTACACCGATCACCAAAGTCTGAAATATATCTTCACCCAACCGGATTTGAATCTCAGGCAAAGGCGTTGGGTCGAGTTGATACAGATTTCGACTTAGGAATATCCTACACCCGTGCAAAGCCAATGTCATGGCCGGCGACTAAGTCGCAAATCTTATTGTAACAATCTGATGTTACAACAAAGTCAACCAATTCTCCACGAGGAATTTCGTAAGCTTAATCTTCACATTGTTCCTCGAGGATTCCTTTCCACCCCGGTGGCAAAACCTACCCTTACGGATCAGATCATCAAAGCACGAGAAGGTAGATCCGGAGTCTCCGTATCGGGAGAAACATCAAGAAAGGAGTCGCAGATTGTTTCTCCATTGATGAACAAGGTGTCGTGTTCTTTGGAGACCGTCTAGTGGTTCCCAAGGTGCGCAACCTGAGGCGATTGATCCTTAAGGAAGCTCATGACTCTCCTCTCACCATTCATCCTGGTAGTACTAAGATGTATCAAGATCTCGCCGAGGTTTTGGTGGACTAGGATGAAGAGAGAAATCGCTCAATACATTGCTAATCTGCGACGTCGTCGTCGAGTTAAGCAGAGCATCAACGGCCTCTTGGTACCCTTCAACCTTTGGAAATTCCTGAATGGAAATGGGATAAAATCGGTATGGATTTCATTACGGGTTTCCGGGACCAAGAGAGGGAATAATGCTATCTTCGTTGTCGTCGATCGTCTTTCCAAAGTAGCCCACTTTCTACCTGTTCGTGAGAGTATAACCGCTAGCCAGCTAGCTGAATTGTACATCTCTCGAATAGTGTCTCTTCATGGTGTTCCATTGGAGATTAACTCAGACCGTGGAAGTCTCTTCACCTCTCGATTTTGGGAAAGTTTCCAAAACGCTATGGGAACTCGTCTCTCCTTTAGCACCGCTTTCCATCCCCAATCAAGTGGTCAAGTAGAGCGAGTCAATCAAATCCTAGAGGATATGCTTGAGCTTCATCATCTCTTTCGGCATGAATTGGGAGAAATGCCTTCCATTCGCCGAGTTCGCTTATAACAATAGTTATCAAGCCAGCTTGGGCAAAGCCCTTTCAAGTTCTTTATGGACGAAAATGTGAACGCCTCTTAACGGTCGAAACCGGGAGAGACAACTCTTGGCCCGGACATGATTCAGAAGCGTAAGAGCAGGTTCGCGTTATTCGTGAGAAATTGAAAACAGCCCAATCTCGTCAAAAGAGCCAATATGACCGCAAGCATAAGCCTATGGCTTATGAAATTGGCGAAGGCTTACCTTCGGGTTACTCCTCTAAAGGAACCCATCGTTTGGTATCAAAGGCAAGTTGGCTCCTCGTTACATTGGACCCTTTCGCATTCTTGCCAAGCGAGGGAAGTTGCCTACCAATTGGAACTACCTCCGCATCTTTCGAGTCCATGATGTCTTCCACGTTTCCCAACTCAGCGTTGCTTCTCGGATCCTATCCGTGGAGTGGACCACAAACGCTTGATCTCCAAGATAACCTCACCTATCGAGAATATCCCGTTCGTATCCTCGATCAAGCCGAGCGTACCACTCGACGTCGGAATATCAAGTTTCTAAAGGTTCAATGGTCAAACCATTCCGAGCAAGAAGCAACTTGGGAAAGGGAGGATCGTCTTCGACTTGAGTATCCCACCTTTTTCGCAACAGATCCTAAATCTCGGGACGAGATTCTTTTGAGTGGGGGTGAGTTGTCACATCCCAGTTAGACCATGCATTAGGGTGTGCATCATGTTTAAATTTCATTTGAATTTGAAATGGGGAAGGCAGGAAACCCCAGAACACCCCCTTAAAACAACTAGGGTTTACTAAAAATTATTTCAATGAATCCGAAATGCCCTTCAAAATGTTCATCCTCTTTACTTTGGTTCAGAACCCATGTCAAAGAAGGTGAACCATTTTCTAGGTCATCTAGGGGTTCTAGGATTAATCCACAAGTTTTGAACTTGAGCATTTTCAATTATATAAAATATTTTAAATGTTCAAAAATTGTCAAACCAAAATGTTTCATGTTGGGAATATTCCAACAAGTGACCACGAGCATTTTGGTGATTTTTAAAATAGTTTTGGTATTTTAAATAAACCCCACAAAGTTACAGAAATTAGAAAAAGACTAAAAAAGGAAAATACTTACCTGACGCCGTGCCCGGCCCACCTGCCGGCCCAGCCCAGCAGCCGCGCCAGCGAGCTGTTTGGCTCGGCCAGGCAGGCAGCCTGGTGCCCGCCCGGCGCGAGCGCAGGGCGCCACGCAGCTGGCCGCCGCCTGCTCCATCCCCCTCGCCACCTCGCTGCCTGGACGACCTCCACGTCGTCGCCCGACCCCCGGACACGTCACTTTCCCCTGCCTCCTCTCTCGCTCTCCCCAACCTGGCCGACGCCATCGCCAACGCGCCACCGCCGACGCCGTGCTCCCCGCCGTCCATGCTCCTCCCCACCATGTCCAGGAGCTCCGCCGCACTCCACTACCCCTAGCTAGCTGAGTCCCGCTCGCTCTAAGTGCCCCGAAGCCGCTACACCGACCTCGACCGAGCTCGAAGCGCGGAGATCCCCTTCGCCGTCGCCGCCGCATCAGACCGTCCCCGACCCCGACGAGGCTCTCTACGGGATCACTGTGAGCCTGGCTACCTCCCCATCCTCTCCATTCTCTTCCTCGTGCACCACAACAACCCAACCGCGATCACCCGAACCCACCGCCGCGGAGCTCGTCGCCGACGAAGCTCCGGCCACCCAACGGCCACGCCACTGCGTCCATCGCACTCACCGAGTTGCGTTGGGTCTAACACCACACTCCACGCGCCTCACCTTGCCCCCTAGCAACTAGTTCGACTTCACCCGAGCCCCGGCCGCCGCCCGACTCGTCGCCGGTGCCAACTCCGGCCACCCCGACCCAAGCTAACCCCACCAATAGCCGCGGCTCATCTCCAGCTCCACGTAGATGCCTTCCGAGCCCCATTTGGTGGCCGGAAAGTGCAAAAGCACTCTGCTCCCGCCTGGCCTGGCCCCGTGGCTAGACGCCATGCGAGTTGACCATCGACCCTCGATGTGGGCCTGTTGATTGTCTGAGTCAATGACGGTGGACCCCGGTTAACTAATTAGGATTAGTTCTAATTAAGTTAATTAGTTAAAACTAACCCTGACATGCGGGTCCCACTGGTCAGTTTAACCTGGACGACTCCGTTGACCCCTGACGTCACGCTGACCTCATGCTGACGCATTAATTCAAATTCTGGATTTATTTTGATATAGTAAATTCCAGAATATAAATCAAATTTCAAATGCTTATAACTTTTATCTATAACTCCAAATGCAAAGATTTATATATGAAAAATTATCAGAAAAATACACTCTATCCATTGGTACAGGTTTCATGCATGTTAAAACAAGTTAACTATGCTGAATAACCAGAATAAGATATTGCACCATTAGGACTAACTCAAATGAGCTATCATTTGAATCCTTGATTCAAATGAGTTCATCCCCTGTCCTTTCAACTTGCATTAGGCCAACACACATCCATATTGCCATGTCATAGCATGCATCATATTGTTGCATATTGTCTTGTGTGTTTATTTCGGTGTGCTTTCATGATAGGTTCTGCCCCCGAAGATAACGTCGACTATCCATCTGAAGGGCAGTTCCCTACCCCAGTTCCATCAGGCAAGCAAATCATTGATCATTCCGATACAAACCCATGTTCTCGCTTCTGCTCTCGTTTACTGCATTAAGACAACGCGATTCAACTGTTGTGTGCTGCGGTAGTTGAACCCACTTCCTTTGCATGACTGTCATTGCCACAAGTAACTAGATGAAACCCACTAGTATGTGTAGGAGTTGATTGAGCCATGTTTGTGATTCCTACCATGCTATGCTTGCTATGCTTAGAGTTGTGTCAGTCGGCTCATCGGGATGATGAACTGGAGTGAAAGGTTGTGTTGATTCGAGAGTGAAAGTGTTGAACACGATTTGGTAAAGGTATCGATGAGAGGCCATGTAGGAGTACATGGTGGGTTGTTTCATTGAAGCGAACTTAGAACTGAGATCTGTGTTTGTGATCCATGAACTAGCTACTACCACGCATTGGGCCCGAAACCAATGGACCCTCTAAACTTCTTAACCACCCCTGTTCATAGTCCGGGAGTTGCAAGTAGTTTACGGTGTTTGTAGCTTGCTGGGGGCCGCACGCAACGCTGACCTTAGGGGTGGGTTGTGTTGCGGTAGGCACCGTGGCCGGTGTACCGAGTGCCCGTTTGGTATCTCGGGAACCCTGCACACATCGTTCGGGGCTGTATGGGAAACCTCGGCCGGACTCCCTGCGGATGGAACCCGAATAGGCGATAAACCTGGACTAGGGACTTGAGTGTTTAGGTAGGCTGTGGCCGACACCCACGTTGGGCTTCCGCTTGAAGGTTGCCGAGTACATGTCGTGTAAACGACGATAAGTGGTGAGAGCGTGTGTGAAGAAGTACACCCCTGCAGGGTTATATATGATCTATTCGAATAGCCGTGTCCACGGAGAAGGACTTCTGGGTTACCTATATCAGTTCATAGACAAGTAAATGGATACTACTAAAAGCCTCAAGATAAGTGTGAGTATCGTGGATGGCCCTCTCGGGGATGACGAGAGAGGATCCACGGTGGAGTATTGTGATGGTGATTAGTGGACTCGTGTACGACAAAATGCTTTACAAAGTGTGTCACGTAGGATAGCTTAGCCAAGAGTCAAAGCTGGCTTGCTGCAAATAACTCCACTTCCTTCCTTGAGAATGTGCATGTATGATAGGATTATGTGGTAAGACTTGCTGAGTACTTTTGTACTCATGTTTGCCTAATCAATATTTTTCAGAGGACTATACTACCCCCTCCGACGGATTCTATGTAGATGTTGACTTCGACGAGTAAGCTAGCCACCCAGGTGGCGATCTAAGACTTGTGAAGGGCCATGGTAGATAGAGAGGCTCCAACAAGCTTTCTTTCTTTCTAGAGTCTGTACTCAGACTAGTTTGCTTCCGCATGTGCTTGTATGATTGTATGACTTGCGTGTTGGGTCATGTGACCCCTACCTGTATGACTATGTTATGTATGGCTCCTCGGAGCCTCTTAAATAAAGTACTTGAGTTGTAGAGTTTTGTTGTGATGCCTTGTTGTATTTACTCATATCGGGCACATTGCGTGTATGATTGAAATGCTTGGTATGAGTGGGATCCGACAAACTAGTTGTTTATCCTTGGCAGCCTCTCATATGGGGAAATGTAGTCTCGTGCTTACGGCGATAGTAGTCCGCTACTGCCGGTTCACCGAGTCCTGCTAGCCCAGACTACTGCTTGAACACTTGGTGGCGGCATGTGATTCATTTCGTTCCTATGTCTGTCCCTTGAAATGTCACACGGTGATACTCGGAGTCCTGCCTAGCCTGCTACAGCCGGGATACCGAGTCCTGTTAGCCAGTGCTACAGCCCGAGTTCATCGTTGATGACCGACATGCTCGAAGTGATTCATGTATGCCTGTCCCCATAGGTTAGTGCCGCTTTGGGTTCACGACTAGCCATGTCGGCCCGGGTTCTTTGTCACGTGGATGCTAGCGACACTATCATATACATGAGCCAAAAGACGCAAACGGTCCCGGGCCATGGTAAGGCGACACCCGTGGGAATACCGTGCGTGAGGCCGCAAAGTGATATGAGGTGTTACCAGCTAGGTCGATGTGACTTTGAATCGGGGTCCTGACACCTATGCCTGACCTTCATCTGACACCTGGACAAAGTCATATGTTGACTCACTTCATCGCTGAAGAAAAATGGAAGTTTGAGAAGGCAAGGGAAATCAAAAAGGCTCAATACAGGAAGGAGAAGTTCCTGAAGAAAAATGTTGTCAAGATGACACCTGAGGAGCTTCTCAAGGTCCAAACGGAAATTCAAGACCTCAGCAAAAACTTCGATTCATATTATGCTGATTGGCAAGGAGCCAAGGTCAGATTTGTGAACCTGACGAAGAAATTCACAAATGTTGCAGCCCCAGTGCAACATGAAATTCCTCAGGCTGAAGCCTCAGCCCAACCAACTGAAGAACATGCCAGCACCGCTGATGACGTTCAGTCTGCTGATGAAAATGCTAGTTCCAGGGCTGATGATCCCATTCCACCGGCGAAGAAATTGCCGGGCACCCACTAGTGGTGCGCTCAAGAAACTGCTCAAGATAGGGCAACTGCATCGCCATACTTTGAAAGCGAACCACATTCCTCGGCTCCTCCTGCGCCAACTCCAACTCCAATTCTTCCATCGCCTCGATGTGAAGAAAACCAAGGCTGCTGAGCGAGCCGCTGTGAAGAAAAGGAAAGCATCAGCATGCATGCAGATTCTTGACTGCGAAGAAAATGAGGCCTATGACCAGCTCATACGAAAATCCAATTGATGCTGTTCCAATTTCCTCCATACCATCAAAGGAAGTTGTTCCTTTTGGATAAGACTATGAGATCCCAATCGGATCGATGAAGAACGTCATTCGCTGCCCGTCGAGCAGATCGATGAAGAAATTGAAGTGGATGCAATCCTTCAACCCCAATCATTTCTCACCTATGCCTCGGTCCACGGTGAAGAGGCTGGTCTTTGAGAAGTGAAGATGAAGATGTGGATATTGGATGCACCACACGGTGATCAATGATGACTTTTGGGAAAGTCGGCATCCCAATACTCCTCTCTTCACCCGCTCCAACAGATTCCTCGGTCCCTACACAAACAGTCCAAGTGGACTCTGAAGAAAATCAACCCACTGGTTACGTGCATGAAGAAATTCCAGCCACTAGTCTTGATGAAACTCTGCTGCTGATCCTCGGTACTTTGTTGAGGAACAAGAAATTCCTCAGCTGAAGAACCTGAACTTACGATTCACGAGGTAGTGATGCAACTCATCGACACCCCTCGCCCAAGCAAAGAACCCGTCTCAAGCAAGCAAAAGTTCAAGGCTGAAGATTTCTTTGCCGAGCACGTGTTCTTCACCGACTATAATCCATATGATTCGCTCGCATTAGGAAGAGGCGTTTACGGACTGCCACCAAGCCAACTTCTATTCCTCGGTGCTCTTCAACAAGGATAAAATCTTGATCATGCTCATATTCCTCATGTGGATATGGAGTCGCTGCCGAGCTTTGAGCCAGTCCTCGGTATTCTTCACGACGCAGGACTTCTAAATTTCTGCACTGATATCTGTGACTGGAATGAAGAACTAATTCTTGAGTTTTATGCAATGCTGCACATCACGGAGATCTGTGAAGACGTGAACTCATGGGTCTTAGATTGGATGACTGAAAATACTCACTACAAGGCACCAGCAACTGAATTGCTTCCTGCCCTACCACTCAGTCCTCCACTTGATGGTGCACGTCGTATCTACGACGAAAAAGAACTTTCAAATCACTATATGCAAGTGCTGATGAAGCCTTTGAAACCAAGGCAGGCCCCAAGAACCAAATTCCTCGTCAAGGAATTACTATATGTGCCTCGGACTGTCTATCGGATTTCAGCGAAGACAATGAGTCCTATCAAAGGCCACGACTCGAGCGATGAAGAAGTCGTTGGCATCATGAAGAATATGCTTTTCAACATCATCCATGGCGTTCCGTCAACTTCCATGATTTCTTCATGAGGACTCGGCAAACATAGCTATGTCACCATTTGAGCTGAAGCCTTATCGCCTTGGATTATGAGACTCATCGGTCAAGGTCTTCACTCAATTACAAGGCTGATACTTTGAACCACTGCAGCTACTTGCCTCCAATTGAAGTCCTCAAACGGACATTTACCTCAGATGATGACAAGGGCAAGGCTACTGCTGTGATCGATGAAGGCATTCGTCCATTGGATGGACAGTTTCGCAAAGCAGCATCCTACTCCACCAATGATGACTCTGCCACACATGACTCAGCCGCAAATACCTCAGTCAAGCAAAGTCCTCAAACTTGCACCCAGGGTGATGACTGATCGTGAGTTACTCCTCAGTCTTCATCAGAAGGTTGATCGTAATCATAAATGGGTCAAACGTCAGTTTGGTACTTTTCTTCACAACATGACCTCAACACACAATGCAGTGAAGAAAAACCACTACTACCTCCATGAAACCTTCAAGCGCACTGGCTATTCTTTCACATGTCTACAAAGTGAAGAAGAACCGACGTCCATGGGACTCAAGGAAGAATTTGACTGGTCGCACCTCCTCGAAGAAATTCAAGAAGGTCAAAGTTCCTTCCTTGGTGGCCATCTCGTATTCTTCATCTCGCGACATCGATGAAAATGAAGACTTGGAAGACACGCGGCTGGTCCTACTTCAACAAACAACCCCAACAATCTTTGGCGCTCCGTCTTCAACTTGAAATTCTTCAGAGCGTTAGTCCTCGTTTGATCCTTTTGGTCATTCGATGACAAAGGGGGAGAAATTTGAGTTAGTCTTCAAGCGGGTCTAGTTTTTGCCTATATATAGTAATTTATTCTTGTTAAGTTACAACTCTCGTTCTTCTAAAACTTTTATTGGATCGAGTTGTAATCTTAAACCCGATGGTGCTTTGATACTTCTGATGCATTATGCTCTTGCACTATGCTCTGATTCTCGTGAGCTCCTTGAAAATCTTCATAGCAAATTGATTTGGGCTCTGATACTCTTGATGTGTTACTTTGCATAACATCAAGCACCATATTTCATCATGCATTTCAAATTCTTCATATAATATGTCAAATGCGTGTATGAATTACAAGACATAGGGGGAGATCTCCATGATTCAATTCTTCAAATGTGCATTGCCTCAAAAGCAAATTCCTCACTATGCACATCTTCAGGGGGATTTCTTCTATATCTTGCAATCAAATTCCTCATTAACAGTATTTTCAATTCATATGCTTATCCCCGTTGAAAACTTAACCTATATTGTCATCAATCACCAAAAGGGGAGATTGTAAGTGCATCTAGTGCCCTTAGTGATTTTGGTGTATTGAAGACTTATAGGTTAAGTAACTAATCGTTTGTGAGTGTACACAGGTCTATAAGTCTATGAGGAGTTTGATATTTACTGAGAGAAAGTCGACCCTAAAATGAAGTTCTTCATCCGAAGACTTTGATATTCGAAGACTTTCGAAGACTTTGAAAGTGAAGAAATTGGTGTGACCTTGAAGACTTGGTATTCATTTGAGGAACATGAAGCGTGAAGACTTTTGTTTTCGTAGTTTCATTTTCTCTTTCTTGAGTCATAGGAAACACCGTCTTTGTTAAAGGGGTCGAGGAAATACTAAGGAAAATTTTCCATGTGATGCTCAACTCAAAATCCTACACCTACCAATCCCTTGAGTGAAGCCTTTGGAAATCTCATACAGTTCAGTCAATTTCTTGATGGATGAGACAAGTTCTTACGGTCATTGAGAATTTGTTCGACCGAGGAGTTAGGAATTCGCCAGTCGGATTACCTACGATGAGGAACATGATAGCCCCGAGGAATTTGAGATTCAAATTTCCGACCGTTGTTGTCTTCTTGCTTGGCTGTCCCAAAATATCTTATCCACCTAACGGTCATATCATTGAAGGGCATTTATGTCTTATCATGTCGGGCTGCTCCTAGGCTATAAATAGCCGCCCCTACAACCACTAGCTGGTTGGCTGCTCGAAAACTTGACACTTGTCATTTGAGAGCAACCCATCCTCCGAGGACTTTGGCGAAAATCATCAAGTGAGGAAAACCCAAAACCAAACCCCTACAAACCCAAAGTGATTGAGCATCATGAAGAAATTGATCCTGCGTGGATCCGGCGCTTGTTACCTTTGAAGACTGTGCTTCTTCAGACGGTTAGGCGTCATGGTCTAGAAACATCCAAGAGGAATTGTGAATCGCCGAGTGATCAAGTCTGTGAAGGTTTGGAGGTCGCTGAAGACTTACCACGAGTGATTGGGCCGAGTGCATGTGACCTTAGTTCAAGGAGAATCGGTGAGGACTTGGTGTCCTCGGCTGCGTGCTCAGCGATTGGGTGTCCGGACTGTGTGTCCTCGAGTTTAAATACTCAGCCGCTCCAACCAGACGTACAAACCGAGACAGCAGTTGGAACTGGTCTACAAATCATTGTCTTCACCAACCTAAGCTGGTTCTATTTCCTCAACCCTTTCATTTCCTCATTCTTGTGTTGAGTGTTTGTTCATATCTGTGTTTGAAGACTTTGACTAAAGACTTTCTCAATTTCCTCAGTTCAATTTCTTGATCTGTTTGTCTTCATCTTGTGTTATCCTGTGATTACGCTTTATGTACTCTGTGATTGTTTTCATTTCATCATGATAACTATGCGTGTATTCTGTTATGATTACTTCTGAGTACTTATTCCGCTGCAAGTAGTTCTTCGCTAAGGAATTTCCTCACCAGCAAATTCCTCAGTGAAGAATTCATAAAAATCGCCTATTCACCCCCCTCTAGTCGATATAACGCACTTTCAGTGTCTGGCCTCGCTGGCGGCTTAACGTCGGTGGGTTTGACCCACTTTGACCCCGGCTGGGCCCCACCTGAGTCGATGAGTGGGGCCGACCCTAGCTGGATTAGTTAGATGTTAATTAGTGCTAATCACCACTATTAGGTGTTAATCCCCCCCGCTAACTAACACTGAGCCACTGACATGTGGGCCCAACCCTGCTGACAATTTTATTAGGATTAGTTTAACCCTAATTAACTCGGTTAACTAACTGAGTCACTGACCAGTGGCCCCCACTGGTCAGGTTTGACCTGGACCGTCCCCATTGACCGCTGACGTCACAGTGATGCAATGCTGATGCAATAAATTATTTTCTAGATTTAATCTTATTCTGAAAATTCCAGAAAATAGCTAAAACTTATAAAAATCACAGAAATTAATCTATAGCTCAGAATGAAAAGATTTATATATGAAAAATGATCAAAAAATCCAATCTATCCATCTGTACTAGTTTCATGCATGTTAGAGTGACCTAACCTTGCTGTTTAGATGAAACATGATAATGCACTTATATGAGTTTATAATTTAGGTTTGTATTTGAATCTTTGATTCAAATAAGCTCAAACCACCCTGTTTCTAGTTGCATTAGCTCAAACACAAGCATATTGCCATGTCATGATCATGCATCATATTGTGCATTGCATTGATCGTGTGTTCTTTCTCTGTTGCGGGTGATTGTCCCCTCTCAGTAAACGTGGTTCCGACGATTATTCGATGACACCGGTGGAGAACTATACTATCTTCAGAAGTGCCAGGCAAGAAAAACTCCCTTGTTCATTCCGATACAATCCCACTCTCTCGCTCCTGCTCTCTTTTACTGCATTAGGACAACATCGATTCAACTATTACATGCTGCGGTAGCTGAACCCCTTTTCCTCTGCATGACCTGTCATTGCCACAGTAAATAGATGAAACCCACTAGCATGAGTAGGAGTTGTTTGAGCCCTGATGTGCCTACTCATTCATGCTTGTTTGTCATGCCTGCTACTGCTTAGAGTTAAGTCGCGTCTGATTCATCGGGAATGAATTGGAATGGTGATGAACATGTCCTACTGTGTGTGAGCTAAGTGTGTGAACACGATTTGGTAAAGGTAGCGGTGAGAGGCCATGTAGGAATACATGGTGGGTTGTCTCATTGAAACCGTCCTCAAGAACTGTGTTCTGTGTTTGTGATCCATGAACAGCTACTACCACACATTGGGATCCTTAATTGACTCTCTCGACTTATTAATCGCCTTGATCTCTCTCCAGGAGTTGCAACTAGTTTCTGGTGTTTGTAGGATATGTGTTGGAGGCCGTGCGTAGCGCTGACCCTAGGGATGGGCTATGATGCGGTAGATACACCGTGGCCCGGTGTACCGGGCGCCCGTTTGGTGTCTCGGGAACCTTGCACACATCGTTTGGGGCTGTGAGCGAAACCCCGGCCGGATGTCCTTGCGGATGGAACCTGAATAGGCGATAAACCTAGACTAGAGACTTGTGTGGTTAGTCAGGTCATGGCCGACTCCCTTGCCAGGCTTTCGCTTGAAGGTTGCCGAGATACATGACGTGAACATGGTGGTAAGTGGCGAGAGCGTGTGTGAAGAAGTATACCCTGCAGGGTTATAAATGATCTATTCGAATAGCGGTGTCCGCGGTAAAGGACTTCTGGGTTGCCTGTACAATTCATAGTCAAGTGAAAGTGGATACTCTAAAATGCGCAAGATAAGCGTGAGTGCTATGGATGGCGTTCTCGTAGGGAGACGGGAGCGGATCCAAAGTGGTGTATTGAAATGGTGAATATGTGGACTCGTGTGCGCCACCTCAAAAGAATTACTTGCAGTCATAGTTAGGATAGCCACTGAGTCAAAGCTGGCTTGCTGCAGTCAAACTCCACCACCCCCTTTGTTGATAGTGATGCATATGTAGCTAGTTCTGATGTAAGTCTTGCTGGGTACATTTGTACTCACGTTTGCCTATTTTATGTTTTGCAGAGAGGCGTCAGTCTCGTTAGTAGTTCCGAGTGGACTTCGGCGTTTAGCTTGATACCTCAGCTACGATCTTGTGCCCTCGCCAGGATCTGGTAGATAGTCAGGTTTCTCAGCCTTTTTCATTTGTAGATATCTGTTGTTGACAAGGATTTTGACCAAGATAAATAAAATGCATAAATTACATAAAATACAAATACAAAACGGCAAAAATCCGTTTTATAATGAAAAGAATCAATTAAAAAATATATAATGAACTGTTCAAAGTGAGGACTGATAAAAATAGGCATATGATATATTTTCAAATGTCGTTAATGCGTACATTAAACCGACAATTACAAAGTGGCAAAACTCGTCAAGTTTTTTTTTATGAAGAAAATATATGGGACACATGGCTCGCACACCTACACGCCGCCACTAACGGCAAAAATACAACAAAAAGATTGTCACGAGGGACACAAATATCACCAAAATGACGACTATATGATAAATGTTCGACTTTGTTCCATCGACAAAATTAAATATTTAAGCGGCACACAAAAAATATCGTCCCGATGAAATATACGCACAGTGTACATGATAAAATATAATTCTAGACCTTGAGATGCATGCAAAAATCCTAGGCCTTAATGACCCATTTAGTAGGTAATCATGCTTAGCCCATTACTTCCCACAAGAATTGATGTGCATGCATGCAAATAGTGTGGTGCCATGGCCCACATATTAATTAGGAGAGAAGGAGTTTAGCCCACATATGTGAATCACATACGTACTGGAATTTGGTTGCTAGTCAAACGACGTGGTTGAGTCAATTGGCGATTAAAGAAATAGGCCAAAGGAAAGGCAGCCCGCTCCCACTAACTCCCCCATCTCCACTATCAGAACAAGGGCAGGCGCACGTCCAGTCGCCCACCACTGCTTCCCTCCCCCTATAAATACCAGGCAATTAGACTGCTCTAGGGTTGGCCGGGAGTTCATTCATTTCCTCTGTCAAAAATCATACACACACAGTAGCACAAAAGGAGAGAAGGAGGCAGGCGTGTAGAAGGTTTGAAAGGTGAGATTCAATGGCTCTCCTCTAGCCTCTGGTTTGGCCGTTGTGATACAGGCGAGGGAGATTTTTTCTTCTTTTTCTCCTAAATCTTTGGCCCTTGGTCCGGCCATCACGGTACAAATCAAGGGGCATGTTTCATCTTCCGAAAATTCTTGTTCTTGGTTCGGTCATCACGGTATAAATCAAGGAGCATATTTCATCTCCCCAAAATTCTTGCCCTTAGTCCGGCCATTGCGGTACAAACTAAGATGTATGTTTAATCTATCCGAAAATTTTGCCTTTGATTTGGCCATTTTGGTACAGACTAAAGAGTATGTTGAATCCATCCCAAAATTTTGTCTTTGGTTCGGCCATCGCGGTACAAACCAAGGAGCATGTTATATCTACCCCGAACTTCTGCATTCGGCTCGGCCATCGCGGTATGAGTCAAGGAACATGCATGGTTCTTGTAAGCACGGTTCCTTTAAATGTTGCATGAGCTTCGTCCTATTGATCTCCGTTTTGGTTCGGTCCCTTTAACGATACAAGCCAAGATGAACGCCTCCTTCCTTGGTTTGGTCTCTATACATGGATACAAATCAAGAGAGTGTCATAGGTGCAAAAACCTCATAAAAATTAACTTAATTTTGTCATCATAAAAAAAATGTATATGACTAAGTTGGAATGAAATTACGAAGACACTAAACTAAACTCATGATAAGCTCTTGTTTGGTTGCGCCACGGGCATTATGTGTCACGCTAGTTGCAATACAAACAAGAGCATAAAAATATATTCCCTCACTTGGTTACGCTGCACGCAGGCATTATCTTAATGTAACGCGGTGTTAGTAGTAATACAAGCAAGGCGAAACTTAATTTAAAATGTGTTCATGTTACATACCCAAAATCCAAAATCATGCAAGATGAATGATAAAACGTGTTGCATCATAAAAAACCAAATGTTACTTGGTTGCACTACACGTGGGCATTATCATAATGCTACATGGTGTTAGTAGTAATACAAGTAAGAGAAAATTAAATAAAGTATTAAGGCCACATATTTGGTCCAAAGTCAAATAAAATATGTCATGAAATGCTCCAATGCTATAAGAGCCTAAACTATTAGCATCATCACAAATGGATATCACAAACTTACTTTACGTGGGTTATGCTACACACGAGCGCCAATGAAATGACGCTATGTGGAGTTAGTGCTAATACCATGTAAGGTACAAACATAAACAAAAAATTATATATGTCATATGATCATGCAACACCATAACTGCTCCACAAACCTTTACTTGGTTACGCTGCCTTGGGCATTATATTAGTGCTACGGTGTTCGTAGTGTCTGAGTAAAGCAAAACTTAATAAAAATAGATTCACTCCACATTCACATATGCATACAAAATTCATGCAAAATACATGATAAGGGATATTCCATGTAGCCCAGATAGGCTTTAAACAAACAAAATATCATAAGCAAACTCCACTAAGGTCAGGCTTGATACGGGGCGGACTCAGAGTCAACAAAATATGGCACATATCACATGCACCATAAAAAAGCATCAAGATTGTGTCAGAAAGCTTCAATCCGTTACGCTACATGCGGGCACCACATCAGTGTCGCGCGGTGATAGTAGTAATGTGATGATGCAAAACTTATTAAAATTGGCATGTCACATATATACATGCCACCAAAACCAAAGAGGTCATATAAAAATCCTAAAGGAAAATAAATACCCATATCCTATGTGCCAAACGTAGGATAAAACTAGGCCTAGCCAGAACCAACCTTCATTCTGCACCATCATATAGATGAGGTTGAACACGAACAAATTGTTGCATGCTAGGAAAATATATTCCCAACATCACACATGAATTCATGGAAGAGTATTTTCATGAAACAAACTTCAAGTTCAACAAGAAGGAGTTCATCGTCGACCGCGAGGAGGAGTTCTCTTGTAGAATATTGTAATAGGCATGTAATGTAATCCTATGTAATAGATATGTTGGAATTCTTAGTCAGGGGTTTTCTCTTCGGAGATGTAATTAACAGAATTTTTATGTAAATGTATGAGTTCTGGAAATAAAGTACCTGCAATGTTTGATTATATTTTTATTTTATGCATTTAAAATTCACTCTGTATCAATGACGTGGACGCGTGTCTCACGCCCGCCATTTTCCCGTCATCAGATTCTGGCACGCCCGGTGGGACATATTTCTCCCCTCATCTTCGAATTCCAACATAGGATTGCAACATATGAATTTCTAAAGTACATGAAGTATATAAAACATTGTGTATGGTAAATATACTCAAAGATAACTGATATAAAGTTTTCTTTATTCGAAGGTATGGATGGTCGAGTGCCGCAGTCGGTCATGCTCCGCATTGGAGACATTTGGCTTGATGTGCCAGTTGGTCCATGTGCGACTTCAACAAATCAGCATCTGGGTACTATGACGGCATCACCAACTGAACATGACCAATGCATAGAAGTCTGCTCTGCACTCAAGTTTGGGGAAAGTATGATGGTCGACAAAAAGGGAAAAGGAAAGCCAATGGACAAACTCCACTATGAGCAACCTATGAATGGGGGCAATACCATGATTATATTTCCCTCCTCATCGTTTCTGCATGGAAGGACGTCAAAGGTTCAGAATAAAGTTCAAGTTGATGCTTCAGAGCATATTCTTCTGCTGGCCGATAAATCCATTGGAGAATGCTCTGAGACGGTTCTCAAGTTTCCCCTTGAATGCAAGAGAAAGCACCCCATTTCCCATGGCTATGAAACATGTCATGTGAACCCAACATCAACATTGTCAAGTCCCTTGTCGTCATCAACACCCGTTGCATATGATTCCTCTCTGACTTCATTTGAGTCGATGTGCCCTCAGCCTCAGCGAAGAAATGTTCGCCATGGCAACCTTCACAATATTAATGTCGGCAAAGTCCGTGTCCAATTCCCCAAGATTGTGGACAACAATCATCCAGACCGCCTTTTTCTTATCAGCAAGGGCGGTATTAGAATTCATACTACGGTGACTAGAAACCCTTCAACAGTTGTTGCTTTCATCAGGTTCATCTGAAAAAGTATCTTAATCATGCCAAGTCTCGTGTTGTTGGCCTTGACTATGAATACACTAGATATGTCCACAGCAAAGAGCGTAAGAAGCTTCCACTTGAGCAACAAGTTGCTCTCTCGAATCAAGAGCCACAACGCGCTGCTATCTTGCAGCTTTGTGTGGGCAAGCATTGCCTAATTTATCAGCTATATTAGGCTCAGGCCAGGAGTTTCATCCCTCCACTTCTCCGCGGCTTCCTTGACAATGACACAGTTGAATTTGTGGGTGCCGCCATTGGCAATGACATCGCAAAACTCAAGTTCTATAACTTGGGTATCAGAAAACCCGTCGATGTGCAGGGACTGGGTATCAAGGTTCATAATAAAAAAATTTGGCAACTTGGCTTCATTGGAGAAGCTAGCAAAGAAAGTTGCAAACATAAATCTTAACAAGGACAAAAGCATCACTGTCAGTCAGTGGGAGAAATCCAACCTGGACCATGACCAAATCAAGTATGCATGCTTGGATGCCTATGCGAGCTTCGAGGTTTATAGGCGACATTCCAACATAACCGGATATCTCAGAACCCACTGAAATGTTTGTTTCTGGGTGAAATATGTAATTGGTTATCCTGGAGCATGTTGAAATGTTTCTTCCCATGTGAAGTATGTAAGAAAAGGTTGTTGAGTCTTGATCAAGGAAAATATGTACACGACCATTGTTTCTTTATAATATGGTTATGCCTATTTTGCTAGGTGCATTTTTTAATATGACGGTGCAGGGAAGCAAATGTTCTTGTATCATCACAATTTTGTTCTCATAGTAGACAAGTGAATCTGAATAGAAATGACTTATATTTTGCATTAATGCTCGCAATACAAATGTTGCAACACTATGTGCACTTAATATAAAGAAAATTGTGACACACAAAATAAAAATCACTCCATACCCTCACGAGTCTAAACTGGGGCACCCAAAAAAAAATACTCCAATAACTTATGAGTCTAAACTGTGATGCAAAAAAAAAATCACCAAGCGTACTCCATACCCTCAAGAGTATAAACTGGGGCACATAAAATGTTACTCCAAAAGCTTACGAGTCTAAACTGTGTGATATAGAATAAACCAAATAGACTCCATACCCTCAAGAGTATAAACTGGGGCACACACACAAAAAAAAATACTCCAATGACTTACGAGTATAAACTATGAGGCCAAAGAAAATGTCAGCAAGCGTACTCCATACCCTCAAGAGTATAAACTGGGGCACATAAAATGTTACTCCAAAAAATTACAAGTCTAAACCGTGTGATATAAAATAAAGCAAATATACTCCAAAACCTCATGATTATAAACTGTGTCATAAAAATAAATATTACTCCAACAACTTATGAGTCTAAACTGTGATGCAGAAAAATTATCTAACGAACTCCGAAATAACGCGAGAATAGACTGTGTCATATAAATAAAATTTACTCCAAAAGATCACAAGTTTAAACCATGAGATAAAAATATAGCAATTTTACTTCAATAACTTACGAGTATAAACTGTGATGCCAAAGAAAATATCATCAAGCGTACTCCATGTCCGCATGAGTCTAAACTGGGGCATCCGGAAAAAATATATATACTCCATGTCCGCACGAGTATAAACTGGGGCACATAAAAGTCACTCCATACCCTCACGAGTCTAAATTGTGGCATAAAAAACAAATATTCTCCAAAAACTTATGAGTTTAAACTAGCTAGTAGCCACATGTAATAACAAAGAAGAAGAAACATAAGACTCCTAGGATATACGACTATAAACTAGTAGCCATATGTGATGAAAAAAGGATATATAATGCTCCAAGGTTATACGAGTATGAAAGAGGCTGGCTGTTTAAGAAAGAGTTGAGGGAGCTTAGCCGGATGACATTTGTTGGCCGGCTAACCTCGAACATGTCCTAGTTTCTAGCTTCCACGATTGCAGAGTTGGTTAGCACCATGTGGATAAAACAAAAATTGTACAGCCATGTATAGTTGGCGTACATTTGAAAAAAATTGGACGCTAAAAAGAAAGAAGAGTTGCATATCCACACATAGCTGGTATACAATTGACCAAAAAGTCAAGACCCCATATACTTACAAAAAGTGCTTTAAACAAAATATCTATAGCCAAATTTCGAGCTCTGGGCCCGAGTAAAAAAAAACTCTTCAAACCCAGACCTCGAGGGGCATCTGTTGACAAGGATTTTGACCAAGATAAATAAAATGCATAAATTACATAAAATACAAATACAAAACGGCAAAAATCCGTTTTATAATGAAAAGAATCAATTAAAAAAATATAATCAACTGTTCAAAGTGAGGACTGATAAAAATAGGCATATGATATATTTTCAAATGTCGTTAATGCGTACATTAAACCGACAATTACAAAGTGGCAAAACTCGTCAAGTTTTTTTTATGAAGAAAATATATGGGACACATGGCTCGCACACCTACACGCCGCCACTAACGGCAAAAATACAACAAAAAGATTGTCACGAGGGACTCAAATATCACCAAAATGACGACTATATGATAAATGTTCGACTTTGTTCCATCGACAAAATTAAATATTTAAGCGGCACACAAAAAATATCGTTCCAATGAAATATACGCACGGTGTACATGGTCAAATATAATTCTAGACCTTGAGATGCATGCAAAAATCCTAGGCCTTAATGACCCATTTAGTAGGTAATCACGCTTAGCCCATTACTTCCCACAAGAATTGATGTGCATGCATGCAAATAGTGTGGTGCCATGGCCCACATATTAATTAGGAGAGAAGGAGTTTAGCCCATATATGTGAATCACATACGTACTGGAATTTGGTTGCTAGTCAAACGATGTGATTGAGTCAATTGTCGATTAAAGAAATAGGCCAAAGGAAAGGGCAGCCCGCTCCCACTAACTTCCCCATCTCCACGATCAGAACATGGGCAGGCGCACGTCTAGTCGCCCACCGCTGCTTCCCTCCCCCTATAAATACCAGGCAATTAGACTGCCCTAGGGTCGGCCGGGAGTTCGTTCATTTCCTCTGCCAAAAATCATACACACACAGTAGCACAAAAGGAGAGAAGGAGGCAGGCGTGCAGGAGGTTTGAAAGGTGAGATTCAATGGCTCTCCTCTAGCCTCTGGTTTGGCCGTTGTGATACAGGCGAGGGAGATTTTTTCTTCTTTTTCTCCTAAATCTTTGGCCCTTGGTCCGGCCATCACGGTACAAATCAAGGGGCATGTTTCATCTTCCGAAAATTCTTGTTCTTGGTTCGGTCATCACGGTACAAATCAAGGAGCATATTTCATCTCCCCAAAATTCTTGCCCTTAGTCCGGCCATTGCGATACAAACTAAGATGTATGTTTAATCTATCTGAAAATTTTGCCTTTGATTTGGCCATTTTGGTACAGACTAAAGAGTATGTTGCATCCATCCCCAAATTCTTTCCTTGGTTCGGCCATCGCGGTACAAACCAAGGAGCATGTTATATCTACCCCAAACTTTTGCATTCGGCTCGGCCATCGCGGTACGAGTCAAGGAGCATGCATGGTTCTTGTAAGCACGGTTCCTTTAAATGTTGCATGCGCTTCGTCCTATTGATCTCCGTCTTAGTTCGGTCCCTTTAGCGATACAAGCCAAGATGAACGCCTCGTTCCTTGGTTTGGTCTCTATACATGGATACAAATCAAGTGTGTGTCATAGGTGCAAAAACCTCATAAAAAAATTAACTTAATTTGGTCATCATAAAAAAAATGGATATGACTAAGTTGGAATGAAATTACGAAGACACTAAACTGAACTCATGATAATCTCTTGTTTGGTTGCGCCACGGGCATTATGTGTCACGCTAGTTGCAATACAAACAAGAGCATAAAAATATATTTCCTCACTTGGTTACGCTGCACGCAGACATTATCTTAATGCAACGCGGTGTTAGTAGTAATACAAGCAAGGCGAAACTTAATTTAAAATGTGTTCATGCTACATACCCAAAAACCAAAATCATGCAAGATGAATGATAAAATGTGTTGCATCATAAAAAACCAATCTTACTTGGTTGCGCTACACGTGGGCATTATCATAATGCTACACGGTGTTAGTAGTAATACAAGTAAGATAAAATTAAATAAAGTATTCAGGCCACATATTTGGTCCAAAGTCAAATAAAATATGTCATGAAATGCTCCAATGCTATAAGAGCCTAAACTATTAGCATCATCACAAATGGATATCACAAACTTACTTTACGTGGTTATGCTACACACGAGCGCCAATGAAATGACGCTATGTGGAGTTAGTGCTAATACCATGTAAGGTACAAACATAAACAAAAAATTATATATGTCATATGATCATGCAACACCATAACTGCTCCACAAACCTTTACTTGGTTACGCTACCTTGGGCATTATGTTAGTGCTACAGCGGTGTTAGTAATGTCTGAGTAAAGCAAAACTTAATAAAAATAGGTTCACTCCACATTAACATATGCATACAAAATTCATGCAAAATACATGATAAGGGATATTCCATGTAGCCCAGATAGGCTTTAAACAAACAAAATATCATAAGCAAACTCCACTCAGGTCAGGCTTGATACGAGGCGGACTCAGAGTCAACAAAATATGGCACATATCACATGCACCATAAAAAAGCATCAAGATTTTGTCAGAAAGCTTCAATCCGTTATGCTACATGCGGGCACCACATCAGTGTCGCGCGGTGATAATAGTAATGTGATGATGCAAAACTTATTAAAATTGGCATGTCACGTATATACATGCCACCAAAACCAAAGAGGTCATATAAAAATCCTAAAGGAAAATACATACCCATATCCTATGTGCCAAACGTAGGATAAAACTAGGCCTAGCCAAAACCAACCTTCATTCTGCACCATCATATAGATGAGGTTGAACACGAACAAATTTTTGCATGCTAGGAAAATATATTCCCAACATCACACATGAAATCATGGAAGAGTATTTGCATGAAACAAACTTCAAGTTCAACAAGAAGGAGTTCATCGTCGACCGCGAGGAGGAGTTCTCTTGTAGAATATTGTAATAGTCATGTAATGTAATCCTATGTAATAGGTATGTTGGAATTCTTAATCAGGGGTTTTCTCTTCGCAGATGTAATTAACAGAATTTTTATGTAAATATAAGAGTTCTGGAAATAAAGTACCTGCAATGTTTGATTCTATTTTTATTTTATGCATTTAAAATTCACTCTGTATCAATGACGTGGACGCGTGTCTCACGCCTGCCATTTTCCCGTCATCATCTGTACTCAGACATGTTAAGCTTCCGCATGTGCTTTGACTTGTATGCTCTGAATGTTGGGTCATGAGACCCATGTTTGTAATATCTCGCTCCTCGGAGCCTAATGAATAAATACTTTGAGTCATAGAGTTTTGTTGTGATGTCATGTTGTATTTACACATATCGAGCATATTGTGTGTATGATTGAAATGCTTGGTATGTGTGGGATCCGACAACCTAGTTGTTTATCCTTGGTAGCCTCTCTTATGGGGAAATGTAGTCTTGTGCTTCCATGAGCCATAGTAGTCCGCTTCAGCCGGTTCGCGAGTCCTGCTAGCCCAGCACTACTGCTCGGAACACTTGACTGTCCGGCATGTGATTCACTTCGTTCTGTGTGCATCCCTTCGGGAAATGTCACGCAGATGACATCCGAGTCCTGCCTAGCCTGCTACAGCCCTGTTCACAGGAGTCCTGTTAGCCCAGTGCTACAGCCCGGATTCGCACGCTGCTGACCGACATGCTCGATGTTGATTCATGTATGCCTGTCCCCGTAAGTTAGTGCCACTTTGGGTTCACGACTAGTCATGTCAGCCCGGGTTCTCTGTCATATGGATGCTAGCGACACTATCATATGTGTGAGCCAATAGGCGCAAACGGTCCCGGGCCATGGTAAGGCGACCCCCGTGGGAATACCGTGCGTGAGGCCGCAAAGTGATATGAGGTGTTACCGGCTAGATCGATGTGACTTGGAATCGGGGTCCTGACATGGCCCAATATGCCTTATGTTCTAATTCGAGAGGTAAGTGCATGCTTTTTCATAAACCATTTTATACGGAGAAATACCCATAGGATTTTTGTATGCAGTTCTATAGGCCCATAATGCATCATCAAGTTTCTTGGACCAATTCTTTCTAGATCTATTAACAGTCTTTTGCAAAATTAATTTGAGCTCCCTATTACTCAATTCTACTTGACCACTAGACTGCGGGTGATATGGAGATGCAATTCTATGATTAACATCATACTTAGCATGCATCTTACGAAAAGCACCATGAATAAAATGTGAACCACCATCAATCATTAAATATCTAGGTGTCGGATGTGAGGTTCCGGAAAACCCTTAAGGTTCGAACACTGGGGTGCGCGCAAAGTCTTTCCCTCCTACCGATCTACGCTCTAGCTCGCTAAGATCTCGCGGACGAACTCGACGAACTCGCAACACAGAGGGACACGAGGTTTATACTGGTTCGGGCCACCGTTGTGGTGTAATACCCTACTCCAGTGTGGTGGTGGTGGATTGCCTCTAGGGCTGATGATGAAGAGTACAAGGGAAGAACAGCCTCCTGAGGTTGAGCTATTCTTGTGAGTAGGCTCTTGATCGATTTGGGTCAAGCCAAGATGAGATCAGATCCGATCAGATGCCCCTACTATGGTGGCTAGCTCTACTTATATAGGCCCTGGTCCTATTCCCAAATATCGAGCGGGAAGGGAGCGAACAAAGGCGGGCAAATTTGAAGGGGGACAGCTAGTACAAGCTATCCTGACAAAAGCGGTCTTCGCCTGTGAAAAGCTCTGGTGGTGACGCTATCTTGGGCTCCACGATGACCTCCGTCTTGCCGTCCTCCTGGTCTTGGTCTCGTTGCACCAATATAGCAACCTTTGCCTGATGCCTCGGTACTCTTCGCCTGCGCTGGCCTCCTTAGCACCAAAGAGGAAATAAGGACGCTGCGCGCGCTGGCGCCCGCCTGGTGCCGTTCATCATGGCTCACGTCACGAGAGCCTCGTGAGGTTTGCCCCGCCTTGATATCTCCGCTCCTCGTGAGCCTTCCTGGCTAGGCTACTCCAGAGGAGGTCTTGCATCGTCCGCCTCGCGAGGCTTGGACCCTCGCGAGGGTCTAGGATGCCTTGTTGATGAAGATGGGTCGTACGGCCTGCTGGCTTAGCCATGCCATGGGCCGCAGGCAGGCAAGTCTGTGGACCCCCATTCCTAGAGCACCTATAGTAGCCCCTAGGCCCAAAGTGCGCTCGGGCTTGGCTTCGCAGCGAAGCCAAGGGTCATGTTTGGAGCACCGCGGGCCCCAAAAGCCTGCGCCCTCGGTTGACGCGAGGCGGTTGATGGGACGTGGGCTTCTCCGCTTCCCCGCGCTGCCTCGGCAACTGCACGGCTTGACAAGTCCCTGCGACATGCAAGGAAAACCATCATTACCTGCAAACGTGGGAGACGCCGGTTGGCCTTCTTCCATAATAAATGGGGAGGGGAGCGGAGCCCCCGTCGCCCATCCCTTTCTCGCTTGCTTGCTCCTTCCTCCTCGCTCCACTGCTGACAACAATGGCGCCTATCAGAAGGTTTTCTGCCGAAGAGAAAGGAAAGGCTCCCCGTGATGATCCGGGGCCACTTCCGCCGAAGAAGAGATCGATCCATCGCCGTGATGAAGCAGCGATGCAGGTGGTGACGAGGCCTTGGTGCGAGCGGCCTCCTCCGGGGTACCCGCTACCCTTGTACGCCCAAGCTGAGGTCTTAGGAGGACGGAGTGAAGAGCAGCGCCGACCGCGCCGCGGCAATGCATGCCGCTGCCCATGGGATCCACGCCGCGGACTCCTCGCGCGAGTTGGTGTTGTGGGCGCCGATGCCTCCAAGCTCCTGGATCCGCTTCCCGCGGTTCTTCTCCGATGTGATGCCACTGAGGGGGCCTTTCGAGCTCTGGTTGCAGCACGCCGACTACAGCGCTTCGGCGACCGGAGCGGAGATCGAAGCGGTTCCCACAGGCAAGATCTTCATGACCCCCGGCTGGGGGGAGATCACACGGGTCTGCCGTGCGATGGGCGCCCTCGCGATCCACTTCGAGTACGACGGCGCTTCCACCCTCTTCTTCAAGGTCTTCGACGCCGAGGGCCGCCGCCTGGAGTGCTGCCCCGGAGAGGAGCCCCAAACCGACACGCGCTCCGCTCGCGGCTACTCTAGCAGCGGTAGCCCTTGGGAGTCCAGCAGCTCTCCTGAGCTTTACGAGACTCCAGAGACGAGTGACGACAGCTACGTGCCCCCGAGCTCTCGCCGCGCTCGGAGCAGAGCCGCGGTGTCCGGCCGTCGCCGCCGCTGATCTGGATGGGGTTGGCGCCGGCCCTCCGTGGCCCACTGTTGATGATGGCGTCCGCCACGGAAGGGTGTAGATAGGATTCCCCTTAGTATTAGCTTTTGTTTCCTACGAAGAATCATGAATCACCCCGTGGGGGCATGTAAGGGTCTGTAATGTCTTTTGTGCCTATCTTCCTTGTTATGAGAATTTGGTGAACGCACGTCCCATTAAGGCTCGGTCCCCCCTTTCTTTCCTCGCGATAGCTTGTTGCTCTACGGTGACAGGTCCCGGTCCCCAGGCAGGCTATTGCCGTCGCTGGTATGCCAGGTCGCGTGCCGTGGTCAAGGCCAAGAGGTGTGCGGCCCGAGGTCCAGTAAGAGCCCCTGAGGCGCGATCCTCAAAGGTCCCCTTAGCGCTCAAGCAGCCATGGTAAAGCGAAAAAAGTCGGCGTGGCATAGCGGGGTTCGACAAGGCGTGAGTGACCATTAGGCCCAAACATTTAGCCGATCCGAGTGCGGGACTTATCTTGTTGATTTCGTGGCGACTCCTGACGTTGCGCCAGGGCTGCACGCCTACTTGTGCGGCATAGCTAGACCGTCCCATACGAGTTCCCCTCCCCACATGCTCTCCTTAGTGCTCTACGTCCTCAGGTCCCTGCGCTCGAGCGAGCTCAACCGCCGCTGGTATGCCAAGTCGCGATGCCGTGGTCAAGGCCAGGGGGTGAGGGATGGAGAGCCAGTAAGAGCTCCTGAGTCGCGATGCTCAGGAGACCCCCTTTTAAAGTGCAAGCGAATCGCACGAGAGAAAAGGAGACTCACGGTGCCGCCTGCTATCCTTCCCACGGGATCCCTGTGAACAGTCACAAGAAGAAACACAGTTTGCCGTTACAGCTGTCAGCCTGCCGGTGGTTGCTCTGGATGAGATGAAGGTACTGAGGGCCTGGTGAGGTGACATGCGCGTGGCGTGCCGCGAGCCAGAGCTCGACCACTCAGGTTTGTCGACGTGACAGGGACGAACCCATGCACCAGCGCCGTGCCTATGTGGAGGCCCTGGGGGAGGCGATGATCGAGCAGATGATAGTAGTTGGCAGGTTAAGCATGGAGAGCAGGTCAACTTGGATAAATGCAGGAAGATACATGCCACTGGGTCCGACCCGAGTGGCTTGGGGATGATGCAGCCCGAGGGGCGCCCCCGACAAGGTAAGCTAAAGACATAAGTAAAAGGGATATATGCCACAGGGACGGACCCATGTGGCCTGGGAATAATGTTGCCCGAGGGGCGCTCCCAGCTTAAACGAGCTTGGAAGATGTCACCTGGTTCTGTAGACGAAGTAGAGTTGGTGCAGCTGAAGGCGTGCATTGAAGAAACGACTCCTCATGAGCCACCGGGACCCTGAGCCTCGGGAGGCTCTAGGGCTCGGGAGGTTCCCTAAAGACCGTCTCCATCTCCTCCAGGATGGCATGGTACCTGGCCTCCTAAGCCGCCAGGACATGCCACATTTTGCACTGATAGGCCGATGCCACACTCGGCAAGCCGAAGGGCATGCGAACGTAGCTGTACGGTGGGCCTTGGCGGCCCATATCACGAATGCGAAAGCGCTCTGGCAGCCTGTTGAGCCCTAGGGCGTCGGCGAGACACGCAGCTCGGCATCCTCGCTGGATGGGGAGCTGCGCCCGCGAGCGGGCGGTCGCCCGCGCATAGCTCTTCGTCTTGCAGTTCCTGTGTGGTCTTGGTGATGAATTCTTGGGTGGTGGGAACTCCTTGCCCTGTGCTATCCTGAGGGACACGCGCCGCGAAGCACGCCTCCAAGTGGTGCCCAAGCGCCTCCCTCGTGAGGTTGGCAAGGTCCGAGGCCCTCAGAAGAGCCCCGAGCCCTACCGAGGAGGCGCCGGTGCGCTTTCTATGCAATGGAGGCGCCGCCAGGGGCCAGGCGCTGATCATGATGAGGCTCCTGCCGCGATGCCATCCTCCTGAGGTCCTGCACGGCGCAGCTGCTTCTTCTTGGGGATGGCCTCCGGAGGGCCTTCATTTCTGCTGTCGGGGTCATCAATTGTTGCGGCTTGAAAGGCGCGCTCGAGGGAGCACACCGCATCCCTCTCTTCACACGGGACCGTGATGATTCCTCCGCTTCCTGGCATCTTGAGAACGTTGTAGCCGTGATGAGTGACTGCCATGAACTTGGCCAGGGATGGATACCCGAAGATGGCATTGTACGGCAGGCAGATGTGCGCGACGTCGAAGTCGATGAGCTCGGTGCGGTATTTCTTGCGCTCCCCGAAGGTGACAGGTAGGTGGACCTTCCCTATCGGTGTGGTGGAACCGCCGGTCACCCCTGAGAAAGGCTTGGTGGGCTGGAGCTGTTCATATGGCACTTGGAGGTTGTCGAACGTGTCGACGGACAGGACGTTGAGCCATGCGCCGCCATCGATGAGGGTCTTCATGACCTGCACATTGCTGATGACTGGGGAACACAACATAGGGAGGGCGCCAGCGGTGGCTGCGCACTTGAGCTGATCTGCCGAGTTGAAAGTGATGGCACATTGGGACCACTTGAGCGGGCGCGTGGCCTCGAGCTTGGAGAGCACCGCGTTCACCTCGCGAGCGAACTATTTGAAGATGCGCTGGGAGGCTAGGGCCTGGGCGCCGCCCAAGATACAGGCGATCGCACGCGGCTCCTGGAAGCCCCCAGCCCCCTCGTCCTGGTGGTGGTCGTCGTTCCTTCTTGGTGGCGGCAGCGGCGGAAGACCGGTGTTGCCCTGGGGGCGATCCTCACGAGGCGGGTCCCTCCAAGCGCCCTCGCATGGTTGGTCCTGCCAGCGGTCCTCACGAGGCCGATCGCGCCACTCCTGGCGCGGGCCACGGCCGTCCCAGCGTCCGCCTCCTCGTCCTCCTCCACGGCCGTAGCCCCGGTCGTTGCGCTCGGGGCGTCGACTGTAGCGTCCTTCCCGTATGGCTCTGAGCTCTTGACAGTCGCTGGTGTTGTGGGTGTTCAGGTTGTGGAAGGCGAAGAACGGTCGGCCGTTCTTGGATGACTCGGGCTGATCTCTGCCCCGCTTGATGTCGGGCTCCGCTGCGAGCACAGCTGCGTCCTTGCGCTTCACGTCCTTGGCCTTGGCCTTCTTCTCCTCCGCTCCTGCAGCTGGCAGCTCAAGGAGAGAGAGGCGCCCTGTCGGTGTCAAAACCGGCGGATCTCGGGTAGGGGGTCCCGAACTGTGCATCTAGGCGGATGGTAACAGGAGACAAGGGACACGATGTTTTTACCCAGGTTCGGGCCCTCTCGATGGAGGTAAAACCCTACTCTTGCTTGATTAATATTGATGATATGGGTAGTACAAGAGTAGATCTACCACGAGATCGAGAGGCTAAACCTAGAAGCTAGCCTATGGTATGATTGTTGTTAGTCCCTCGGACTAAAACCCTCCGGTTTATATAGACACGGAGAGGGCTAGGGTTTACAGTCGGTTACAATGGGAGGAGATCTACATATCATATCGCCAACCTTGCCTTCCACGCCAAGGAAAGTCCCATCCGGACACGGGGCGAAGTCTTCAATCTTGTATCTTCATAGTCCAGAGTCGGCCAAAGGCTATAGTCAGCTATCCGGACACCCCTAATCTAGGACTCCTCGGTAGCCCCGAACTAGGCTTCAATGACGATGAGTCCGGCGCGCAGATTGTCTTTGGCATTGCAAGGCGGGTTCTTCTCCAAATTCTGTGTACCTGTTGAATAGTGTCCGGCTTCTCGTGAATATTGTGCTCCTTGGCTTCCACGCCCAATAATGGCCGTCTTCCACGTGTCAAACGAATGCGAAAAGCCAGGGTGTTTTTACATTTACCCCCCTAGCTGTGCAAATGAGCTGCCTATAAAAGAGACGAGGATTCAGATCCGAATCACACCATCTTCCCTTCGCGAGCGTTCATCGGAGCACATCCGACAGAAATCCATTCCATCATGGCCAGTCGACACAGCTCCTCCTCTCGCCCTCCCAGCCCTCAGCCTGGAGATTGGAAGAGATGTTCCGTCCCACACAGCGAGCTAGTGACGCTCCAAACCAAGGGATTTCTTCCCCCAGCCTTCATGGTCCCGGTTCGAGCCGGACTCACCACCTATAATGGCGGAAAGCAGGCGGAGAGCGTCCCCAATCCCTCCAAAGGAGAGAGGGTATGCCTTGTCCCTTATTTGATAAGAGGGCTCAGATTTCCAATTCATCTGTTTCTCCGGGGCTCACAGAGTTCTCTGACCTCAATTGCACAACCTTACGCCTGCCTCCATTTTGCATATTGTGGGCTTCGTAGCCCTTTGCGAGCTGTTTTTGGGCATCGAGGCTCATTTCGCGTTGTGGAAGAAGCTGTTCTGCCTTGTGCCCCGTTCTCAGGAGGGGTCGATATATCAAGTGGGCGGAGCCGAACTATGGCGCATCGCCGGGACCGGATATCTATCCGGAACCCCAAGGAAGACGTCCGAAGACTGGCCTTCAGAATGGTTTTATATAGAAGATGTCCCCCTGCCGGACCCTGTTCGGATCGGCCTCCCCGAGTTCAATAATGATCCCTTGAAGAAGCACCTAAGCTGGCGTCCACGGAGCCCTCGGAGGAAAATGACAAGGGCGTCCTTTACGATGAGCGGATAAGGTTGTTAGCTCATTCGGACTGACCATGATCGGGTCATGGCCACATGCATTATGCGGGGTGCAGCCGCTTGATATAGAGCCACCCGTGGGATTTCAACGGGGAGGATGATGCCACCCGCTGCGGCCGTAAGGGGTCGGGATCGGTTGCTGCTCTGACGAAGGTCTTGTCCGCATTGTACAAGGGAGAAGAGGAGGAGTTCCTCCGCGTCAATCCACAGGACGGATTTTCTATGTACAATCCTCCAAGCTGGGTAAGCGGACACTTCTTTTTGCCCATCCGTTCCATATTCCCATAGTTAAGTACCTTATCTTGTGAGTTCGACGCAGGAATTGCGCCGGGCCGTGAAGGATATAAACAGCCCTCCTCCACAACCCGAGGATCCGGAACGGTCCCTCGATTCGGCCTCCCAAGAGGATCCGGACATATCCGTGGAGCTGATCGATGGGGTATTTACCAACTGAGCATCGACAATGCCTTGGTCGCCATTACAGCCGATTACCCTGGAATACTTCCAGCCTCACAGGTAACTGAGACCGAAGTCCCAATACTTTGAAAATGATCCATCCGTGCTTATTTTTGATCACCGTATACCAATGGTGTTTTGCAGGGGGAGCCCTTGAGGCGGAAGGCCGAGCCTGCGGTGGCTAGCCAACAAGGGGCAGCAAGGCCCAACAGGTTGAAAAGAAGTGCGGTCCGGATTGAGACACCGGTGCAACGGTATGGCGTGCCATCTTATTCCCAGGTTTTATTCCCGGAAGGCATACTAACACTCGTGCTCTCTTCAGGAGAAAGAGCGCTCGCCGGACTATATCCGGAGAGGTTGCCAATCGAGCCTCCACCAGCCAGGCTCCAAAGCCAGGTCCAGAAGCGGAGGCAAACACGAGGCGTGCGTCGGACGATCCTCCGACAGACTGTCTGCCACCAATTCCGAGGTGGAGAGTGCCATGAATCGTAGGCGTCGCTGGACAGTTCTTCATGACGCATGTTTCTCCCAAGAGGCATTGGATGCCTTCAATTCGGGAGATGTGCACTCTGTGCCGCTCAAAATGGTCTAGCGAGCCACGGGCGGTATGTGAAAGACATACGGGTGAGAAAATTTGATGGTTATATATGCGGTAGCCCACGAGACTTGAAAGCAGTTAGAATAACTGATTTAAGGATCATTTGTTATCTGAGATCTTACAAAAAGAATACCCAACTGTCCGGGAGCTGGAAGAGTGCAAAGCCCAACTTGAGGCCGCACTAGCCGCTGCGAGGGGAGGCCAAGAGACCCCTCGGTAATATCGCTTGAAGATAAGTATGTTGTGAAGTCGGCGTGTGTAAATCGACAATATCATTGCAAATGGCGCGGAGTAGATCCGGACAAGCAACAACTATTGCGCGGTTAAAGCCGGCGAGCGTGCTTACGAGGGTGAGGCGGAGAAGAATAATCTCAAGATCACGAACACTGGCTGGGCGAGGAACTAAAGGATGTTCGTGCCCGGTGCCGGACTCCGTGGAGGAGAATCGGCGGCTTCGACGGCATTTTAGTAAGTGCTTGAGCGAACTTTGAAAAGAGTTGGCGAGGAAGTCGATTAACGAGTTATATCGTAGGTATGCTCACTGTGTCGTCTTGCGGAGAAATGCCCGGTTTTACGGGTGACCTTCTTCGAGCTCATTACAACCGCGAGCGAGTTGGTAGGTGATGAAAGGCGTCGCCCAGGCCTTGTGGCCATAAGGAGAGAAATGTAAGACATCTAATGTGTAAAAAAATAGACAGAGGAAGGAGACGAACTCAGAATCCGGCGCTAGGCGTAGAATCTTCGGAGACGGGCTGCGTTCCATGGGTTCGGCTCGAGTCGGTTATCCGATGCATCTCGCAGGCGGTACGCTCCACCGGTCAGGACTTGGTCGATAATAAAGGGACCTTACCATTTGGGCTTAAGTTTGTCCTTTTTCTTATCCGGCAGGCGTAGAACTAACTCGCCAACATTGTAAGTTTTGGCCCGTACTTCTCTGCTTTGATATCTTCGAGCCTGCTGTTGATAGAATGCGGAATGGGCTTTTGCCACGTCACGGTCCTCCTCCAAGGCGTCCAAACTGTCCTGCCGATCGAGCTCGGCTTCTCTTTCTTCGTACATGCGCACGCGAGGTGAGTCATGAATTATGTTGCAGGGCAGAACTGCCTCTGCGCCGTATACCATAAAGAATGGTGTGAATCCGGTGGTGCGATTCGGTGTGGTCCACAGCCCCCAGAGTACAGAGTCGAGCACCTCTACCAAGTGCGTGTTAGATTCCTTGAGGGACCGCACTAATCTGGGTTTGATGTCGCTCATGATTAGACCATTTGCTCGCTCGACTTGACTGTTAGTTTGAGGGTGATATACTCAAGCATAGTCGAGCTTGATGCCCATGTTATTGCACCAAAGTTTGACCTCGTCGGCCGTGAAGTTCGTGCCGTTATCAGTGATGATGCTGTGGGGGACGCCGTAATGGTGTACGACCCCTGATATGAAGTCTATCACCGGTCCGGATTTGGCCGTCTTAACAGGCTTGGCCTCTATCCATTTGGTGAATTTATCCACCATGACCAATAGGTATTTTTGCTTGTGGGTTCCTCCTTTAAGGGGGCCAACCATGTCAAGCCCCCAGACCGTGAAGGGCCAGGTGATGGGTATAGTTTGGAGGGCGGTGGGTGGCATGTGGCTTTGATTAGCAAAGAGCTGGCAACCGACGCATCATTGGACTAAGTCCTGAGCATCTGCCCGGGCCGTCGGCCAATAAAATCTTGTACGGAAGGCCTTGCTTACAAGGGCCCGGGCTGCGGCGTGGTGCCCGCCGAGTCCGGCATGAATTTCAGCAATAAGATTCTGCCCTTCCTCTTCGGAGATACACCTTTGAAGGACTCCGGTGATGCTTTTTTTATAAAGCTCTCCCTCATGGACTTTATAGGCTTTAGATTGCCGCACTATGCAGCGTGCCTCGTTTTGGTCCTCGGGAAGTTCTTGCCTGGTTAGGTAGGCTAGGAATGGTTCCGTCCACGGGGCAATGACTGCCATTATTACGTGAAATTTGAAGATGTTACTTCATTGGCGAGCCTCCAATTGTGTCGAGAATGTTCGTGTCGGGCAATGCTGTTGGAGTGCAGGCTGTTATTTCCGGACTCCCCTTCCCATAATCTGGATGGCTTGAATAGCCTCTCTAAGAAGATATTGGGGGGGGGGACGACATCGCTTTGCGCCAATGCGTGCCAAGATGTCGCTGCTGATTGTTTTCCGAGCTATATGGTGAAATTGAGCCCTTGAACCGGTGACATTTTTAGGATGGCGTTGCGATAAGCTGCCATTTTGGATCCTTGGCATCAAAGTCTCCATTTATTTGGGATATCGCGAGGTTGAATCGCGCACCTCTAGGCGTTGAATGCCCATGGATACCGCCATCCGGAGACCATGTAGAATGGCCTCGTATTCGGCTGCGTTGTTGGAGTCCGTATTATCACGAGTGCGTATTGAGCTGTATCTCTGTTGGGGACGTCGAATGGCGCCACCCCAGACCAACCAACATTTTGGAGCCGTCGAAGTGCATGATCCAGTTGGAATATGTGCCGTACTCTTTAGGGAGTTCGGCTTCAGTCCATTCGGCGACGAAGTCGGCCAAAACTTGCGACTTAATGACTCACCGTGGCTTATAGGTTATGTCGAACGGGAGGAGCTCAATGGCCCATTTGGCAATCCGGCCCGTCGCGTCGCGGTTGTTTATAATGTCCTTAAGAGGTACTTCGGAGGCTACTGTTATTGAACACTCTTGAAAGTAGTGTCACAGCTTCCGGGATGCCATAAACACCGCGTACGCTATCTTTTGATAATGCAGATACCGTGACTTGCATGGAGTGAGGACAGTGGACACGTAGTAAACTAGTTTTTGAAGGGGGAACTTGTGTCCGTCCGTTTCTCGTTCGACAACGAGCACCGCGCTTACAACTTGATGAGTTGCCGCGATGTATAATAGAATTGGTTCGCCCATGTTGGGCGCGGCCAGAACGGGTTTGTTGCCAATATGGCTTTTATTTCTTGAGTCCGGCCGTGGCAGCATCAAATCCACTCAAAGTGTTTGGTGCGCGGAGGAGGCGATAAAGGGTAATGCCTTTTCTCCCAAGCGGAGATAGATCGCTTAGAACCGCCACACATCCGATCAATTTTGTATTTGTTTGTGGTCCTTTGGGATATCCAATTGTGACAGAGCTCGGATCTTGGCTGGGTTTTCTTCAATTCCTCTACGGATACAATGAAGCCCAAGAGCTTTCCGGCTGTACGCCAAAACACATTTTCGGGTTAAGCTTGATGTCATATGTTGGAGATTATCAAATGTGAGCCTCAAGTCGTCTACTAGAGTTTCTACATGCTTGGTTTTGGCGACCACATCATCTCGTATGCCTCCACTATTTTGTCGATCTGGTTTGCGGACATATACGAATCATGCGCTGATATATTGCGCGGTGTTTTTGAGCCGAAGGGCATTGTGTTGAAGCGAGAATGGGCGTATGGGGTGATAAATGCCGTTGCGGCTTGGTCGAGCTCTGCCATCTTAATTTGATGGTAGCGGAGTATCGTCGAGAAACACAATGAATCGTGTCCTGCGGTAGCATCGATAATTTGATCGATGAGGGGAGGAAGGGATCCTTTGGGCAAGCCTTGTTGAGGTCCATGAAATCGGCGCATAGGCGCCAGGATTTGTCCTTCTTTGGTACCATCACCAGGTTTGCTAGCCAGTCCGGATGTTTTATATCTTTGATGAATCCGGCCTCCAACAGTTTGGCTAGCTCCTCTCCCATGGCTTGTCTCTTAGGTTCGGAGAAACGCCGAAGAGCCTGTTTGGTGGCTTGAATCCTTTTAGGATGTTTAGGCTGTGCTCGGCCAGCCGGCGTGGGATTCTGGCATGTCGAAGGGTGCCGAGCAAAATGTCCCAATTTTCGCGTAGGAATTCTCGTAGTGCGGCGTCTACATCAGGGTTTAATTGTGCCCCGATGGAGGCCGTTTTTGTAGGGTCCATTGGGTGGACTTGGAATTTGACTATTTCATCCGCTGGTTTAAAGGAGGTGGACTTGGATCTTTTATCGAGTATCACATCGTCCCTGTTCACCGTGGGCCTTGTGTGATCAGTTCCTCGTCCGCTAGGGCTTCGTATAGTGCCTCAAGGGCTAGTGCGGCTGTCTTATTTTCGGCACAGAGTGCTATGTCCGGGTCACTAGAAAGAGTGATGATTCCGTTGGGCCCGGGCATTTTGAGCTTCATGTACCCGTAATGGGGTATAGCTTGAAAAATTGTGAATGCCTCCCAAATAGAGCATGGTATCCGCTGCTGAACGGGGCCACTTGGAACGTGACCTCCTCGGACCTGTAATTATCTGGCGTGCCGAACACCAATGTCGGTGTCAAAACCGGCGGATCTCGGGTAGGGGGTCCCGAACTGTGCGTCTAGGCGGATGGTAACAGGAGACAAGGGACATGATGTTTTTACCCAGGATCGGGCCCTCTCGATGGAGGTAAAACCCTACTCCTGCTTGATTAATATTGATGATATGGGTAGTACAAGAGTAGATCTACCACGAGATCAGAGAGGCTAAACCCTAGAAGCTAGCCTATGGTATGATTGTTGTTCGTCCTACAGACTAAAACCCTCCGGTTTATATAGACACTGGAGAGGGCTAGGGTTACACATAGTCGGTTACAATGGGAGGAGATCTACATATCCGTATCGCCAACCTTGCCTTCCACGCCAAGGAAAGTCCCATCCGGACACAGGACGAAGTCTTCAATCTTGTATCTTCATAGTCCAGGAGTCCGACCAAAGGCTATAGTCCGGCTATCCGGACACCCCCTAATCCAGGACTTCCTCACGCCCCTCCTCAGCTCTTGCGCACTTGGTCGCCAGGTTGAACAACTCCTGAGAGGTGCAGAGCTCCTCGTGGATGGCGAGCTCTTCCTTCATCTTGACGTCACGGACGCCGTCGGAAAACACGGAGATGATGGCCTTGTTCGTGACCTTGGGGGTCTTGAGGCGGGTGTTGTTGAAGCGCTGGATGTACTTCTGGAGGGTCTCTCCTGGTTGTTGCTTGATGCGGCACAGATCAAGGAGAGAGAGGGATGGCGCCGGAGAGCCCCCTGCGGCACGGACGAGCTCGTCGACGCGGTCGAGCCACTCCTCATAGAGGTCGTCGACGGGGCGGTAGCGCAGGAGTTTGTTCGCCGCGAGGAGCGCGGCCCGCGCCTCCATGGGAGCGCGGCGCGCATGGGATGAAGAATCTACAGGGGTGAGAGATGGAGTGGCGGTGCTGCCGCCCTGCTGCACCGAAGGATGCAGTGAGGATGCTTGTTGCTCGTTACCCACCGGGCCGGTGACAGCGTTGGCGGAGGGAGACGAAGAACGGCGAGGTGGCCCGCCGACGGGATCCATCTGAGCGACACGGGCGGTGAGGGCAGCCCAACACTCAGCCCGAGCACGGCGAGCGTCTGCCATGGAGACGATGAAGCGATGGAGCGATGAACTGATGGAAGGGAAGCTACGGCGCACCCCTACCTGGCGCGCCAAATGTTGGATGTGGGGTTCCAGCAAACCCTTAAGGTTCGAACACTGGGGCGCGCGCGAAGTCTTTCCCTCCTACCGTTCTACGCTCTAGCTCGCTAAGATCTCGCGGATGAACTCGACGAACTCGCAACACAGAGTTACACGAGGTTTATATTGGTTCGAGCCACCGTTGTGGTGTAATACCATACTCCAGTGTGGTGGTGGTGGATTGCCGCTAGGGCTGATGATGAACAGTACAAGGGAAGAACAGTCTCCTGAGGTTGTGGTGTTCTTGTGAGTAGGCTCTTGATCGGGTTGGATCAAGCCAAGATGAGATCAGATTCGATCAGATGCCCCTACTATGGTGGCTAGCTCTACTTATATAGGACCTGGTCCTCTTCCCAAATATCGATCGGGAAGGGAGCCAACAACGGCGGGCAAATTTGAAGGGGGACAGCTAGTACAAGCTATCCTGACAAAAGCGGTCTTCGCCTGCGAAAAGCTCTGGTGGTGACGCTGTCTTGGGATCCACGATGACCTCCGTCTTGCCGTCCTCCTGGTATTGGTCTCGTTGCACCAATAAATCAACCTTTGCCTGACGCCTCGGTACTCTTCGCCTGCGATGGCCTCCTTAGCACCAAAGTGGAAATAAGGACGCTGCGCGTGCTGGCGCCCGCCTGGTGCCGTTCATCATGGCTCACGTCACGAGAGCCTCGTGAGGTTTGCCCTGCCTTGATATCTTCGCTCCTCGTGAGCCTGCCTGGCTAGGCTACTCAAGAGGAGGTCTTGCGTCGTCCGCCTCGCGAGGCTTGGACCCTCGCGAGGGTCTTGGATGCCTTGTTGATGAAGATGGGCGTCGGCTCTTTGAAACAACCCGCCATGGGCCGCAAGCAGGCAAGTCTAGGGACCCCCATTCCCAGAACACCGACACTAGGGACTCCAAACCTCGGAAAAATAACTTCCTTAAGCATCTTAATAGAGGTGTTATGATCAGCACCACTAGTTGGAATAGCTTCTACCCACTTAGTAACGTAATCAACAACAACTTAAATATGTGTATACCCATTAGAGGAAGGAAACGGTCCCATATAATCAAAGCCCCAAACATCAAATGGTTCAATAACGAGTGAATAATTCGTAGGCATTTCTTGACGTCTACTAATATTACCAATTATTCGACACTCATCACAAGGTAAGACAAAATTACGGGCATCTTTGAAGAGAGTAGGCCAATAAAAACCGGATTGCAATCCCTTATGCACAGTTCTATCTCCAGCGTGGTGTCCTCCATAAGCTTCAGAGTGACACTTGCATAGGATCTGTTCCTGTTCATGCTCATGTATACAACGTCTAATAACACCATCTACTCCTTCTTTATAAAGGTGTGGGTCAAGCCCAAAAGTAATGTCTTAAATCATAGAAAAACTTTTTCTTTTGCTGGTATGTGAAACTAGGTGGTATAAATTTAGCAACAATGTAATTAGCATAATCAGCATACCATGGCAAAGATCTTGAGAAGCATTCTGACAGCCAATTGTTCATCAGGAAAGCTATCATCAACAGGTAGTGGGTCATCAAGAACATTCTCTAACCAAGACAAGTTGTCTGCAACGGGGTTCTCAGCTCCCTTTCTATCAATAATATGCAAATCAAATTCTTGTAGCAGGAGAACCCATCTAATGGGTCTAGGTTTAGCATCTTTCTTTTCCATAAGATATTTAATAGCAGCATGATGGGTGTGAACAGTAACTTTAGAATCAACAATATAAGGTCGGAACTTATCACAAGCAAATACAACTGCTAAAAATTCTTTTTTAGTAGTAGCATAATTTCTCTGGCATTGTCTAGAGTTTTACTAGCATATTGAATAACATTCAATTTCTTATCAACTCTTTGTCCTAGAACAACACCTACAGCATAATCACAAGCATCACACATAATTTCAAAGGGTAAATTCCAATCAGGTGGCTGAACAATAGGTGCAGAAATCAAAGCTTTCTTAAGTATTTCAAATGCTTCTACACAATGATCATCAAAGAGAAAAGGAATATCTTTTTGTAAGAGATTAGTCAGAGGCCTGGAGATTTTTGAGAAGTCCTTAATGAACCTCCTATAAAAACCGGGATGACCAAGGAAACTTCTTATACCTTTGTGTCCTTGGGACACGACATCTTTTCGATAGCATTAACTTAGCCTTGTCAACTTCAATACCTCTTTCAGAAATTTTATGCCCCAAGACAATACCTTCATTAACCATAAAGTGGCACTTCTCCCAATTTAAGACAAGGTTAGTTTCTTCACACCTCTGCAAAACTCAATCAAGGTTGCTCAAGCAATCATCAAAATAAGTTCCATATACGGGGAAATCATCCATGAAAACCTCAACAATCTTTTCATAAAAATCACAGAATATAGCCATCATGCATCTTTGAAAGGTAGCAGGTGCATTACATAAACCAAAAGGCATATGTCTATAAGAAAAGGTACCGAAAGGGCAAGTAAAAGTAGTCTTTTCTTGATCCTCTTTTGACACAGGTATTTGAGAGAAACCAGAATAACCATCTAGAAAGCAAAAACGTGTATGTTTGGATAATCGTTCTAGAATTTGATCAATAAAATGTAAAGGGTAATGATCCTTTTTATTAGCTTTATTTAATTTGCGGAAATCAACTACCATTCTATAACCTGTGACAAATCTTTGTGGAATCAATTCATCTTTATCATTAGGAACAACAGTAATACCTCCCTTCTTAGAGACTCAACGGACAGGACTTACCCACTGACTATCAGAACGGGATAAATTATACCTGCCTCCAGAAGCTTTAGTATTTCTTTCCTTACCACTTATTTCATCTTAGGGTTTAACCGTCGTTGGTGATCAACAACTAGTTTAACATCTTTCTCCAATTTTATTTTGTGCTGGCATAGAGTGGGACAAATGCCCTTAAGATCATCAAGAGTATATCCAATAGCAGCACCGTGCTTCTTCAGAGTTTACAAGAATTTCTGTTCTTCATGCTCTGAAAGGTTAGCACTAATGACAACAGGATATATCTTCTTTTCATCAAGATAAGCATATTTAAGAGCATCAGGTAATGGTTTAAGCTCAAACACGGGATCACCCTTGGGTGGAGGAGGATCCCCTAGGATTTCAACAGGCAAGTTGTGTTTCAAAATAGGTCCCTGTTTAAAGAATACTTCATCTATTTCCCTTCTTTCATTCATAAACATATCATTTTCATGGTCTAGCAAATATTGTTCTAAAGGATCATTAGGAGGTACAGTAATAGAAGCAAGACCAATAATTTCATCTTTACAAGGCAATTCCTCATCACGGGGTTGTCTACAAAATTTAGCAAAATTAAACTCATGAGACATATCACCCAAACCAATAGTAAGAACATCCTTTTCGCAGTCTATCATAGCATTAATAGTATTCAAGAAGGGTCTACCAAATATAATGGGGCAAAAATTATCTTGTGGGGAACCAAGAACAATAAAATCAGCAGGATATTTAACTTTCCCACACAAGACTTCAACATCTCTAACAATCCCAACTGGTGAAATAGTATCTCTATTGGCTAGCTTAATTATAACATATATTTCTTCTATCTCAGCAGGTGCAATATCATCCATAATTTCTTTGTATAAGGAATGAGGTATTGAACTTGCACTAGCACCCATATCACACAAGCCATGATAACAATGATCTCCTATTTTAACACAAATAACAGGCATGCCTACAACAGGTCTATGTTTATTTTTAGTATCAGGTCTAGCAATTCTAGCAGTTTCCTCACATAAGTAAATAACATGCCCGTCAACATTATCAGCCAAGAGATCTTTAACCATAGCAATACTAGGTTCAACTTTAATTTGCTCAGGGGGTTTTGGTGTCTTAATATTACTTTTGTTGACTACAGTTGAAGCTTTAGCATGATCCTTTATTCTAACAGGGAAAGGTGATTTCTCAATATAAGCAGTAGGAACGACATGATCATTATAAGTGATAGTCTTTTCTTCAACTTTAATAGGTGCAACTACTTTTACTTCAGTAGGAGGATTATATTTAAACCACTTATCCTTTGGGAGATCAACATGAGTAGCAAAGGATTCACAGAAAGAAGCTCCTATCTCAGAGTCAAGTCCATATTAAGTGCTAAATTCACGGAAAACATTGGTACCCATAAAAGATTTAGCACCATCATACTTAGGTGTTATACCTGACTCCTTACCTTCGTCGAGATCACAATCTTCAGAGTTGCATTTAATTCTTTCCAATAAATCCCATTTGAATTCAATAGTCTTCATCATAAAAGAGCCGGTACAAGAAGTATTGAGCATGGAGCGATTATTGAGAGAAAGCCGAGCATAATTTTTTTGAATAATCATTTCTCTTGAGAGCTCATGATTGGGGCATGAATATAACACTCCCCCAAGCTTGAGCGATGCTTTCTCCTTCGCGAGGCCAAAAATTATATATATATAATTGCGATTACGATGAACATGATGCATAGGATAAAATTTCTGATGAAATTCCAATTTCAATCGGTTGTCATTCCATGATCCCATATCATCACATAGCCTAAACCATGTCAATGCCTCTCCCTTCAAATATAAAGGGAATACCTTCTTCTTGATAACATCCTCGGGCATACCTGCAAGCTTAAATAATCAACAAACTTCATTCACATAGATTAGGTGCAAATCGGGATGTAATTTTCCATCTCCTGTAAAAGGATTAGCTAGCAGTTTCTCTATCATACCCGAAGGAATTTCAAAGTAAACATTTTCAGTAGGTTCAGTAGGTTGAGGAGCAACTCTTTGCTCTACTTGTCGGGGTGAATATACCCCGAACAAGCCCCTCAAAGGATTATGTTCCATAGTAACAAGGGACGATAAATTTCAGCACACTATATAAATTTTTCCTTACCAAATTCCACCTACCAAAGGCGCTTCACTCCCCGGCAACGGCGCTAGAAAAGAGTCTTGATGACCCACAAGTATAGGGGATCTATCATAGTCCTTTCGATAAGTAAGAGTGTCGAACCCAACGAGGAGCAAAAGGAAATGATAAGCGGTTTTCAGCAAGGTATTCTCTGCAAGCCTTTGAAATTATCGGTAATGAGATAGTTTAAGTGATAAGGTAATTTTTAACGGGTGACAAGTAATGAAAGTAAACAAGGTGCAGAAAGATGGCCCAATCCTTTTTGTAGCAAAGGACAAGCCTGGACAAACTCTTCAATAGAGAAAAGCGCTCCCGAGGACACATGGGAATTATCGTCAAGCTAGTTTTCATCACGCTCATATGATTCACGTTCGTTACTTTGATAATTTGGTATGTGGGTGGACCGGTGCTTAGGTGTTGTCCTTTCTTGGACAAGCATCCCACTTATGATTAGCCCCTATTGCAAGCATCCGCAACTACAAAAGAAGTATTAAGGTAAACCTAACCATATCATGAAACATATGGATCCAAACCAGCCCCTTACGAAGTAACGCATAAACTAGGGTTTAAGCTTCTGTCACTCTAGCAACCTATCATCTACTTATTACTTCCCAATGCCTTCCTCTAGGACCAAACAATGGTGAAGTGTCATGTAGTCGACGTTCACATAACACCACTAGAGGAGAGACAACATACATCTCATCAAAATATCGAACGAATACCAAAATCACATGACTACTTATAGCAAGACTTCTCCCATGTCCTCAGGAACAAACGTAACTACTCATAAATCATATTCATGTTCATAATCAGAAGGGTATTAATGTGCATAAAGGATCTGAACATATGATCTTCCACCAAATAAACCAACTAGCATCAACTACAAGGAGTGATAAACACTACTAGCAACCCAAAGGTACCAATCTGAGGCTTTGGGACAAAGATTGGATACAAGAGATGAACTAGGGTTTGAGAGGAGATGGTGCTGGTGAAGATGTTGATGGAGATTGACCCCCTCCCGATGAGAGGATCGTTGGTGATGACGATGGCGATGATTTCCCCCTCACGGAGGGAAGTTTCCCTGGCAGAACAGCTCTCCCGGAGCCCTAGATTGGTTCCGTCAAGGTTCCGCCTTGTGGTGGCGGAGTTTCTTCCCGAAAGCTTGCTTATAATTTTTTCTAGGGTAAAATACTTCATATAGCAGAAGATAGGCACTGGAGGCCTGCCATGGGCCACAGGCTGGCAAGTGTGGGGACCCCCGTTCCCAGAACGCCGACAGTAGCCCCTAGGCCCAAGGTGCGCTCGGGCTTGGCTTCGCGGTGAAGCCAAGGGTCAAGTTCGGAGCACCGCGGGCCCCAAAAGCCTGCGGCCTCGGTTAACGCGTGGAGGTTGATTGGATGTGGGCGTCTCCGCTTCCCCACACTGCCTCGGCAACTGCATGACTTGACAATTCCCTGCGACATGCAAGGAAAACCATCATTACCTGCGATCGTGGGAGACGCCGGTTGGCCTTCTTCCGCTATAAATGGGAAGGGGAGCGGAGCCCCCGTCGCCCATCCCTTTCTCGCTTGCTTGCTCCTTCCTCCTCGCTCCACTGCTGACAACAGTGGCGCCTATCAGAAGGTTTTCTGCCGAAGAGAAAGGAAAGGCTCCCCGTGATGATCCGGGGCCACTTCCACCGAAGAAGAGGTCGATCCATCGCCGTGATGAAGCGGCGATGCAGGTGGTGACGAGGCCTTGGTGCGAGCGGCCTCCTCCGGGGAACCCGCTACCATTGTACGCCCGAGCTGAGGGCTTGGGAGGACGGAGTGAAGAGCAGCGCCGCCCGCGCCGCGTCCGGGGTCGCCGCGCCGCGGCAACGCGTGGTGCTGCTCCTGGGATCCACGCCACGGACTCCTCGCGCGAGTTGGTGCTGTTGGCGCCGATGCCTCCAAGCTCCTGGATCCGCTTCCCGCGGTTCTTCTCCAAAGTGATGCCGCCGAGGGGGCCTCTCGAGCTCTGGTTGCAGCACGCCGACTGCAGCGCTCCGGCGACCGGAGCGGTGATTGAAGCGGTTCCCACCGGCAAGATCTTCATGACCCGCGGCTGGGGGGAGATCGCACGGGTCTGCCGTGCGAGGGGCGCTCTCGCGATCCACTTCAAGTACGACGGTGCTTCCACGCTCTTCTTCAAGGTCTTCGACGCCCAGGGCCGCCGCTTGGAGTGCTGCCCCGGAGAGGAGCGCCAAACCGATGCGCGCTCCGCTCGCGGCTACTCCAGCAGCGGTAGCCCTTGGGAGTCTAGCAGCTCTCCTGAGCTTTACGAGACTCCGGAGACGAGCGACGACAGCTACGTGCCCTCGAGCTGTCGCCGCGCTTGGAGCAGAGCCGCGGTGTTCGGCCGTCGCCGCCGCTGATCTGGATGGGGTTGGCGTCGGCCCTTCGTGGCCCACTGTTGGTGATGGCATCCGCCACGGAAGGGTGTAGATAGGATTCCCCTTAGTATTAGCTTTTTTTTCTTGTGAAGAATCATGAATCATCCCGTGGGGGCAGGTAAGGGTCTGTAATGTCTTTTGTGCCTATCTTCCTTGTTATGAGAATTTGGTGAACGCACGTCCCGTTATGGCTCGGTCCCCCCTTTCTTTCCTCGCGATAGCTTGTTGCTCTACGCTGACAGGTCCTGGTCCCCAGGCAGGCTACAGCCATCGCTGGTATGCCAGGTCGTGTGCCGTGGTCAAGGCCAGGAGGTGTGCGGCCCGAGGTCCAGTAAGATCCCCTGAGGCGCGATGCTCAGGAGGTCCCCCTTAGCGCTCAAGCAGCCATGGTAAGGCGAGAAAGGGAGTCGACGTGGCGGCAATGGGGTCGCGGCAAGGCGTGAGTGACCATTAGGCCCAAACATTTAGCCGATCCGAGTGCGGGACTTATCTTGTCTATTTCGTGGCGACTCCTAACGTTGCCCCAGGGCTGCGCGCCTACTTGTGCGGCATAGCTAGACCGGCCAATACGAGTTCCCCTCCCCTCATGCTCTCCTTAGTGCTCTACGTCCTCAGGTCCCTGCGCTCGAGCAAGCTCAGCCACCGCTGGTATGCCAGGTCGTGATGCCATGGTCAAGGCCAGGGGGTGAGGGCTGGAGAGCCAGTAAGAGCTCCTGAGTCACGATGCTCAGGAGCCCCCCTTTTAACGGCAAGCGAATCACACGAGAGAAAAGGAGACTCACGGTGCCGCCTGCTATCCTTCCCACGGGATCCCTGTGAACAGGCACAAGAAGAAACACGGTTTGCCGTTACAACTGTCAGCCTGCCGCTGGTTGCTCTGGATGAGATGAAGGCACTGAGGGCCTGGTGAGGTGATGCGCCGGGGCGTGCCGCGAGCCAGGACTCGACCACTCAGGTTTGTCGAAGTGACAGGGACGGACCCATGCACCAGCGCCGTGCCTGTGTGGAGGCCGTGGGGGAGGCGATGATCGAGCAGATGATAGCAATTGGCAGGTTAAGCATGGAGAGCAGGTCAACTTGGATAAATGCAGGAAGATACATGCCACCGGGTACGGCCCGAGTGGCTTGGGGATGATGCAGCCCGAGGGGTGCCCCAACAAGGTAAGCTAAAGACATAAGTAAAAGGGATACATGCCACAGGGACGGACCCATGTGGCCTGGGAATAATGCTGCCCGAGGGGCTCCCAGCTTAAACGTGCTTGGAAGATGTCACCTGGTTCTGTAGACGAAGTAGAGTTGGTGCAACTGAAGGCGTGCGTTGAAGAAACGACTCCTCATGAGCCACCGGGACCGTCTCCATCTCCTCCAGGACGGCGTGGTACCTGGCCTCCTAAGCCGCCACGACATGCCACATGTTGCACTGATAGGCCGATGCCACGCTCGGCAAGCTGAAGGGCATGCGAACGTAGCTGTGCGGCGGGCCCTCGCAGCGGCCCACACGCGAAGGCCAGAAACGCGCCTGAAATGCGGCCCTTTTGAGCCCTGGGACGTCGACGCAGACACGCAGCTCGGCATCCTCGCCTGGATGGGGAGCTGCGCCCTTCGAGCGGCGGTCGTCGCGCATGGCTCTTGCGTCTTGTAGTTCCTGTGTGGTCTTGGTGATGAATTCTTGGGTGATCGGCACTCCTTGCCCTGTGCTCTCCTGAGGGACACACGCCGCGAAGCACGCCTCCAAGTGGTGCCCAAGCGCCTCCCTCGTGAGGTTGGCAAGGTCTGAGGCCCTCCAGAAGAGAGCCCGCGAGCCCTACCCGAGGAGGGCGCCGGGCGCGCTTTCCTATGCGATGGAGGGACGGGCGCTGATCATGATGAGGCTCCTGCCGCGACGCCATCCTGCTGAGGTCCTGCACGGCGCGACTGCTTCTTCTTGGGGATGGCCTCCGGAGGGCCTTCATTTCTGCTGTCGGGGTCATCGATTGCTACGGCTTGAAAGGCGCGCTCGAGGGAGCACACCGCATCCCTCTCTTCACACGGGACCGTGATGATTCCTCCGCTTCCTGGCATCTTGAGAACGTTGTAGCCGTGATGAGTGACTGCCATGAACTTGGCTAGGGAAGGATACCCGAGGATGGCATTGTACGGCAAGCGGATGTGCGCGACTTCGAAGTCGATGAGCTCGGTGCGGTAGTTCTTGCGCTCCCCGAAGGTGACAGGCAGGCGGACCTACCCTATCGGTGTGGTGGAACCGTCGGTCACCCCTGAGAAAGGATTGGTGGGCTGGAACTGTTCATATGGCACTTGGAGGTTGTCGAACATGTCGACGGACAGGACGTTGAGCCCTGCGCCACCGTCGATGAGGGTCTTGGTGACCTGCACATTGCTGATGACTGGGGAACACAACATAGGGAGGGCGCCAGCGGTGGCTGCGCACATGAGCTGATCTGCCGAGTTGAAAGTGATGGCACATTGGGACCACTTGAGCGGGCGCGTGGCCTCGAGCTTGGGGAGCACCGCGTTCACCTCGCGAGCGAACTGTTTGAAGATACGCTGAGAGGCTGGGGCCTGGGCGCCACCCAAGATGCAGCCGATCGCACGCGGCTCCTGGAAGCCCCCAGCCCCCTCGTCCTGGTGGTGGTCGTCGATTCTTCTTGGTGGCGGCAGCGAGGGAAGACCGATGTTGCCCTGGGGGCGACCCTCACGAGGCGGGTCCCTCCAGGCGCCCTCGCGTGGTTGGTCCTGTCAGCGGTCCTCACGAGGCCGATCGCGCCACTCCTGGCGCGGGCCACGGTCGTCCCAGCGTCCACCTCCTCGTCTTCCTCCGTGGCCGTAGCCCCGGTCATTGCGCTCGGGGCGTCGACCGTAGCGTCCTTCCCGTATGGCTCTAAGCTCTTGACAGTCGCTGGTGTTGTGGGTGTTCAGGTTGTGGAAGGTGCAGAACGGTCGGCCGTTCTTGGATGACTCGGGCTGATCTCTGCCCCGCTTGGTGTCGGGCTCCGCTGCGAGCACAGCTGCCTCCTTGCGCTCCACGTCCTTGGCCTTGGCCTTCTTCTCCTCCGCTCCTGCATCTGGCAGCTCAAGGAGAGAGAGGCGCCCCTCTTCAGCTCTTGCGCACTTGGTCGCCAGGTTGAACAACTCCTGAGAGGTGCAGAGCTCCTCGTGGATGGCGAGCTCTTCCTTCATCTTGACGTCACGGACACCGTCGGAAAACGCGGAGATGATGGCCTCGTCCGTGACCTTGGGGATCTTGAGGCGGGTGTTGTTGAAGCGCTGGATGTTCTTCTGGAGGGTCTCTCCTGGTTGTTACTTGATGCGGCGCAGATCACCCGCGGCCAGTGGGCGGTCGCGAGTGCCCTGGAAGTTGGTGACGAAGCGGTCGCGCATCTCATCCCAGGAGGAGACCGAGCCGTGCTGCTGGTTCAGGAGCCAGGAGCGAGCTCCATCCTTGAGAGCCATGGGAAACCAGTTCGCCATGACTTTCTCGTCCCCGTTGTCCGCTTCGATGCTCACCTCATAGAGCTGCAGGAACTCTGCGGGGTCGGCGGTGCCGTCATAGCGAGGACGCAGATCCGGCTTGAACTTGCCTGTCCAGGCGACGTGACGCATCTCGGGGGTGAAGGCGCGGCAGCCAGCCGTGGTTGCTGAGGCCCGCTTCGGAGGTGGAGCTTGGTCTTGACGAGGTCCATGCTGCGCCACTGCAGGCGGTGCACGGTCTTGACAAGGTGGCGCGGGGAGCGCAGGTGCAGCCTGTCGCGGCCGCGGGATTTCTTGGCACCGGGCGTGGTGGATCACGCCGCGGGGGCGCGTGCCTTGGTGCCAAGGCACCGTCTTGGGGTAGAGGGGGTGGAGGCATGCCATGAGCCTCGTCGCCCATGGCTGGTTGAGGGGAAGGCAGAGAGAGGGACGGCGCCGGAGAGCCCCCTGCGGTGCGGACGAGCTCGGTGACGCGGTAGAGCCACTCCTCAAAAATGTCGTCGACGGGGCGGTAGCGCAGGAGTTCGTTCGCCGCGAGGAGCGCGGCCCGCGCCTCCATGGGAGCGCGGCGCGCATGGGACGAAGAACCTGCAGGGTCAGCGATGGAGTGGCGGTGCGGCCGTCCTACCGCGCGGAAGGATGCAGCGAGGACGCCTGCTGCTCGTTCCCCGCCGGGCCGGTGGCAGCGTTGGTGGCGGGAGACCGAGAACGGCGAGGTGGCCCGCCGATGGGAGCCGTCTGAGCGACATGGGCAGTGAGGGCAGCCCGACGCTCAGCCCGAGCACGGCGAGAGTCCGCCATGGAGACGACGGAGCGACGGAGCGACGAACTGATGGAAGGGAAGCTACGGCGCACCCCTACCCGGCACGCCAAATGTCGGATGTGGGGTTCCGGAAAACCCTTAAGGTTCAAACACTATGGTGCGCGCGAAGTCTTTCCCTCCTACTGATCTACGCTCTAGCTCGCTAAGATCTCGCGAACAAACTCGATGAACTCGCAACACAGAGTTACACGAGGTTTGTACTGGTTCGGGCCACCGTTGTGGTGTAATACCCTACTCCAGTGTGGTGGTGGTGCATTGCCTCTAGGGCTGATGATGAACAGTACAAGGGAAGAACAGCCTCCTGAGGTTGAGGTGTTCTTGTGAGTAGGCTCTTGATCGGGTTGGATCAAGCCAAGATGAGATTAGATCCGATCAGATGCCCCTACTATGGTGGCTAGCTATACTTATATAGGCCCTGGTCCTCTTCCCAAATATCGAGCGGGAAGGTTGCCAACAACAGCGGGCAAATTTGAAGGGGGACAGCTAGTACAAGCTATCCTGACAAAAGCGGTCTTCGCCTGCGAAAAGCTCTGGTGGTGACGCTGTCTTGGGCTCCACGATGACCTCCGACTTGCCGTCCTCCTGGTCTTGGTCTCGTTGCACCAACATAGCAATGTCACACCCTGATTTTCATGCCACTACACTTAAGCTAACAATCATGATAAAATGTGGTTTGACAAAAACTTTTGAGTGTTTTGGACCTTGCCTTGATTGGATTTTTGTCTGTTGTTTGCAAGTGCTCTAAAAATCAAATAAATCCTCCAACTCCTATACTTCATCTCCTTGATCCAAACTCCTGAACCAATGATCATGCCATGTGTATAGGACATAAAAATAATTTCTTACAAAAATAATTTGGCCTAATAGTATCTTTGAAAATTTGTTTTCCAAAAACCCCTGAATTGAGGTTTGCATTGCAAGTACTTATTTAAGGGCAGTAAAAATCTTTCCAAAAATATATTTGACTCCTATTATATATAGGATACCCAGAAACCATAAAAATATAATTTTAAAAGTTATTTTCCTATTTTATTTAAAGGCTTTTTCTTAAGGCCAGAAATGGTCTCTAATAGGTTAAAGTTATTTTAAAGCTTTAAAAATATTTGGGAAAAATTAGGGAGACTCAATGGACATATATTTTCCATATATAAGAGTTTCAACAAATGGTCATGTTCAAAATATTGGTCAAATCCCTCAAAATCCCTTTCTGGATATTTCAAGCTTTTGAAATATTTACAAAGGAAATATTCTCCAAAAATTCCAAGAAAATTCTAGCATGTCACATATGACATGTTTGATGATCTTGACAAGTATCATGTCATGGAGAATAGTATAACCCCATGAAATCTCCTCAAAACCATTTCTGTCCATTTTGAAGTTTGAGCAACTTTACATTGCCAAACATGTCGAAATGTTCTCAAACCTTGTGAACATGCTCAAATGGTCTAATCATTCATCTAGACCAAATGGCACAAGTTGGAGAAAATGTTATATTGATCAAAGTGCCCCAAAACCCTTCCTGTCCAGAACCAAATTTGAACAACTCTACATTGGCAACTTTCTCCTTTTGATCTCAACTTTTGTGGACATGTTCAAAACCTCAAATCATGACACTACACCAAGTGGTGCATCAAGGAGAATTGATTTGCATGACTAAATCTTGGTAAAGCCATTCCTGCTAATTTCTAGGGTTTACCAAAGTTGCATTGTCAACTTCCTACAAATGAGCTCCAACTTGGTGATCAATCCCATTTCTATATGACACTTGATCCTGTTAATCTTAATATCATTTGGACTTCATTTGCTTGCCCAAACCACCACCAAACACCTTGTGGCAGAAATTTAAAATGAATGTTTTGGCCATTTCCACTAATCTCCACACTACTAGAAAAAGGCCGCCATTAGCACCACGCCACTAGTATTTTTGGTGCACCAGCTGGTGCGCCATTAGAATAGCCCACGGTGCGCCATTAGAATAGCCCACGGTGCGCCATTAGTATATGTATACTAATGGCGCACCACAATGAAGTGCGCCATTAGTAACAATATTTTTTCAGATTTTTTTTTCAATTTTTTTCAATTTTTTTTCGTTTTTTTCTTAATCTCAGTTCACTATGGCTTAATCTCGGGTCAATATGCTTAATCTCAGGTCAAATCGCACTCCGTGGTCAAACTTCCCGAAAGGTCACCCATCCTCACACTACTCCGGTCCAAGCACGCTTAACTTGAGTCCTATCCAACACCAAACAACAGCTCACTTCACGTGCACTTGTTGATATATCTAGCATATCAATCCTATTATACCTTGTTGATGTCTAGGACTTTGTTCATGTTCATGACTATGATGAAATTTTGAAAAATATTTCAAACTTCCCGGTCATATTACTTATCAATTTCTGAAAAAAAATTCAAAAAAAAATTCAAAACCAATTTTTTTTCTGTTACTAGTGGTGCACCACATCCACGGTGCGCCACTAGTAAGTTTGAAATTTTTTGAATTTTTTTGCCACTAGATCTTGAAAGCCCCGTAACTTTTTTTCTGTTAGGTTTTTGGGGATTTTGAAAATGTTTAACGGGGGTTCCCCTAGTTAAATTTGGATGTAACTTTTTGAGTAGATGATTTTTCATATAAAAAACTTTTTCATCCGAGTTCGTATGCAAAAGTTATGGCCATTTTACAAATTTTCAGAGAGATTTTGCAAATAAAGCCGAAATTCATATTTGTAAATTTTCCCAACAACTAGACCACATATCACATGGGAAACTTATTTTCTTTTATTTTTTGACATTTCCATCATTTTCTTTTATTTTTTTTAAACTGAAAAGGCGATCCACCGGGGGTGCATTCGGTGTTGGGGCAAGTTAGTAATGGCGCACCGTGGGGTGGTGCGCCATTACTAGTTAAAACTAGTAATGGCGCACCGAGACATGGTGCGCCATTAGTAACAAATATTTTTTTTATTTTTTTTTATTTTTTTTCAAAACTACTAATGGCGCATGGCGGATGTGGTGCGCCATTACTATGTCAACTACTAATGGCGCACGGCGGACATGGTGCGCCATTAGTAACAAATTTTTTTTATGTTTTTTTTCAAAACTACTAATGGCGCACCACACACCAGGTGCGCCATTAGTAATATTACTAATGGCGCACCGAGGCATGGTGCGCCATTAGAATATAGTAATGGCGCACCACATGACAGGTGCGCCATTAGTGGCCATTCTATCTATAGCCCTTTTTGTAGTAGTGCCATGAGCTAAGCTTTCTCCCACAACATCATCTGGTCCTCCTCTAACCCCTGCATCTTTCCCTGCCCGAGGAGCCATGATTATGGGGGTGAAAAGCTCTTTTTCCCTCTCTGGACACATGCATTTCTCACATTTTATCACCTCTCTCTCACTCCTACCAGGTCCAAGAGCATCCAAGGCCTCCTCCCCCCTTGTTTATTCTTCCTGCAGCTTTGGGCGCAAGTGGGACAGCAGTCTTGTGGAAAAGCATGGATGCCGGCCAAAGATGCGCTCTGGAGCGCGAGGCAGAGCAGGCGACCGTTGACGCCGCGTCCCCCGACCACCTCGAGCCTCCCCCTTGCGCCAGTCGAGGTGCCTCGACGTCCGCAACACGCCACCGCGCTGGCCCCCTCCTTTTTCCCCCTCTGTCTTGCCCATGCCGCGTGTGCCCAGAGCCGCCCGAGCCCGCCAATGCGCGTGCAAGCCCATGGCTCCACCCGCAGCTCGCCCCGCCCCCCCTCTCTCTCTTCCTGGCGCCCTACTCCACCCCCACGAACGCCGTAGACAACCCCACTCCCTCCCTCCTGGCCGCCCGAGCCGTTGCCGCGGCCACCCGTGTGCCACGTCCACGGTGAGCCACGGGTCGGCTACATAAGACCACCCCGAGCCCTCCCTCTACTCCTTTGGCTCTCTCTCCTTCCCGTGCACCCCCTGGACCAACCCACTCCTCTCCTCGCGCCCTCCAACCTCGTCCATGGACGGAGCAGTGCCGCCGGCCGCTGCTTAAATTCATGGGCCTCGACCCCTCTCTCGTCCCCATGAACACACCCGCACCCTCTCATCACCACTGCCAACTCCCCCCCGTGCTCCATCCCCTCCTCCTCGTGCCTTCCTCGCCTTGTCGAACCCCACCGTCAGCCCCGGTCCGCCGCACCCGAAGCCCTCCTCTTCCCGGGCTCCCCCGTGGGCGTGCAGCACATGGACAGTAGCTTGTGTGGCGCTGAGTCCTTGATGAGCCAGCGCCGCGGAGGTGGCCCGTGCCGCCCGGGAGAGCGCCGGCGCCCGCTCGGCATCGCCTCCCCTACCTATGCTCTGTTCGAGCGGGAGGTAGGAGACGGCCTGAGCACCGGGCCTCGCTCGTCAGCGACCCGGTGGGCGGGCCCCGCCGTTTAAGTGGAGACGGGCCGGGAGTAAACCCGCTTCCCGCGCAGTGAAGGCGTACTCCATCCGGGGCGCCTTCGACGTTGCCCTGCCACCCGCGCAGCTGAGCCGCTGGGCCGGCCCAATGCCTATCTCTCGCCCAGTGCGCAGAATAAGGGTATAGCCTTTTTCTTATTTTCTTTTCCCATATGACTTGTAAAATCCTCAAATAATTCAAATGATATCCAAATTTGATGATTCAAATTTCTAGTGACTCCATAAATCGTGCTCTACCTGGTGGTGCAACATGCACATTTTTCCAGGAAACCTTTCTTCACACAAATTAAATAAATCATAGACAACTCATTTTGATCCAAATTCCATGATTCAAAATCCTAGATGTCTATAAGTTCAAAACTTAGTTTTGGAACATTTTTGCTAATACTTTCTGTATCACCTCAAATAATGGTCTATTTCTTCATTTATAGCCAACTTTGCAAATTCATAGGAAATTCATTTGAGCTCCAAATCCAGTGAAACCAACTCCTAGATGCTTCTAAAAACATGGTTTGTTAAATGGGTGCCTTTGCTCATTTTTCAAAAATATGTTTCTGTACACTTCTTACAAATCCATAAACCCCTTGATTCCATCATATCAAAATGTTCAGAAATATCCACTGATCCAATTCCAATGAAACCACTCTGGTTATTTTTCATATAACCAGAGAAGTCCTAGTAAAGTCAAATTAATATTTTTAGAGCACTTTTATTTTCTGCCTTGTTGTGTTGCTTACTATAATTGTTTCCAACGTTAGTTGACGAAGTAGACGAAACACTTGGAGAAGGACCAAAAGATTTGAAGACTCTGATGAACCAGGCAAGCAGCCCTTTGACCTTGACACCCCTCTTGTTCATCGGTACCCTTTTTCCGATTGCACGATGATGAAATATGATGGTGGTAAACTTGTTGTGAACCACCACATGATGCATACCCCTACTTATGACCTTACCTTGTTCATGATTGCATTGTCAAGAGACTAGTCGATGCATAATGATGCATGGGTACCATGAACTCTTCGTGGTTACATTCTTTCGAAAACCCCTTCGGGTGCCCCTAATGCCCTTGGGAGATGTTGAACTAAGGTCACCACTTGAGGAAGAAGTGGTGTACTGAAGAGAGCTTTTGGAGGGTGTAAAATGATGGATTAGATTTATGTGTGATTACCGTCCAAACCAAACATGTGCAACCACTCGACCCCTTTATGGGACAGGGCATTATTGATTACTTGGACTGATACTAGCATGGTGCCCACATTACTAGTGACGGGGGTGACTTGAGGTCACTCTCGGGACGGGGTCGTGCTTGGATAGGCGGCCATGACTGTTTTCACAGGGCACCAGACACACCGTTGGTCCCTTCGTGTATGCGTGATAATGTAAAAAGGGCAGAGTCCCACGATCTTTTGCTTATACACGAGGGATGTGTATCAACGAGTGGACCCTATGTTAGTATCGTCTAGGGGAAGGAAATGATCGGGTGCTTCCCCCGAGTACTTGAGGTACTGCGGGATCGTTGGTGATATGAAAGCTTCCTGGATCTTGTGGGTAAAGTGCGCAACCTCTGCAGAGTGTCAAACTATTCGAATAGTCGTGTCCACGGTCATGGACAGTTGGGAGGTGCTACTTAAACTATGTCCAGAAATTTTACAATCTCGGTGCATGTGTGTGTGTGGAAAGGAACTATTTGTGTCAAGGTGGTGACTTGACATGTTGAATGGCATGGCATTTGATTCAAATTATATTTATGTTGATATCTGTAACCTGTTCTCAAGGTTACCCAAGTTCATTGATGCATATCTCACGAGTTGATAGGACATCCCAACTAGCGTGAAGCTAGGTTGCTTACTTGTCGTACAATTGCATTATTACCTTGAACCAAATAATGGGTTGCTTGCGAGTACTTTCAAAGTACTCATTGGCTTGCCACTGTTTATTTTATTGGCCAGGCATGAAAGACAAGGCATACTGAAGAGTTCTTTGGTGACGATCGTGCGAGCTAGGAAGCTTTCCCAGTCAGAATGCCTGTAGGGTTAAGGCAGATGGCATGGGTCCAAGTTATTGACGAAGATTTCCGCTGTAATGTTATACTCAAGACTTGACCATAATGGTCATAATTTATGTAAGACGGAATGTATGGATGTAAGACTCTTGTTATTGAGCTTCTGTGTGTTGAGTGAGCATTGATCTCTGGTATCACTGTACACGTGCATTCGGTGATCACGACTTATGAATCGGGGTCCCCACAAGCAACCTTTGCCTGACGCCTCGGTACTCTTCGCCTGTGCTGGCCTCCTTAGCACCAAAGAGGAAATAAGGACGGTGCACGCGCTGGCGCCCGCCTGGCGCCTGCCTGGTGCCGTTCGTCATGGCTCACGTCACGAGAGCCTTGTGAGGTTTGCCCTGCCTTGATATCTCCGCTCCTTATGAGCCTGCCTGGCTAGGCTACTCCAGAGGAGGTCTTGCATCGTCCGCCCCGTGAGGCTTGGACCCTCGCGAGGGTCTTGGATGCCTTGTTGATGAAGATGGTTCGTACGGCCTGCTGGCTTAGCCACGCCATGGGCCGTAGGCAGGCAAGACTGGGGACCCCCGTTCCCAGAACGCTGACACTAGGGACTCCAAACCTCAGAAAAATTAACTTCCTTAAGCATCTTGTAGCAGGAGAACCCATATAATGAGTCTAGGTTTAGCATCTTTCTTTTCCATAAGATATTTAATAGCAGCATGATGGGTGTGAACAGTTACTTTAGAATCAACAATATAAGGTCGGAACTTATCACAAGCAAATACAACTGCTAAAAATTCTTTTTTAGTAGTAGCATAATTTCTCTGGCATTGTCTAGAGTTTTACTAGCATATTGAATACCATTCAATTTCTTATCAACTCTTTGTCCTAGAACAACACCTACAGCATAATCACTAGCATCACACATAATTTCAAAGGGTAAATTCCAAACAGGTGGCTGAACAATAGGTGCAGAAATCAAAGCTTTCTTAAGTATTTGAAATGCTTCTACACAATCATCATCAAAGACAAAAGGAATATCTTTTTGTAAGAGATTAGTCAGAGGCCTGGAGATTTTCGAGAAGTCCTTAATGAACCTCCTATAAAAACCGGCATGACCAAGGAAACTTCTTATACCTTTAATGTCCTTGGGACACGACATCTTTTCAATAGCATCAACTTAGCCTTGTCAACTTCAATACCTCTTTCAGAAATTTTATGCCCCAAGACAATACCTTCATTAACCACAAAGTGGCACTTCTCCCAATTTAAGACAAGGTTAGTTTCTTCACATCTCTGCAAAACTCGATCAAGGTTGCTCAAGCAATCATCAAAAGAAGTTCCATATACGGGGAAATCATCCATGAAAACCTCAACAATCTTTTCACAAAAATCAGAGAATATAACCATCATGCATCTCTGAAAGGTAGCAGGTGCGTTACATAAACCAAAAGGCATACGTCTATAAGCAAAGGTACCAAAAGGGCAAGTAAAAGTAGTCTTTTCTTGATCCTCTTTCGACACAAGTATTTGAGAGAAACTAGAATAACCATCTAGAAAGTAAAAATGTGTATGTTTGGATAATATTTCTAGCATTTGATCAATAAAAGGTAAAGGGTAATGATCCTTTTTATTAGCTTTATTTAATTTGCGGAAATCAACTACCATTCTATAACCTGTGACAATTCTTTGTGGAATCAATTCATCTTTATCATTAGGAACAACAGTAATACCTCCCTTCTTAGGGACACAATAGACATGACATACCCACTGACTATCAGCAACGGGATAAATTACAGCTGCCTCCAGAAGCTTTAGTATTTCTTTCCTTACCACTTCTTTCATCTTAGTGTTTAACCGTCGTTGGTGATCAACAACTGGTTTAACATCTTTCTCCAATTTTATTTTGTGCTGGCATAGAGTGGTACAAATGCCCTTAAGATCATCAAGAGTATATCCAATAGCAGCACGGTGCTTCTTCAGAGTTTACAATAATTTCTTTTCTTCATGCTCTGAAAGGTTAGCACTAATAATAACAGGATATATCTTCTTTTCATCAAGATAAGCATATTTAAGAGTATCAGGTAATGGTTTAAGGTAAAACACGGGATCACCCTTGGGTGGAGGAGGATCCCCTACGATTTCAACAGACAAGTTGTGTTTCAAAATAGGTCCCTGTTTAAAGAATACTTCATCTATTTCCCTTCTTTCATTCATAAACATATCATTTTCATGGTCTAGCAAATATTGTTCTAAAGGATTATTAGGAGGTACAGCAATAGAAGCAAGACCAATAATTTCATCTTTACAAGGCAATTCCTCATCACGGGGTTGTCTACGAAATTTAGCAATGTTAACTCATGAGACATATCACCCAAACCAATAGTAACAACATCCTTTTCACAGTCTATCCTAGCATTAACAATATTCAAGAAGGGTCTACCAAATATAATGGGGCAAAAGTTATCTTGTGCGAAACCAAGAACAATAAAATCAACAGGGTATTTAACTTTCCCACACAAGACTTCAACATCTCTAACAATCTCAACTGGTGAAATAGTATCTCTATTGGCAAGCTTAATTGTAACATCTATTTCTTCTATCTCAGCAGTTGCAATATCATGCATAATTTCTTTGTATAAGGAATGAGGTATTGAACTTGCACTAGCACCCATATCACACAAGCCATGATAACAATGATATCCTATTTTAACACAAATAACAGGCATGCCTACAACAGGTCTATGTTTATTTTTAGTATCAGGTCTAGCAATTCTAGCAGTTTCCTCACATAAGTAAATAACATGCCCATCAATATTATCAGCCAAGAGATCTTTAACCATAGCAATACTAGGTTCAACTTTAGTTTGCTCAGGGGGTTTGGGTGTCTTAATATTATTTTTCTTGACTACAGTTTAGCTTTAGCATGATCCTTTATTCTAACAGGGAAAGGTGATTTCTCAATATAAGCAGTAGGAACGACATGATCATTATAAGTGATAGTATTTTCTTCAACTTTAATAGGTGAAACTACTTTTACTTCAGTAGGAGGATTATATTTAAACCACTTATCCTTTGGGAGATCAACATGAGTAGCAAAGGATTCACAGAAAGAATCTACTATCTCAGAGTCAAGTCCATATTAAGTGCTAAATTCACGGAAAACATTGGTATCCATAAAAGATTTAACGCAATCAAACTTAGGTGTTATACCTGACTCCTTACCTTCGTCGATATCCCAATCTTCCGAGTTTCGTTTAATTCTTTCCAATAAATCCCATTTGAATTCAATAGTCTTCATCATAAAAGAGCCAGTACAAGAAGTATCGAGCATGGAGCGATTATTGAGAGAAAGCCGAGCATAAATTTTTTGAATAGTTATTTCTCTTGAGAGCTCATGATTGGGGCATGAATATAACATTGACTTAAGCCTCCCCCAAGCTTGAGTGATGCTTTCTCCTTCGTGAGGCCAAAAATTATATATATAATTGCGATCACGATGAACATGATGCATAGGATAAAATTTCTGATGAAATTCCAATTTCAATCGGTTGTAGTTCCATGATCCCATATCATCACATAGCCTAAACCATGTCAATGCCTCTCCCTTTAAAGATAAAGGGAAGACCGTCTTCTTGATAACATCCTCGGGCATACCTGCTGTTGATACCAAATTTTGGCACGGCCAAGAACTTAATTAAGATGGCCTCAAATGGAGAAGTGCTCAAAGTGAGAAAGTTCCATATCGTCAAAAGGAAAAACTTTGATATTTGGGCCATAGTCATCCAGCCTCATATCTAAGACCGAAGTTGTGTTTGAAGTACTCATATTTTGTATTCAGAACACTATTTGGCTGATTACGCCCCCAAGATGGCCTCATATGGGAAAAGTTTCTACACGGTTTGTCTTCGTCTCGTCGAAACGATCAATTCTGATATAAAGGTCGTCTCAACCGAGGTCGTATGCAAAAGTTAGAGCCCGCACAACGAGACCCTCCAGCGAGCAAAATATGACGCCCGGAACCTGACACATATGTGGGTATGTCTGATGAGCTGCGTGGGTAATTAGCTGTTCTGCGCGAGCGATTTGACCCTCGAGATGACCTCTGATGAAAAAACGTTCAACGTGAAAGATGTTCGTATCATTGAAACGGTCAAGATTGCTTTTGGGCTTGTTTCCATCCGAGGTCGTTTGTAACCACAAAAATGACCCTCAAAGTACAGCCAGTTTAAACCGAACAGTTTTGGAAAGTTCGGATAAAACCTGTCCGAATTTGACTAGGGTTTTGGACGTGAATTGATGTATTTTCTTGTAAGGAAATCCTAGATAAATCCTTTGCTTGTACGGGAAGTCCAGCCGCCTCTTATATATATTGGGGGTGACGGCCGATTGAAACAACACACAATCGAACAAATCATCTACCACCTTTTATCTTTTTGCCTTCTCCCTTTGTTCTTCTTCTTTCTCGTTCTTCGTTCGTTCTTCTAGTTGCAGGACGGCGAACCTAGAGGCCCTAGGGGCGATCAGGTCGACCTAGGGCAGCCCATAGCCGCCACGCGCCCTGACGGGGTCCTTCCCGGGCGTGTGGGGTTTCGGGTGTACAAAAGCGCCCGCCGGATTGTCTTGTGTACCGCGCTTCCGGCGGGTCTCCTTCGACGTGAGCTGCGGCGCATCACCCCCGGTGTCGAGGGTACACGGTGACGTGTTCGTGTGTGAACACACTTTTTGGCGACTCCGCTGGGAACGAAGTTTTGAATGGTCTCCTACCCGTTCTTGCTACGAAGAGATCGTCATCTAGGGTTTGCAATCTACAAAGGTAGTATGAATACCCAATTCCCTATTGTGGATGCAAATAATTCATATGGTGTTACTAGATCGTCCAATGAGTATGCTCTATCGGCCAACCCTAGTTTGTTCAATCATGCATCTAATTACGTGAATAGGCCGATTCAAAGTAATTTACATGTTTCAACTTCTTATGATACTAGTAACATACAACATATGTATCCTAAATCTCATGCATCGGCAACCCCACAAATCCATATGCCGATGAACAACATGACGGGTTTGGTTAATCAATTTGAAACACCTCATGTTAAAATTTCCAATAGCATACAAGAAAGTGTTTCACCTTTTTATTCATCGGCAACTAATTTGCAATATGTGAATCCAACCTTGCCGATGGATGGGAGAATTGGCCATGCTACTACTAGTTATTTGGACAATTACTCTCAACCGTCATATGCTACACCTCATGTTAGTAATTTTTCGGCACCATACACAACTGTAGATGCTCATAATTCAGCTTCACGCCTTCCTGGTTATAGCCAAGTAAATGTAAATTTTACAGGAGCGGTTGTGCCTAATATTGTAGAAGATGAGGTGGTGGTGGCTGCATTGAAGAGTTTAGCCCAAAATAAGAGAATTAGTGCTCTTTGCCTTGAACAACATGAAAAGGGGCTATTTCCTGATTATGCCGCAATAAAAGCTAGAGTTTTGCAAGAAGATGAATCTTTGCCAATAGATATAATTGGCGAGAAAAAGTATGGTCTTACAACAATGCATATGCCTTCACCTAGTACTACATCATATTATACACCCCCTACACAATTGCAAAATTTCGGCAACACCCCTGTGTCATTGCCGAAAGAATCTAAAAGCATTGGGGGGCAATCATATCCGGAGTGGGCTGAAATTGAGAAAAAGCTTAAAGCTAATTTTGCCGCTCGCCGCGAGAAACAAATAGAAAAAGAATTGGGTCAAATAAAAGAAGCATTGCCAATTGGTAGTATCAATGAAAAGAAGGATGATTCGGAACTTGAAAGTGCTTCGGTTGAAAAATCCGAATCAAGTAGTATATATTCCGAATCCATCAAATCCAAAGAGGCAAGCATTATTGAGAAAGGGCTTGGCAAGCATAGCAAAACAACCATGCTTGATTTTTCTGAAGTTAATGTGTGACGCCCGGGTGATTACGCTACAGTAATCCCCGCTAATGATGCCATGTCACCTCGGTTACTGTGGATAAACTCGCGCTAGTTCGAAACCTGTTCGAATTCAAATTCAAAATCAAGCAAGCAATAAAATATTTTCGAATATTAAAACTAAAATATTCGGAGTGAGCCAAATAATGCATAGGTAATTATGGTGGAGAAGCCACGCCTTTATAAAATGTTTAAATAATATATGATGAATAAAACAACAGCAAAAACAATTAATTAAATGCCTTTACTAATTAATAAAATATTAAACTAATTTATTTTGTTGCCCCAAACTTATGAGGTAGTAGCTAATTGCTAACACTAAATTAGGGACTACTTTTATAGTTTATAAAACTAAGATAAAGAGGAACTAAAATAAAACAGAAAAGCAGAAAAGGAATAATAAAAATAAAACAAGAAGAAAAGGAATAAGAGGAGAAGGCCCCCCACTAGGCTTGGCCCAGCAGACGGCCAGTCGAAACACGGCCCAGCCAGGCCTCCTTATCCATCCCCCACCCCAAGCCCTACCCACGACCCCCACTCCTCTCGCTCCCACCTCCCCTCCAGTGCCGTCACCGGGAGGTCGTGCCCCCCACTTCCTCGCTCTCCCCCACCCGAGGCTCCAGATCGGGCGGTTCGCCCTTCCCGTCGACCAACCCCGTCCCCGTCGCTCCCTCGTCTCCCCTCTCCCCGATCCAGATCGGATCGGGCCGACCATCGACCTCGCCCGTCGCCCGCCCGCCGACCCGCCCGCCCGACGACCCGCCCGACGGATCGTTCCCGCCCTCGGCGCCGACACCGGCGCCCCTACGCCGTCGTCCTCACCCCTCCCCCTTTCCTAGACCGGGAGGGGCCCCCGCCGTCGCCGCCGCGCCAGCCCCACGCCGGACTCCGTCATCACCGGCGCTAGGCGCCGCCTCGCTGGCGCTGCCCCACCGCCGCCGCCCTGGGCTGGATCGGCCTCGCCGTGGCCTCCTCATCTCCTCCCCAAGGGTCGCCCCCGAGCCTCGCCGCCCCGCTCCTCTTCAACGCTGGTGAGGCCGTCGGCCTCTCCCCCTCGGTCCGAGACGCCGGCGCCGTTCACTGCCCGCGCGCGCACGAACCCACGCCCGCTGCCCTGCTCGTTGGCCGGACTTCGCCGGCGTCCGCCTCCTCCCCGCACCGTGGCCCCCTTTCCGGCCGCCACGCCTGCCTGCGCTCGCCAGCGCTGCCGCGCGCTCCGGTGTCCGACGCCCGGCGCCCGCGGCCGCACCCGGAGGCTCTGCCCCGTTTCGCCCGTTAGCCCGTTTGGCCTCTGTGCCTATGGCACGTGGGGCCCGTCCCGGTAGTAGTATAGAAAACCCAAAAATAAAAGGGTTAAACAAAAGATATAATAATAATAATTAAAATTAGTTAATTAACTTAATTAATTCTGTTAACTAACCTAATTAACTTATCAATTAATTAAACTATTAATTAGTGTTAGTCAATGACAACCGGGACCCACGTGTTAGTTTGACCAGTCAAACAGACTGTTGACTGATGACATCATGCTGATGTCATGTCAAAACATTAATGGCTATTATCTAATTAAATTAATTCTATTAATTCTATAAAATTAATAAATTCTTTTTAAAATCATATCTTTTAATTCGTACCTCGGTTAAAATATTTTCAACATGAAAGTTGCTCGAGCGGCGAGGCGAATCCGGATACGCGATCCGTTCGTCCGCCACACAACCCTAACCTATCGAACCTGCAAACTTTCCTCTCTCGGTTCATCATCGCGAGACATCCGAACCGGAAAACTTTCCGGATGTTTCCCCTTCGCCGATGTCGCCTAGCGCTGCGTTAGAACACGTCTAGCTCGCTCATTGTCTGTTATGCACTTGCGCTATGTATTTCTGTTTCTTCCCCTCTTCTCTCCGGTAGACCCGAGACCGATCTTGATGTCCTGTGATCGACTCGTCACCGGCGACCCTCTCTCTTGCCGAGCAACCAGGCAAGCCCCCTTTGATCACGGATATCGCCTACTCTCCTCTATCTGCTTGCATTAGAGTAGTGTAGCATATTCTTGCTTTCATTTATACCTATCGATGCATAGCCTGTCCTTGTTACTCTGTTGTTACCTTTACGCAATCCTATATTTTTAGTATAGGATGCTAGCATTTTCATCTGTGGCCCTACATTCTTGTCCGTCTGCCGTGCTATACTATCGGGCCGTGATCACTCGGGAGGTGATCACGGGTATATACTATATACTTATACATGATACATGTGGTGACTAAAGTCGGGTCGGCTTGTGGAGCACCAGAGTGATTCACGGATTGGGGGCTGAAAGGACCTTTGTCCCGACGGCCCTCTGGATGGATCTTAAGGCGGAGCGACAGGGCAGGTTGAGACCGCCTAGGAGAGAGGTGGGCCTGGCCCTGTTCGGCGTTCGCGGATACTTAACACGCTTAACGAGGTCTTGGTATTTGATCTGAGTTGGCTCTGAGCTTATACGCACTAACCATCTACGCGGGAGTAGTTATGGGTATCCGGCGTCGTGGTATCGGCGAAATACTTCAGACGTCGGCTGACGGGCGGCGTAGCGCCGGATTGGGCTGGAGCGCTCTTGGGCTAGGTGCGCTTCCGGCAGCGTCGCATAGCGTGCTTGAGTGTGCTTTCGAGGCGATAGGCCCAGACCCTGCGCGCTTAGGTTTAGACCGGCGTGTTGGCCTCTCTGTTGTGCCTAGGTGGGGCTGCGGCGTGTTGATCTTCCGCGGCGGGCATGACCCAGAAAGTGTGTCGGCCAAATGGGATCAAGCGTCTTTGGGTAAGATGGTGCACCCTGCAGGAAGTTAATCTATTGAATAGCCGTGATCTTGATAACAGGGACGACTTGGAGTTGTACCTTGAGCTTATGACAACTAGAACCGGATACTTGATAAAACACACCCTTCCAAGTGCGGATACAACCGGTGGTCGCTCTCGCTCGAGGATATGAGCAGGGATTGCGGGTAGGATTATTGCTATATGATGTTACTTGGAGGACTTCAGATCGTCCCCTCCTACTGTTGCAAGACAGGTGTCGAGCGTAGTCTTCATTAAGACTAGCTACCCCCTCTTATTCGGCATTCTGCAGATTCAGTCCACCGATATGGCCTTTACACATATATCCATGCATATGTAGTGTAGCTCCTTGCTTGCAGTACTTTGGATGAGTACTCACGGTTGCCTTGTTCCCCTTTTCCCCTACCTCTACTCGATTGCTGCAACAGACGATGGAGCCGAGAGTCGACGCCACCGCCTATGGCGACTACTACTCCGGAGGTGCCTACTACTACGTGCAGCCCGGCGGCGGCGACCGGGGAGTGACCTAGGAGGATCGAGGCAGGAGGCATGCTCCTCTTCGATCTGTATCCCAGTTTGTGCTAGCCATCTTATGGCACCTTGTTTAACTTATGTATGTACTCAGATATTGTTGCTTCCACTGACTCGTCTATGATCGAGCACTTGTATTCGAGCCCTCGAGGCCCCTGGCTTGTATTATGATGCTTGTATGACTTATTTTTATTTGTAGAGTTGTGTTGTGATATCTTCCGTGAGTCCACGATCTTGATAGTACACATTTGCGTGCATGATTAGTGTACGATTGAATCGAGGCGTCTGAGATGGTATCGAGCCCATTGCTGAGGAATCCCCTTCCAACTCCTTGGCGAAGTCGAGTCTAGACATTGCAAAACTTTTACTAACATGGCTGTGTGTCTAATGGGCTGCGTCGCCATTGGGTGGTACTAGGATCTTTTACTCCTCGACCCTTACTCGGGACTCTGAACTCTCTTCTATTCGGATTAAATGAATTTGCTAAAAACAACACTAACTTTAGGTTCTATAAGTACTTTCTCCGGAGAGCCCCTCACTTCAGATGATCGTCGCTAATCGGAAGATTCGAAGATACTCTCGATGTTCTCTCGAGACTTTGTGCCCATCACTTTTGCTATTTCGATCACCGATAAATCCGTATGGATAACTACTTACCCTTGCCGTTCATCGATCACCCCCATTGATCTTGTTATTACAAGATACCCGAAGTTTCTCTATTGTTCCGAGAGTACTTTGTGCCTCTTGCCTAGCAGTTCCTTACTACATGAATACCCCTCAAATAAATACTCGCACTTGTCGAGTATCCGCTCATCCCTGTTGTTCATGTGTTACACAAAATTCTTCAAAATACTATTCGATCTTCGAGAATCCTCTGGAGCCTTTGGCTCTTGAAATTCTTGCTTGCTTGCATTATGGTTAATCCCATAAGTCTCGTAGTCATATTGACATCCCTTGTCATTATCATTTTGAGTCTGTTGACTCAATATGTTTCTGAATACCATAATCATCATTGATTCTTATAAATTACCTTTACGGCTGAGCTGCCATTCTTTTAACTGGAATTGGTTCTCGACCAATCCAATTGCCGTTGATTGTACCCTAAGGCTATTCAACTTATCCACCCCTAAATCGAGCATTGCTTGATCCCTTGATTTAAATCATAATTCCTTTGCATTTGACAATTGAGTTAGTCAGTTGTTTCTATAATCTGATCTCCTTGCATTCTTCTTCCTCTAGTTAAATCTTGATGCTCACGTCGGACCCTTGTGGGCCATCGGGTCCATTGTTGGATTTTATCCGTCGGCATCCTTCATATTCAATAACTTTGTGAGACCTTCCACGATACATAATGCCTTTGGTAAATTGTATCCTGCTTTGTCAACCATGCTCTACCTCCGAGCTTGAGTTATTTACCCCGGAGTTGATGGTATCGTTCCTAAGATGCCTTGGTGGGTTGAACCTATGCCCTCCTTAATATGTGTGAACTCGAAAGTTTTCACGAGTCATACTCTTCGGTATTTGCGGATAAAATTTCAACGCTATAACTTCATCGAAAGCGAAGTGAATGAAAGGGTATGCATTGGAAAAGTGGGAGTCGACCTTGAACCTTGCGTTCATGCCCATGGACACGATGTAGATCTTATCATTAAAGCTTCTCTTAAATAATTATTCCTTTGGTATAAGTTCATCTTATATCGAGGATCGGCCTTTTGAAATCGTGGTTCCGACCATGTTCTCTTTTAAATACCAATTCTCGTGCAAGTTTTAGCACTTGTCTTACAGAGAGCAATACCCGGTCCAACCTCTACTTTGATCATCATCGAGTATTACCCCCGGTATCTCGAGATTATCATGGAACTGCATAACTTCTTATGAGTACTTCATCTAGTGCTACCTTCCCTCGATTCAAATTTTCACGGGCTCGAGTTATTAAACACTCAAGGACACCGATAACTGAACCAAGTCCGCACTACAGTTCAACAACTCTTGAAGCTTCTATAAGTACGAGTTTGAATCCGATCCGCCATTCCTAGCCTGTTTGGCTATATCATTGTCGTGATGATTCTAAGCTGTGCTACCTGGTCCTTATTCTCGAGCACCAATTTGCAGCGATAGCTAAGCTTACGTCGATTTTCCTCGTCATACCCTTTCACCTTAAACAACAAGCTTGAGTTCGAGTTTGTGTCGAAGCGTGGTTCCAATAACCTCCTGCTTCATCATTCCTTTGACTTGATGTAAATCGCTGATTGACTACATCTGCATGAAATCTCTCGACAATTGTGTCGTGATCGTCAAGATTCGAGCTCATCCGGGATATCAATTTAATTCATGATGAGAAATACCATCCTTGCCCTCGATGAATTGTATTATCTTGACCACTTTATTGCCTTCCCACCAACACAAGCTTGTTCATGTTTGGTGTTATACCTTGAGTTCCTTGCTACCCAGCAATTGTTCTTCTTTACCTTGGAGTATTACCATCCTTTATGTCAAGAATGATCTGAGATTTGTTCCACCTCTTGAGGATTCTTGACATAGAAATACTTCTCACCATCACCCTTCTTTCTTGGTCCCGTGTTAATACCATCAAGTGAGCGGTGTTGTTTGAGTTCGGACTTCTAGGAACCCTATTGCTTTGAAGTTAACGATCGAAAGTTCATTCTTAGGTTCTTGATTATTGAATCACCCTTCGACATTGGTCGTGCAACCCAACCCATATCTCGGCGCACCTTTCAACCAATGTTTAATTGTGTATGTTTTCCTCGAGCATACTTCCTTATATCATTTGAGTGACAAATGTTATCTCCTTGTTCACTTAATTGTGGAAATCCATCTTTTGGGAATCTCGATGAATTACCGTTGAGTTCACCAGACACCTCCTTGTCCTCTCCTTGGGTTAATGATGGACTCTTGTTAACGGAAATCACTTCATAGTTCATTTCCCCGAGAATCTTACAATGTCATCTCGTCAACTCGCGTGGCACCTTTTCTTCTCAGGTATCCTAAGTCTGAGGTATCCTGACACCAATCGGATCTGAAACTCGGTCAGCTATGATGGTTGGGACAACTTTCCAAGAGTTATGATGTTGATCCTTTGATGACCCGGTAGCATGATGTCATGCCTAGCACCCCCCGCTGGAGGACCTATCATTATAGTTTCCTTTTCAGCAAGGTTATCCGTTCATCCATGAGGAAATTGTAAGACTTATTCTACCAGTTATTCCTGATGAATCCTTCGTGATTCCAAGTCTGATCTTCACCTGAAGACCATGTCAATGCTATCTCGAAACATGTCTGTGGTACTCTGATTTTCAACAAGAACATTCGAAGCCCAATGCTAAATGTTTCTTGCTCAAATTATCCGAACACTGTTGTATGGGTAATGTCATGAAATTTCTTCCCCCTTACCTAAAGGTTTTCTACATTATATCCTGTCATGGATATCATGCTCTGCTTATCCTTGGTAAGGATATATCCCTGAAATATGTGTTTAAACACATTTTCCTTCCCATTGTTCATTTAATATGATAATCATATTTTACTTTCCATGGGTTGTTTGAACCTTTCTGGGATATATATAATCTAAGCAAAGTGATAATCCCGCTTAGGTAAGCACCTCGTTGTACCACTGTAAGTAAGACCCTATTACTATTTGTTGATGACATTCCGGTAACCACCGATGGGCGAGAACCTTGCCTATTGGTCCGCCTCGTTCAACGAAAGCAGGAAAATGTTCTCTTCGTCCCTCGCCCTTGGTACCTATGTTGTTGCCGACATGACCCTCGAGACTCTCCTCGACTTGCCTTGCTTACATGATCGTGTAGGATGTCAACAACCTTCTACTTTTAACCACATGGTGGGCCCATAACCCACAGGTCACAGGATCGAAACCTGACTGTCCTGTACACCCCCGATTTCCAAAGTTATTCCTTGCACGTGGCCTCGTATGTAATTCACGGGCCACCGTCATAGTGATCTATTCTGGTATCGGACGCGATACTTACTCTCGCTACTCTGAACCCCTTTCTCACTCTAGTTCAGGCTTCGAGCCGCTACCTACCCGCTTGGAGCCTATTATGGTACCTTCGTACCTTACTCTCGAGGTATTTCATATGTTCAACTCGAGAGATAATTTTATACTAATTCATGGGTTAACCCAGATTGTTTCCTTAAAAGCATTATGTCGTAGTGAGCTGCCCTTACCTTTCGTAAGTACGATAGAGTTCGAAGAAATGATGACCAGTTTATCATGATGCATCGGAATAAAGGATTGAAGACATCAACGAAAGGGATTAACTTCTTGAGAAGATCCGTTAGATTATCTTAACAGACCTTTCCCCTTGCTCCCTCTTAAATCTCGGGACGAGATTTCTTGTAGTGGAGGAGAATTGTGGCCTTGGGTGATTACGCTACTGATAATCCCGCTAATGATCCACGTCACCTCGATTCTTGTGGATAAACTTCGCTAGTTCAAACCTGTTCAATTCAAATTCAAAATCAAGCAAGCAATAAAATATTTTGAATATTAAAACTAAAATATTCGGAGTGAGCCAAATAATGCATAGGTAATTATGGTGGAGAAGCCACGCCTTTATAAAATGTTTAAATAATATATGATGAATAAAACAACAGCAAAAACAATTAATTAAATGCCTTTACTAATTAATAAAATATTAAACTAATTTATTTTGTTGCCCCAAACTTATGAGGCAGTAGCTAATTGCTAACACTAAATTAGGGACTACTTTTATAGTTTATAAAACTAAGATAAAAGAGGAACTAAAATAAAACATAAAACAGAAAAGGAATAATAAAAATAAAACAAGAAGAAAAGGAATAAGAGGAGAAGGCCCCCCATCGGGCTTGGCCCAAGCAGCCGCCCAGTCGAAACACCTGCCCAGCCTGGCCTCCTTATCCATCCCCCACCCCGAAACCCTACCCACGACCCCACTCCTCTCGCTCCCACCTCCCCCCAGTGCCGTCACCCGAGAGGTCGTGCCCCCACACTTCCCTCGCTCTCCCCCACCCGAGGCTCCAGATCGGGGCGGTTGCGCCCCTTCCCCGTCGACCAACCCCCCCTTCCCCGTCGCTCCCTCGTCTCCCCCTCTCGCCCGATCCAGATCGGATCGGGCCGACCCGCCGACCTCGCCCGTCGCCCGCCGACCGACCCGCCCGCCCCCAGCGACCCGCCAGACGAATCGTTCCCGCCCTCGCCCGACACCGGCGCCCCTCGCCGTCGTCCTCACCTCCCCTTTCCTAGACCAGGAGGGCCCCTTGTCGCCGCCGCGCCAGCCCCACGCCGGACTCCGTCATCACCGGCGCTAGGCGCCGCCTCTGGCGCTGCCCCACCGCCGCCACTGGCTGGATCGGCTGGCCGTGGCCTCCTCATCTCCTCCCAAGGGTCGCCCCGAGCCTCGCCGCCCGCTCCTCTTCAACGCTGGTGAGGCCGTCGGCCTCTCCCCTCGGTCCGAGACGCCGGCGCCGTTCACTCGCTGCACAAGACGAACCCACGCTGCTGCCTCGCTCGTTGGCGGACTTGGCAGCGTCCGCCTCCTCCCGCACCTGGCCCCTTTCCGCCGCCACGCCTGCTCGCTTCGCCAGCGCTGCAAGGCTCGGTGTCCGACGCCTGGCGCTTGCCGCACGCTGGAGGGCTCTGCCCGTTTCGCCCGTTAGCCCGTTTGGCCTCGTGCCTATGGCACGTGGGGCCCGTCCTGTAGTAGTATAGAAAACCGAAAATAAAAGGGTTAAACAAAAGATATAATAATAATAATTAAAATTAGTTAATTAACTTAATTAATTCTGTTAACTAACCTAATTAACTTATCAATTAATTAAACTATTAATTAGTGTTAGTCAATGACAACGGGACCCACGTGTTAGTTTGACCGATCAAACAGATCGTTGATTGATGACATCATGCTGATGTCATGTCGACACATTAATGGCTATTATCTAATTAAATTAATTCTATTAATTCTATAAAATTAATAAATTCTTTTTAAAATCATATCTTTTAATCCGTACCTCGGATTAAAATATTTTCAACATGAAAGTTGCTCGTAACGGCGAGGCGAATCCCGACGCGATCCGTTCGTCCGCCACACAACCCTAACCTATCGAACCTGCAAACTTTCCTCTCCGGTTCATCATCGACAGACGTTCGAATCGGGAAAACATTCCGGATGTTTCTTCGCCATGTCGCCTAGCGCTGCGTTAGAACACGTCTAGCTCATGTCGTTGTCTGTTATGCACTTGCGTGCTATGTATTTACTGTTTCTTCCCCTCTTCTCTCCGGTAGACCCCGAGACCGATCTTGATGTCCCGTGATCGACTACGTCACCGACGACCCCTCTCTCTTGCCCGAGCAACCAGGCAAGCCCCCTTTGATCACGGATATCGCCTACTCTCCTCTATCTTGCTTGCATTAGAGTAGTGTAGCATATTCTTGCTTTCGATTATACCTATCCCGATGCATAGCCTGTCCTTGTTACTCTGTTGTTACCTTTACCGCAATTCTATATGCTTAGTATAGGATGCTAGCATTTTCATCTGTGGCCCTACATTCTTGTCCATCGCGTGCTATACTATCGGGCCGTGATCACTCGGGAGGTGATCACGGTATATACTATATACTTATACATGATACATGTGGTGACTAAAGTCGGGTCGGCTTGTGGAGCACCAGCGAGTGATTCACGGATTGGGGCTGAAAGGAACTTTGTCCCGACGGCCCTCTGGATGGATCTTGAGGCGGAGCGACAGGCAGGTTGAGACCGCCTAGAGAGAGGTGGGCCTGGCCTGTTCGGCGTTCGCGGATACTTAACACGCTTAACGAGGTCTTGGTATTTGATCTGAGTTGGCTACGAGCTTATACGCACTAACCATCTACGCGGGAGTAGTTATGGGTATCCCGCGTCGTGGTATCGGCCAAGTACTTCAGACGTCGATGTGAGGGCCTTGCTACCGGATTGGACTGGAACGCTGCTGGGCTAGGTCTGCTTCGGCAGCACACATAGCGTGCAGTGTGTGCTTTCAGGCGATAGGCCTGGACCCTGGCGCTTAGGTTTAGACCGCGTGTTGGCTCTCTGTTGTGCCTAGGTGGGGCTGCGGCGTGTTGATCTTCCGCGGCGGGCATGACCCAGAAAGTGTGTCCGCCAAATGGGATCAAGCATCTTTGGGTAAGATGGTGCACCCTGCAGGAAGTTAATCTATTGAATAGCCGTGATCTTGATAACAGACGATCGGGAGTTGTACCTTGAGCTTATGACAACTAGAACCGGATACTTGATAAAACACACCCTTCCAAGTGCCAGATACAACCGGTGGTCGCTCTCGCTCAGGGATATGAGCAGGGGATTGCCGGGTAGGATTATTGCTATATGATGTTACTTGGAGGACTTCAGATCGTCCCCTCCTACCTGTTGCAAGACAGGTGTCCAGAAGCGTAGTCTTCGTTAAGACTAGCTATCCCCCTCTTATTCTGGCATTCTGCAGTTTAGTCCACTGATATGGCCTTTACACATATATCCATGCATATGTAGTGTAGCTCCTTGCTTGCGAGTACTTTGGATGAGTACTCACGGTTGCCTTGTTCCCCTTTTCCCCTACCTCTACTCGATTGCTGCAACAGACGATGGAGCCGAGTCGACGCCACCGCCTATGGCGACTACTACTCGGAGGTGCCTACTACTACGTGCAGCCCGGCGGCGACCGGGGAGTGACCTAGGAGGATCCAGGCAGGAGGCCTGCTCCTCTTCGATCTGATCCCGTTTGTGCTAGCCATCTTATGGCACCTTGTTTAACTTATGTCGTACTCAGATATTGTTGCTTCCGCTGACTTCGTCTATGATCGAGCACTTGTATTCGAGCCCTCGAGGCCCCTGGCTTGTATTATGATGCTTGTATGACTTATTTTTATTTGTAGAGTTGTGTTGTGATATCTTCCCGTGAGTCCCTGATCTTGATCGTACACATTTGCGTGCATGATTAGTGTACGATTGAATCGGGGGCGTCACATAATGGAACCTACTTCCTGCCCTATGAGTTTCGTGCCGTAGAAATTGACAAGCCTCAAGGACAAGAGCAAGTAGCCAAACAAAGTTCGGCTAATAAGGATCTTCAAGGTAATGATGCACGTAATAAAGAAAAAGATGATGAAAATGCATTGGAGAGTCATCCAAAGACGAAGCTAGATATTGTTCAAGTCACACCACCATCATGCTCTCCCAACGTATTTGAAGAGGTATGCATAGCGAGTAATTTACCTATTTAGATTTGGTCGCAACTTCATTATTGATGCATCTATTAGAAAAAATCTAATAAGTAATTTTCAAAGACCAATGAAGAAGGGCAATTTACTTGTTAGCAATAAATTGTTACTAAGCATATCGGCAAATATATTGTACCATTCAAAGAGACCGATAGTGACTTATTACTGCAGCCAAAGCTTTTCCCATTGCTTTATTTGAAGTTCATATCTAATTGGGTAGCTTTGCTTGCTTCATGCTTGGCTTACGCATGGTCTCAATTGAGACGTGTATGTTCTAACTACTTTGATTTCAGAAATTTAAAGCCAAGGTTAAAATATTTTGGGAAAATCGATGCTAGTATAGTTTCTTATTTAAGGACATCGAAAAAAGTATGCGAAAGAGAATTCATAGCCGAATGGGAAGATGCCAAATCTGAACCATTTGTTTGCTTAACTCCAAAGCCGTTCTCACAACAAGATCGGCTAGAAAACAAAAGGTATACCTTCGATTCAAACATGTGTGATCAAATCTTTGATTTCTTGTTGAAAAATAATTACATTAGAATTCTTGATCACCATGTCAAGCCATCTATCCAAGGACGAATGTATTGTAAGTTGCATTATTCGTCCAAGCATAATTTTGAGGATTGCAACATGTTTTGTCAAATAGTTAAATCGGCCATTGAAAAAGGACGATTGAAGTTTGTTAAAACACGAAGAGACGACCAGTCTATTCTGATTGGTCCCGATGGCAGAAAGTTTTTGCATCGGCTGATTCAAGCCGATCCATTTAAAGAGAAGGTAAAAACTGCAGGTGATGGGATCGAGCTTTCAAGTAAATAATTTGTTGAAGAGCATAATGAACATAATCTTGAGGGCAAAAATTCCATCGAAGCTACAATGGAGATGCCAAAGACTGGGGGGCAGCAAGCAAATCCAATGATCAATGAAAGCAAACCAAAAGAAAACAAAGGCCGAAATAAGCGCAAGTGTAAGAGATCAAAAATCACCTTCGCTGAACTATTGGATAAATATCAAAACAAGAGTGAAGAGAAGAATGCTTATCGGCCAAATCATGCAAAGAAACCAAGATCACCCCCAAGGCGCAATTATGAGGATCGGTTTGGCAAAGTGATAATTTTAATGCAACATATTCATATTCTTATTTTTGGCCGCCAATGCCAATGCCGTGGATGCCTCCCTATGTTCATATAGATCCATATTCATCATGGGACATGTATGATACAAGGGCACATTCTCCATCTTATTTTAGACCATCTCACCAATACTATGCAGCTCCAAGAAGATCAACATTTGAACAATCACACGTCAAAGACCGTTTCAATCATAAGGAATCGGTCCAAAGCTCAAGGAAGAAGAAAGAGGTGGTAAAGCAAGTTTATCGCGTGAAAAAAGATGGTCGTAAGTGTGCTAATTCAGATTTGATCGCGAATAACAAAGAGCCAATTAAAGTGTTGACATTGGCTACAAAAGGCAAAGAAGTGAAGCAATCAATTGATAAAAATTAGAGTGTCAAATCTGAAGAAAAGAGGTTGAGGGTGCACAAGGCCCAAAACGAATTGCCATTGGTTGAAACAAAATCACAGCCAACATGCCTACTCGGTTTATCGTATTGGCAAAAGAAGGAATTACAAAATCTTAGTGCACAAGAGCTGAGACAGAAGAACATGGCATGGGTTCCCAAGAGGATCAATCATAACAAAAAAGATGTGCGTGCTTCTATTGCAAAAAGTACAATAAAAGTGAAGAAAGAGAAGAATGGAAGCAACAAACAATTAAGCCGAAGTTGTGCATCACAACATCAAAATCTTCGGTTAGCACATCATCCATTTTCTTCAACCATGCCATTGATGCCTTTGCCATGGAATTCATCCATAGGTATGATCAATCACCCTCCATGGATTTATTTTGATCCATGGATGCAACATAATTTTCTATATCATGACAGTGTATTACCAAATCACTATTTATTTGGTTAGTTACATTTTTGTTGCTAATACAAAGGGGCCGAAATATTTTATTGCTATTTCGTTTGTTTATTTTGGCTATACATACATTGGTGGGTGAATTATACATGGACCTCATGGTAATGGCCGATACCTATCTATCGCCCTGAGAATATATCTAAGAATGGCCGGTGTGGTATTCTAACATCGTCCTTAGTTTGAGTAGAGATTGAGATAAGTGCTTGCAAAGGAAGTTGTCAAATTGATGCCATTGAAGATATTATGCATAGACCAATTCACCAAAATTGCATAGTGAACTTATGTTTTGATTGGGTGTGCTTTGGCTTATTAGTTTTTAGAATTTACGTAAGGCCAACTCATGGTTGATTTTATTATTGATCATCATATTGACATCATGCATAATATTGATTTTAGCTTGATCTCTCTAGTACCATGGAGATTATACATTGATGGTTAAATTTGTAGCAATGGCCAAGGTGTTGGTGTTGCTTATATATCTCATTATGGTGTTATTTTGTGAATCCTCATGTCACTTAAAATATTTATGCACAAATGATCAAAGAAGAATATGCTTTGTTATTCGGATTGGAGCTTTTCCTTGCTATAGGTGCTATACATATTGATGCTTTCGGTGATTCGTTATTAGTAGTGCAACAAATATCCAATGGTTATATTTTGACGAATCACTTTTAGTTTATCATGAGGTATGTCTAGATGTAAAATTTACCATGGGTTGTTTTAAGATTCTTCATATATCTAGACATGATAATTGGAGAGAGTTGGTATATCAAGCATTTGGCTACCATGTTGGTGATGGTGTATTGCACATCTATCAATAGCCGATGGTTATTCTTGCCAACATAGGTAAGGCCGAATTGGAGCTCACCATCTCGGCCACTAGTGAAACTTTTATGTAGACAAAGTAAGGATTGAAGGAATTTCATTCTTGATTATCTGCAAAATCCTAGCGAAAGGGAGAAAAATATGGTTCGGAGGATGGTTTTGGTCTATGGAACCTTATCACCGGATTGTTATAGAAGCTGAGAAGTTTTCACCCAAGTTTGCATCAAGAGGTTCAAACAAGCAATGGCCAATATATATTTATCGTCCTAAGGACATGCAAAATGGCCGATGGAGTGTTGACATCGTACTTAGAACAAGATATATGCGAGTTATTTTTCGGCACACAAGCTTTGCCGAAAAACAGGGGGGCATGTGTTGACACCAAATTTTGGCACGGCCAAGAACTTAATTAAGATGGCCTCAAATGGAGAAGTTCTCGAAGTGAGAAAGTTCCGTATCGTCAAAAGGAAAAACTTTGATATTTGGGCCATAGTCATCCGGTCTCATCTCTAAGACCGAAGTTGTGTTCGAAGTACTCAGATTTTGTATTCAGAATACTATTCGGCTGATTACACCCCCAAGATTGCCCCATATGAGAAAAGTTTGTACACGGATTGTCTTCGTATCGTCGAAACGATCGATTTTGATATAAAGATCGTCTCAATCCGAGGTCGTATGAAAAAATTAGAGCCCGTACAGCGAGGCCCTCCAGCGAGCAAAATATGACGCCCGGAACCAGACACATATGTGGGTAAGTCTGATGAGCTGTGTGGGTAATTAGCTATTCTGCACGAGCGTTTTGACCCTCGAGATGACCTCTGATGAAAAAACGTCCAACATGAAAGATGTTCGTCTCGTCGAAATGGTCAAGATTGCTTTTGGGCTCGTTTCCATCCGAGGTCATTTGTCACCACAAAAATGACTCTGAAAGTACAGCCAGTTTAAACCGAACAGTTTTGGAAAGTTCGGATAAAACCAGTCCGAATTTGCTAGGGTTTTGGACGTGAATTGACGTAATTTTCTTGTAAGGAAAGCCTAGATAAATCCTTTGCTTGTACGGAAAGTCCAGCCACCTCTTATATATGTTGGGGGTGACGGCCGATTGAAACAACACACAATCGAACAAATCATCTACCACCTTTTATCTTTTTACCTTCTCCCTTTTTTCTTCTTCTTTCTCGTTCTTCGTTCGTTCTTCTTGTTGCAGGACGGCAAACCTCGAGGCCCTAGGGGCGATCAGGTCAACCTAGGGCAGCCCAGAGCCACCGTGCGCCCTGACGGGGTCCCTCCCGGGCGTGTGGGGATTCGGGTCAACAAAAGCGCCTGCCGGATTGCCTGCATACCGCGCTTCCGGAATGGTCTCCTTCGACGTGAGCTGCGGTGCATCACCCTCGGCGTTGAAGGTACACAGTGACGTGTTCATGTGCAAACACCTACAAGCTTAAATAATCCACAAACTTCATCCACATAGATTAGGTGCAAATCGGGATGTAATTTTCCATCTCCTCTAAAAGGATTAGCTAGCAGTTTCTCTATCATACCCGAAGGAATTTCAAAGTAAACATTTTCAGTAGGTTCAGTAGGTTGAGGAGCAACTCTTTGCTCTACTGGGCGGGGTGAATATACCCCGAACAAGCCCCTCAAAGGATTATGTTCCATAGTAACAAGGGACAGTAAATTTCAGCACACTATATAAATTTTTCCTTACCAAATTCCACCTACCAAAGGCGCTTCACTCCCCGGGGCAACGGCGCCAGAAAAGAGTCTTGATGACCCACAACTATAGGGGATCTACCGTAGTCCTTTCGATAAGTAAGAGTGTCGAACCCAACGAGGAGCAGAAGGAAATGATAAGCGGTTTTCAGCAAGGTATTCTCTGCAAGCACTGAAATTATCGGTAACAGATAGTTTCGTGATAAGGTAATTTTTAACGGGTAACAAGTAATGAAAGTAAGCAAGGTGCAGAAAGATGTCCCAATCCTTTTTGTAGCAAAGGACAAGTCTGGACAAACTCTTATATAGAGAAAAGCGCTCCCGAGGACACATGGGAATTATCGTTAAGCTAGTTTTCATCACGCTCATATGATTCGCGTTCGTTACTTTGATAATTTGGTATGTGGGTGGATCGGTGCTTAGGTGCTGTCCTTTCTTGGACAAGCATCCCACTTATGATTAACCCCTATTGAAAGCATCCGCAACTACAAAAGAAGTATTATGGTAAACCTAACCATAGCATGAAACGTATGGATCCAAATCAGCCCCTTACGAAGTAACGCATAAACTAGGGTTTAAGCTTCTGTCACTCTAGCAACCTATCATCTACTTATTACTTTCCAATGCCTTCCTCTAGGCCCAAACAATGGTGAAGTGTCATGTAGTCAACGTTCACATAACACCACTAGAGGAGAGACAACATACATCTCATCAAAATATTGAACGAATACCAAAATCACATGACTACTTATAGCAAGACTTCTCCCATGTCCTCAGGAACAAACGTAACTACTCACAAATCATATTCATGTTCATAATAAGAAGGGTATTAATGTGCATAAAGGATCTGAACATTTGATCTTCCACCAAATAAACCAACTAGCATCAACTACAAGGAGTAATCAACACTAGTAGGAACCCAAAGGTACCAATCTGAGGCTTTGGGACAAAGATTGGATACAAGAGATGAACTAGGGTTTGAGAGGAGATGGTGCTGGTGAAGATGTTGATGGAGATTGACCCCCTCCCGATGAGAGGATCGTTGGTGATGACGATGGCGATGATTTCCCCCTCACGGAGGGAAATTTCCCTGGCAGAACAGCTCTGCCGGAGCCCTAGATTGGTTCCGCCAAGGTTCCGCCTCGTGGCGGCGGAGTTTCTTCCCGAAAGCTTGCTTATAATTTTTTCCAGGGTAAAAGACTTCATATAGCAGAAGATGGGCACTGGAGGCCTGCCATGGGGCCCACGAGGCAGGGGGCACGCCCAGGGGGGTAGGGCGAGCCCCCCACCCTCATGGCCAAGGTGTGGGCCCCCTCTGGTACTTTCTTCACTCAGTATTTTTTATTAATTCCAAAAATGACTTCCGTGAAGTTTTAGGACTTTTGGAGCTATGCAGAATAGGTCTCTAATATTTGCTCCTTTTCCAGCCCAGAATTCCAGCTGCCGGCATTCTCCCTCTTGATGTAAACCTTGTAAAATAAGAGAGAATAGGCATAAGTATTTTGACATAATGTGTAATAACAGCCCATAATGCGATAAATATCGATATAAAAAGCATGATGCAAAATGGGCGTACCAAAGAGCCTGTCGAGGAGCAGAGATAGCAAACCAGGTGGCTTATCAACAACCACCTATGATTCCTTCAGCTTCGGTAGGTGCCGGGTCAAGTGCTCGAACTTTGGGAACTCCGTACTTGGTGCCGGCCTTACAAAACGAGCGCTTACCCAAGGATTTCAAAGGCCCTCGTAAAGTACCTAATTACACGGCGGATCTCCCTCCGACGGCTTGGATTGAAAGTTACGAACTGCTATGGAGACGTTGGACGTCAGTGATGTAGTTTGTGCTAAGTACTTCACTATGATGTTGGAAGGGCCGGCTCATACATGGTTAAAGAACCTGCCCCCAACTCTATCAATACCTGTGCAGAGTTGAAGGATAGCTTTATCAAGAACTTCCAGGGAACTTGTAAGCAGCCAATGACAATTGTTGATTTGGAGCATTGCGTACATCGAGGGGATGAGTCGGCTCATCATTGGGCTGGCCCGGTTGCGACCATCATCCATTCTTCAGATAGTATCAGGGTGGCTTAGGCTGTGTTGCTCTTAGAGAAAAATTGTCATTTGGACTCGCTGAAGCAGAAGCTAGGGCGGCTTAAGCACAAATGCAACAAACATGGGTAAGCTTATGGATGTGCTTACCAGGTATGGCGACTCTGATACTACTAAGGATCAGAGTTCTGATGATGATAAATCTGGTAAAGGCAAGAAAAACGTCGATAGCAAGGGCCAGCAGCAACACGCTTCGGCTTAGTATGGCAGTCAGAATAACCAAGACAATGGAGGGAAGCATATATACTTTGACAGCAGGTCGGATTTCGTGGCTAATACCAATGCCATGCCAAAGAATCAACGTCGTAACGGTAATGGCAAGTCGTCACAGAGTCTTGAGGAAATGCTTAATGGTCCTTGTCCAAAGCACATTTATCCTAATAAGCCATCTCGTCACATCTGGAAGGATTGTTATGTCATGCGGGAGTTTAAAAACCATAGGTTTCAACAACATCATGGTGGGCCGCCCGACGGGTCAGGCCCCGGATCCCAAGGCTCCCGCTTTGGCGATGGCGGTTCAGGTGTTGGATATCCAAGTCAAGGTAACCACGATGGTCATAATCAGCAACCTGATCAAAGTAATCAGCAGCATAATAATCAGTTAGGGTATTAGAGTAACCTGAAGCAGCTTAATAGTGGCCAGTATCATGTCTTCACTACGAACAAGTGCAAGCGTGACCGGAAGGTCCATAAGCGCGCAGTCAAAATGGTTGAGCTGGCAGTACCTTAGTATTTAAGGTGGTCTGAGCAGGAAATCACGTGGAGCAGGGCGGATCACCCGCCCCGGGTTGATGATCCGGGCCATCTGGCCCTGGTAGTAGCCCCTCAGGTGGGAGGTTATACATTTACAAAGGTAATTATGGATGGTGGAAATAACATCAACATATTATAATATGATACTTTCCGTCGGATAAGTCTGACCAACAAGGACCTCAAGCCATCATGCACAGTGTTCCATGGAGTGGTGCCTGGTAAATCGGCGTACCATGTTGGGAAGATATCACTGGAAGTAGCCTTCGGTGATGAGTACAATTATAGAGAAGAGACACTATGGTTTGAGGTGGTCAAAATCAAGAGCCCATATCATGCCCTTTTTGAACGGTCGACTTATGCCAAGTTCATGGATCGCCCTTCTTATGTGTATCTGCAGCTCAAGATGCTAGGGCCAGAGGGGACAATCATAGTTCATGGAAATCGCAAACTCAACCTAGATTGCGAGGAAGGACATGCGGCTTATGAGGAGTCGGCTTGTGCCACGGAGGAGCTCAAGTATTGTAAGGATAATGTTGACCCGGCTGATATGACCCCTCTAAAGAAGCCCACTACCGATAAAGACCTGTTGCTCAAATTTATGTCGGTAAAGGACACACAGCAAGTTGATTTTGTCCTTGGTAATTCTTCTCAACAGTTCACCATTGTGACAGGGATGGATCCTAAATAGAAAAGCGTGCTCATCGAATTCATCCCTGAGAATCGGGACATCTTTGCATCCGAAACCTTCTGACATGTCGGGTGTACCAATAGAATTTGCTGTGCACATGTTGTGGTGGGAACGGGTCTGATAGTAGAGGATAGGGGTACGTATAGAAGGGTAGAGCCTAGCTACGGCGAGGTTGTACACTCGGATTTACGAGTTCAGGCACCTCTCGGAAGAGGTAAACACCCTATGTCTTGGTGTTGCAGGAGCTTTGTTATCTGGTGTGTTGAGTTACAGGGGGTGCGAACCCTTGTGGATGAGCGGAGGGGCAGCTTATATAGAGTTTGCTGGCCCCTCTTGAATGCCCCATTACTCAAGGTTTTAATTGAGAAGTAAAAGGTGGTAGCGTTACTGATAACACATGTATTTGATGCTCTTTATGGCGACGAACTGATTGCCCGACCGTTGCCATCCCGTGTGTCTCTAGGTCTTCTGTCTTTGAGTGACGCTTAGTACTCCGAGTGAGCAAGGACGGTCGAGTAGTGTAGAAGTTACCGAGTGGATCCTGAGTCCGAGTGACTTGTACGCTGCTGTCATTCAAATTGGTGCCTCCTTTTTCTAACTTTGTAAGTCTTGGATTCTTGTATGTAATGACCATGGGTAGGGTATGTAGGTTAGGCCTGGGACCCTACCCTAGGTACATGTCCTCTTCATTATTCCCCGAATGGATCGAGGTTCGAGTGAAAAGGAACCGGAGCGGGTTCTGACCAGACTTGATGCCTCGGAGGCATATTTAGAGACCTGCAGATACCTATGCTACTTAGTCCTTTGTCAAATGCTCTGATTGATTCTGGCTCGATATGCGACCGAGTGATCCTGAGCATCGGGTCAGATCCGAATGAATACGGAGATCTTCCGACGCAATCATTCGTTTGTCAAGCCCGGACTCCACGGGATTCGAAAATTTGGAGAAGCTCGCGGATCGGGAATGGCGCAGTAAGTGGGGGAAGTGGGGAGGGACTCCTCGATTTTTGCTCCACCTTTATCGCCACGTACTGTGCCGTCTCCGCTTAACGGGATGCACCGTGATCTCGCGGTCCCTGTTGTCGGTGACTCGGACGTGTTTCTACAAGAGGCATGCAGCCGATGGGCGGAACAATGCCTTCCCTTTTCCCCCTTTTCGCTCGTCTCTCTTCCTCTTCCACCATCGTGCTGCACAGATCCCCTCAATGTTGGCGACCACTGCGGGGATGGCGAAGGACAAGACGACGAAGCTAGATAGGGCCAAGAAGGCGGCCAAGGGGAAGAAACCCTCGAGCTTTTGGGCCGCACCGCCGCCGGGCTGGATCCAGGGCGACTGGCTGCCGTCGATGGTCACGGCGGAGGACCTCGACGGACTCACCACTGACAGCCTACTGGTCCCATGCTCTTAGAGGCTGCCGGAGGAAGGAGAGGTCGAGCCCGTGCCACGACTCGAAAAGCAGGTTCTTCTTCTCACTCATGTGGGGAGAGGTTTCTCTCTGCCCCCATCCATTTTTTCGAGGATTCCTCATTTTTTCGGTGCCCAGCTTCATCATCTTCCCCCAAATGCCATTTCGTATCTTGCTGGCTTCGTTTCCTTGTGTGAAAACTTTTTGGGTTGTCATCCCCACTCGGGGTTGTTCAAACATATCTTCACATGCCGTTCTCAGTCGGTCAAGAGAGAAAATCTGAGTGATGAAAGGACCCACATGATTCAGCTACGTGGTGGTCTGGGTGTTTAGATGAGAGGTAGGAGTGCGTTTCCTTCCATGACCTTTCCTGAGTCCGTTAGGGGTTGTCAATCGACCTGGTTTTACTGCACCGACGTTCCATGCTCTGGTTCATCGCCTGGCCTTCCTCCTTACACATCAGGAAGAATCAATGCTTCCCGCTCACTAGTCGTGGCCGAGGAGGAGAAAGTTGAGGTAGCAGTCTTGGTAGAATCCGTAGTCGAGTTAATCCGAGGCGGGGTTACATGTTTGGATCTATTGGAGGTGTTCCTCAGTCAATGGATTCAGCCTTTGCAGGCACGCGACCATACCATGTGGCTGTATTTGGGCCCAAACGATTCCACTCGAACCCATCCTAAGGAGGTCAAGGAGAGACCGTGAAGCAATGGCTTCACAACATTACTGGGGCTCGCGACAATCCTCGTAGAGCCAGGCAGATCTTGCCCTTCGACGCCGAGCACCTACCAACGTATCTATAATTTTTTATTGTTCCATGTTGTTGTATTATCAATCTTGGATGTTTTATAATCATTTTCTAGTCATTTTATATCTTTTATGGTACTAACCTATTGACATAGTGCCAAGTGCCAGTTGTTGTTTTCTCCATGTTTTTAACATCGTAGGAAATCAATCAGACAGAGTCCAAATGCCATGAAACTTCACGGACAATTTATAAGGGCCAGAAGGAACACAATGGGCCCTGGCTGTGCCTGGGCGGTGCCCCGAGGGGGGCACAACCCACTAGGGCGCGCCAGGAGGCCCAAGCGCGCCATGGTACGTTGTGCCCACCTCGGGTGCCCACCGGACCGCCTCTTTGCTCTATAAATACCCCAATATTCCAGAAACCCTAAAAGCATCAACAAAATATTCATCCAGCCGCCGCAGAGTCCATAACCACCAGATCCAATCTAGACACCATCTCAGATGGGGTTCACCACCTCCATTAGTGCCTCTCCGATGATGCGTGAATAGTTCTTTGTAGACCTTCGGTTCCATAGTTAGTAGCTAGATGGCTTCCTCTCTCTCGTTGGATTCTTAATACAATGGTTTCTTGGAGATCCATATGACGTAACTCTTTTTGCGGTGTGTTTGTTGTGATCTGATGAACTTTGAGTTTATGATCAGTTATATCTTTTTATATCCGTGAAAGTTATTTGAGTTTCTTTGATCTCTTATATGCATGATTACTTATAGCCTCGTATTTATTCTCTGATATTTGGTTTTTGTTTGGCCAACTTGATATATTTATGTTGCAATGGGAAGAGGTGCTTTGTAGTGGGTTCGATCTTACGGTGCTTGATCCCAGTGACAAAAAGGGAAACGACACATATGTATCGTTGCTACTAAGGATAAAACGATGGGTTCTATCTCTACATAGATAGATGTTGACTACATCATGTCATCGTTATTATTGCATTGCTCCATTTTTTCATGAAATTAATGAAAGGATCGATATAGTTGACTACAGGGGGGGGGGGTGAATAGGCAACTAACAATTTTTAGCTTTTCTTTACCAAATTAAACTTTGCATCAAAGTAGGTTGTCTAGAAATGCACCTAGGTGAGCAACCTATATGATGCCACAACAACAAGCACACAAGCAAAGGATATAACAAAAATAAGCTTCCACAAGTAAAGGCACGAGATAACCAAGAGTGGAGCCGGTGGAGACGAGGATGTGTTACCGAAGTTCCTTCCTTTTAAGGGGAAGTACGTCTCCGTTAGAGCGGTGTGGAGGCACAATGCTCCCCACGAAGCCACTAGGGCCACCATATTCTTCTCACGCCCTCGCACAATGCAAGATGCCGTGATTCCACTATTGGTGCCCTTGAAGGCGGCGACCGGACCTTTACAAACAAGGTTGGAGCAATCTCCACAACTTAATTGGAGGCTCCCAACAACACCACGAAGCTTCACCACAATGGATTATGGCTTCACGGTGACCTCAGCCATCTAGGGTGCTCAAACACCCAAGAGTAACAAGATCCGCTAGGGATTAGTGGGGGAATCAATTTTCTCTTGGTGGAAGTGTAGATCGGGGCCTTCTCAACCAATCCCGAGCAAATCAACAAGTTTGATTGGCTAGGGAGAGAGAACGGGCGAAAATGGAGCTTGGAGCAACAATGGAGCTTTTGGGGGAAGAGGTAGGTCAACTTTGGAGAAGAAGACCCACTTATATAGTGGGGGGAACAAACCAACCGTTACCCCCCACCAGCCCCGCACAGAGCGGTACTACCGCTAGGCCAACGGTACTACCGCTTATCAGCCTAAGCGGTACTACCGCTCCTCCCCGCGGTACTACTGCACGGGGGCGGTACTACCGCCAGTCCTGCCGCGGCCGGTACCGTAAAGTCCGACACGAAAAACGGGCATTCGAATCGAGGCGACACTAGCACGAAACCGCAGCGGTACTATGGCTGGGGCTACAAGCGGTACTACCGCTGAGGAGCGGTACTGCCGCTTATAGCACCCAAGCGGTACTACCGCTCCAGCCCGCGGTACTACCGCTCAGACCAGAACAGGCACAAGGGGGACAAGAACGATCTCTCCATTGAAGGGGAAAGGCTCGAAAGGTGTGCAAGGGATGTGTACGTGAAGATTCCACCCTAGCCTTTCCAAAGCGGACCCCCTCTTTATAGTACGGTGACCTCTACGAAACTAGTCCACCAAACTAAATCGAAAAGGCTACACCGTCTTTGCTTCAAACTCCGAGGGGAGGAAATCGTCTCGTGCCAAAGGATGAATCTCTGAAAAGCTCAGTGCACACGATTAGTCCGCAAAAGCATTGTCATCAATCACCAAAACATCTTAGGGCTACAGATGCCCTTACAATCTCCCTCTTTTTGTTGGATTGATGACAATACGGGATTTGCACGAAACGAAGAAAGATACATAACCTAAGCAAACCCCACATCTCTAAAATAGAGACGGGCTCCCCCTAGATGTGTGCCATCAAGATGAGTGCTTTGGACTGCACGGCACACATACTAGGATCAACACTCCCCCTGTTTTTTAGAGATCAACAAACTAAGCACGATCCATGAGAGCAGGATATATGAATAACATAATAAGCATGCAACTACTCATAAGATACCGAATGACTAGAGACATAGATAATAATATGATAGAGAAAGGGTAGCATATGTCTCACACCATATGACTGGAACTTAGGCCACACTGACACAAAACCAAACAAAGCAAAAGACGAGCAACCACAACGAAACCAAAGAGACCACAAAGACACACACGCAACTCAATGACACAAATTCAACGACACATATCCCTAGACTCTCTCCCCCTTTGGCATCGAGACACTAAGAGGGGCAAAGAGCGAACCTACGGCTCCAGGTGAGAGCAACTGAAGATCTCGAACATCAGACGTCTGCACCATCATCCTCAGTCGGAAATTGCTCGGCATCTGAATCAGTCCAAGGACAGTGCTGCTGGACCCACTCCTCCTGCTCAGTGATCTGACCCTCAGAGCCGCTCGTGACGGTAGCACCCAACTGACGCATAAGCTCCTTGTGGCGGCCCCTTGCCTTCTTCTCAGACACATGAGTCATGTACTGACCGTGAGACTCCATACAGAAAAGCTTCTTCATCTTGAGCTTGAGTTTCTTTGCCCAAGAGGGCTCTGCCTCAGAAGGCTCAGTGTCAAGGTCATCACCGACATCAGCCTCACCCTCGGTCTCCATGGCAGCAGCAGAAGATGGAACACCAGTTTGTGGAATGGAGGTAACCCAATTATCCTTCTTCCTCAGATGCTTGATCTCATGAGAAACCAACTCTCCAGTTTCCAGTGACTCCTCGGGACAGGTGCGTCTCCAGGCCTTCTCAATGAGCAACATGATGAACGGAGCATAGATCAGACACTTGCGCTCAGACACAACAGTAAGGAGCTCAGACCACATCACATGAGAGATATCCAAGGTCTCGCCAGTGTTTGCCTCCTTCTCATGCTGGCAGAAGAGAAGCATGTCCACAAGATAGGAATGAACCTGATCCAGATTCCCAATACGAGGGAATAGAGTCTCGCGGAACACACGGTGAAGTGTAGCGACCCGACCCGAATGGGTCAAGTCTCTGTGCTTAAGTTCCATCCCTGGATCGGTATGCTGACACGCACAGTACTCGAGGATTTATAACAGAGGTAAATCACATGTATAAAGTAACGTAAATACTATTACCTCAATCCAAATAGAGGAAGTAACAACAAGGTTGTGGATTCCCATCAACACCAACGGCAAAGTTGAGTGCAGAAATCGTAACCCTAATGTATCACTTACTCGTCGTAAGATCCTGCAACATGAGACGTTGCAGCCACAAAGGGTCAGTACATTGAATGTACTGGCAAATTCACACCATAGAGCAATGATGAATAATAACTATCACTACATGCATATATGGCTGGTGGAGGCTCTATTGGGTTATAATGTTTTTGCGAAAAGCCAATTTTTTTCCTACTGCAAAGGAATAAATTTATTTAACTATCAGGGTGGTTGTTAAACATTGAGAATGGTTGACAGCATTCTCAATCCCAATTAATCATCATCATTAAAACCCAACAAAATTAATTAAAGTAACATGATGAGATCAACAGGATAATCGAAGAACCAGATACTCAAGATGTCCATAACCGGGGACACGACTAATCATGATTAGTTTGTACACTGTGCAGAGGTTTGTGCACTTTTCCCCACAAGACTCGATCTCCTCCGTTGCGATTCTTGCATTACATGGTGTTTGAGAAACGGATGACCGAGACATAGTCTTTCAGAAGCGCTAGCACCTTAAGATGGGTAGACCGGTACACCTACTTTCCCCTACATACGCTAGTCTACCTTTGTAAGAGTTATACGACTTAATCAACTATGCTAGAGCGCATAATAGCTTGTGGCTGCACACGAAAGTTTCTAGTATGAATAATCTCATGATCCCTTTGAGCCTGGGTGGCGGTCCATAAAAAACAGGCAATCCTGGTCTACCCAGGTGCCTAGATAGGCAATCCTGGAATAACCAGGTACCTCAATCCACCCAGATGTGTGTTTAAGTTGCCACCTTAAGTAAACCATTAATTAACAATATCACAACTATCATGAATACTCTCAAAACCCAATCCACGTCTACGAGCATAGCATGGCAGTGTAAGCATAAGGTATTAGTTACTCCCAAGGTTTGAATGTAGGGTAATAGGTTCGTACCACATCAACTATTTCCCAATACCCACATGTTATCAATCCTACTCATGCAATGTTTGAGGGTGAAACTAATGCATAAAAATTGGGTATGAAAGGGATATGATCAAAGTGTGAACTTGCCTCCAATGTTGACTAAGATGGTTCGCACTCAAAACTCTTGATAGTTCAACTCGTCACACTCCGGTCAATCTATCGTAAGCAAGCAATAGTAACCACACATAAGCAATCACTCAAAAGGTCGGAAAGAACGAAGAAAACAATTCGGAAAACATCAAAACCAAGCAAATAACTCTTGCAACATAAAACAATTTCTAACAGTACCAAAATTATGTGAATTTGGCCTTATCAGAAAGTTTAGGTCAAGAGCTTCGATTTAGAAAAAGAATCAACTAAATCGGAGTTACGAAACTCAAGTTATGATCAAATGAAGTTCAAATACAAATCTGTTTGAATTCAAATTTTGAAACTTTCAGAAACATGTTTAAGTTGGATTACTGGATAGAGGAGATCATAACGAAGAAGTGGGCGTTGGTTTCGTTGGATTTGGACTAACGAGTAAAAAGTAATGATCATTTAAAAAACAAGGACTATTCTGTAAATAGACTAATCACAAACGGGTCCCTGGCCGAAAATAACAGAAAAAGAAAATAACTAAGAAGTGAACGTTCGCTAAGAAATTCTAACGAATGAACCGTTCGCTAGATTAAAAAAATCGGATGGGTCTAATCCGTTGGATCTGAATCCAACGGACGAGAGGCGAAGAGGGGTACCGCGGCGGCGGGCGACGTCGGCGGCGAGGAAGACGGCGGCGGCGGCGTCGGCTGCGAGCGGGGAGGCAGCTCTGGTGGGTCTCTGGTGGCGGCGAGGGCGTCGGGGCGCTCGACGCGGCGCAACAGTGAGGATGGAGTGGACGGCGTCGGTCAGGAGTGGCGGGGTGAAGCGGGGCGACGGCGGCAGATCTCGTCGAGGCGGGAGCTCCGGCGAGGGCGGCGGCGATGGCTCGGGGAGGAGAGGAACGGGGTTCGGGGCCTCGGGTTTTAAAGGAGAGGGCGAGGGGTGGCGTGGGCAAGGGGCTAGGAGGCGGGGAGAGTCCGGTGGCGGCACGGACGTCGAGGCGGCGGCGGACCTGCAGGAGAGACGACGGGGAGACCGGCTGGGGCTGGGGGCGGGAGAGAGAGAGAGAGAGAGAGAGAGAGAGAGAGAGAGAGAGAGAGAGAGAGAGAGAGAGAGAGAGAGAGAGAGAGAGAGAGAGAGAGAGAGAGAGAGAGAGAGAGAGAGAGAGAGAGAGAGAGAGAGAGAGAGAGAGAGAGAGAGCAGTGCTGGGCTTTGGCCTGGCACTGTTCGAAGAGTTTTTTTTAAACAAATTTTCGGAGAACTAAAATAATAAAAACAAAATAACTAAAACTTTTATATAGGCATATAATATATCACAATTTTCAGAAAAAGATTTCCTACAAGATGAACATTATTCTAGCTTCAAATAAAATCTACAAAAATTCAAATTATTCAAACAATGCTACTGCTCTATTAAAATCCTTTGAAAAATCATTTAAAAACACAAATGACTTCAAATTAATCTCTCTCCAATTTTATGATGTAGGGAATCATGTTACCCTATTTTCCATATATTTTATTTTTTGAGGAAAATAATTTTAATAAAACCCAAATAACTCCAAATTGAAAATAAATTCAAAAGAACTTTGAATTTAATTCTTTGAAACTCCCAACTCATATTTCATATGTTTTGAAGAAGTCATTTTATCTTCGCTCGTGAAAATCATTGAGTTGCATAAAGTTCCTTGGTTGGAAATATTTTCCAAATGAAATTCAAATATTTTCAACACCCCTTGTCATTTAAATAAATGTAAGATGTCATGTCATCTTCTCTCCAGGGTTTTGTGGTGAAAAGAATTTGAATTCTTGAAGATCAGAAAAGAAAATGAAAGTTTGGGAAAGTCCTTTTATTCCCTCTCATTTAACTTCCAAAAAAGTTTCGAATTCACTCACTCTCAGTCAATCAATCAAAACTATCTATTTGTTTATAACATTCCAAAATTTAGAATCTTGGGATGTTACATGAAGGATGTCCAGAAAGGCAGGCAGCTCATAGATTGTCTTCTTAGTCTCAGGACTAACCTTCTTAATGCAGTAGGGCCGGAGAGCTTGCTTGTGTGTGGAGGTAACATTTTGGTGAGGACGAAACCCGACTGGAGACTCAAGCTCTTGATCTTCCACCTCAAGCAACTCCATGAAAGCCTTCCACTTGACAACTAGCAGCTTCCCATTCGTCATCCAAGTCAGAGTCCTGTTCTCATCAGTTCTTAGATGGACAGTGGCATAGAACTGAGCCACCAAGTCAGCATCAAAGTCCTTGTTGAACTGCATGATCCTGAGGATGTTCAGCTGAGAGCACATCTGAAGGGATGCACCAAAGTACTCAAGGTCCTGTTCCATTGCATCCGTGTTGATGGAGTGAACATTGACAAAGAGGTTCTTCTTAGACTTGATCACTTCAAAGTAGGTGGCATACTGAAAGCGGTTCCAGAACGGACGATTGACAAAGGTGGGGTCTTGGTCTTCAAGATAAGGATTGCAGCGACGCCTGTCCCAGAATTCCTTGGAAGACATCTCAGTCACTCTCTTCCCATGATACTTTGGTCTGTTGGTAGGCATCTTGGTCTTGTGAGGGGGATTGGTGCTTGAAGAAGCACCCATTGGCGGTGGTGGAGCATTGGAGGAACCACTCGCAGACTCAGAAGTGCGGTAGCGCTTTGACGTGGAACGCCCGGGGTTGACACGGCGGGCTTGCTGCTCAGGATGTTCATCACCTGGAACTAGGGATGGCAACGGGGCCCCATACCCACCAAACCTGTGGGGATTTCATCTTTTAGGGGGTGGGGATGGGCGAAAAACATCCCCATGGGGATATTTACCAAACTATTTTATTCCCCATAGGGTACAACGGGGATGGGGACGATATCCTATTCCCCAGACCCAATACCCATCGGGGACCTGGTTAGTAACTATGATACTGCGGTCAACCTTAAAATATTCATAAACAAACTTGCGAAAACAAAAAAAAATCTCTGAAAAAAACCTTAAACCTATCTCACATCCTCACCTCAGCTACCACCATGACCAAGAAGTCAATACGACCTAGATAGGCCTTAGCAGGACAAGGACACCATGTATGTATGTTGATTATAGGGTGTCATATTATGTATATGAGTATTTGTTTATGGGGATGGGGACCCTAATGGGGCCGCGTTCCCTAGTGGGGCATGGGTATGGGGAAATTTCATCCCCAGTCATGTAAACGGGGATGGGGATGTGATGGCAGAGAATAGATGGGGATGGGGATGTTGTAGGTATCCCCATAGGGGATTTTCCCCATTGCCATCCCTACCTGGAACCAAACACACGGACACACGAACAACCAGAAAGAACGATCAAAAACCAACAAACAAACCGAACAAGAATCAATATGTGGTAGGATATGATGGAAATGGGCATCAAGCGGTAGTACCGCGACCCTCCGCGGTAGTACCGCTTGAGCGGTAGTACCGCTCTAGTGCCGCTCGCCCGGTAGTACCGCTCGACTGGGCGGCAGTACCGCTCGAGGCGAGGAACAACAGTTCCCTACTACCGTGGAAAGATCCGGCACTACCGGAGATGCCAAATTAAAAAATGAACCTACCAAACATCAAAACAAAGAGTCTAGTTGCCTTCTCCAACCTACTCAGGCCTAGTTTTAGCCAAAAAACTAGAGATGCAACCACTATTGCCTCTAAACACTAGATCTGAAATCTAGACGAGAAGAGAAGAGGAACGAAGGCAGTACCGACATCCATGGCAAGAGGACGAGGTGGGGATCGATTCCACCGAAGGAAATGGAGAGGGACGGCCTGGAGACGAAGGGCCGCCGGAGCCGTCCCGCGGCGAGATGGCGCTGGAGAGAGGAAGAGGAGCAGGGGAGCGAAGCAAATGGGTATGGGGGGGGGGAGAAAAACCACCCCTGCCCACGACTTAACCCCCTGGACCCGTCCCCCAGCGGTAGTACCGCGGTAGCGGGCGGTAGTACCGCTTACCAAGATAACCGGTAGTACCGCGCCACCAGAGGTAGTACCGCCCAACGCACGTCAAAACTGGACTTTAAAAACGCACGTGAAAAAGAACAAAGCGGGACAAACCAAAAACCAAGAACCCACAAGGAAAACTAGCAAGAGGACAGAAAGACCACCCCTTCAAGAGAGGGGCGGTGGCCGAGGCCACCTATGTTTGAGTCAAAAGGTATGGCACCACGAAGATTTTAACCTTGGGCACATGACCAAAACTCGTCTTTGAAGCACAAGTACCATCAAAAATGGCTAATGTGGAAGAGTTGATCGATTTATGCATAATGGGGGGAGGGAGAGTTCATTGAGAGAACAACACTCCCCCTATGTCCATGCCTACACCTAAACAAGATAACAAGTTGAGTATGGTGGGGTGTGCAAGGGTTCAAGCAACATTGCTCAAATCAATGATATTTAGCTCATGCCTTAACTCACGAAATCTTGCTTCATCCAAGGGCTTCGTGAAAATATCTGCAAGGTTATCATGAGTGTTGATATACTTGAGCTCGATCTCCCCTCGCCTAATATGATCCCGGATGAAATGATACCGAATCTCAATATGCTTCGTCTTGAAGTGTTGCACTGGGTTGAGAGAAATCTTGATAGCACTTTCATTGTCACAGCAAAGAGGCACTTTGTCACAAATGACACCGTACTCCTTTAAAATTTGTCTCAACCAAAGGAGTTGTGCACAACAACTACCGGCCGCCACATATTCCGCTTCGGTGGACGAGAGAGACAAACAACTTTGCTTTTTGGAAGACCAACTCACCAAAGAGCAACCAAGAAATTGGCACCCTCCGGAAGTTGACTTCCTGTCCACTTTGTCTCCCACCCAATCAGAGTCCGTATATCCTTCAAGCTTGAAATTTTCTCCTCTTGGGTACCATAGGCCAAAGTTTGGGGTATGAGCTACATATCGAAAGATTCGTTTGACCACCACATAGTGGCTTTCCTTTGGTGCGGCTTGAAACCGTGCACATATTCCCACACTCAACATGATATCCGGTCTAGATGCACAAAGGTAAAGTAGGGAGCCAATCATGGAGCGATATACCTTTTGATCCACCGCTTTACCATTGGGATCAATGCCAAGTTGGCACTTGGTAGGCATTGGAGTAGTAGCCGGCTTGACATCACTTAGTTTGAATCTCTTTAGCATGTCTTGAGTGTATTTGGCTTGGTTGATGAAGGTACCTTCTCTTCTTTGCTTGATATCAAAACCAAGGAAGAACTTCAACTCTCCCATCGAAGACATCTTGAACTTGGAGGTCATGAGAGCGGCAAATTCCTCATTGAAAGCTTTGTTAGGGGAACCAAAGATAATATCATCAACATATAGTTGGCATACAAACAACTCCCCTTTGACCTTCTTAGTAAAAAGAGTGGGGTCGATTAGCCCAACTTCAAATCCACGATCTTGTAACAACTCGGTAAGGTGGTCATACCACGCATGTGGGGCTTGTTTAAGGCCATAGAGTGCCTTGTCGAGTTGATACACATGATCGGGAAAGTAGGGATCCTCAAACCCGGGGGTTGCTTGACGTATACCAACTCATTAATAGGACCATTAAGGAACGCACTTTTAACATCCATTTGTTGCAACTTAAAGTTGTGATGAGAAGCATATGCAATCAATAAACGAATGGATTCAAGACGAGCAACGAGAGCAAAGGTTTCACCGTAGTCGATACCCTCGACTTGGGAGTAGCCTTGTGCTACCAATCTTGCCTTGTTGCGAACGATGTTCCCATGAGCATCTTGCTTGTTCTTGAAAATCCACTTGGTTCCAATGACATTGTGGTTCCCCGTTGGCCTTGGCACCAATCTCCACACCTTGTTGTACTCGAAGTTATTGAGTTCTTCATGCATGGCATTGAGCCAATCCGGATCTTCGAGCGCCTCGTAGACCTTTTGGGGTTCCACACAAGAGACAAACGCATGATGTTCACAATAGTTTGCTAATTGTCTATGAGTGCTTACCCCCTTTCTTAGGCTTCCAACCACATTCTCCATGAGATGACCTTTGGTGGTGAGCTTGGAAGCAATCTTCGCGGCACGACGCTCCAATTCCTCCTCGGAAGTGAGACTAGGAGGGGTAACTTGATCATCTTGAGCGCCGTCTTGAGCTTGTTCTAGATCTTGAGCTTGCTCATGATCTTGGACTTGCTCGAGGGGAAGAACTTGACCTTGGGCATCATTTGGTGGTTCACCACCATCTTGAGGTTGATCTTGCCCTTGATCTTGTTCACAAGGTTGAGGGCCTTCACTTTGTTCTTCGGAAGCGTGTGGGCCTTGGGTTGGTGATGGATCCACTTGAGTGGAGCATTGTCTTTCTCCTTCGGACACAAGGGGTTCCTCAATGGGTAGGATAAAACCAACACCCATTCTTCTTATGGCTTGAGGAGGAATTTCATCACCTACATCACAAGTGCCACTTTGCTCCACTTGGGAGCCGTTATTCTCATCAAACTCCACATTACACGTCTCCTCAATAAGTCCCGTGGATTTATTGAGGACACGGTAAGCATGAGAGTTTGTAGCATAACCAACAAATATGCCCTCATAAGCTCTAGCCTCAAACTTAGACAACCAAACACCTTTCTTGAGAATGAAACACTTACACCCGAACACTCGAAAGTACTTGAGGTTGGGCTTGTTACCGGTGAGTATCTCATATGGAGTCTTGTTCAAGCCCTTGCGGAGGTAGAACCGATTGGATGCATGCCATGCGGTGTTGATGGCTTCGGCCCAAAAGTTGTATGGAGACTTGAACTCTGCCATCATGGTCCTTGCCGCATCCATCAACGTCCGGTTATTCCTCTCCGCAACACCGTTTTGTTGAGGGGTGTAGGGTGCAGAATATTGATGCTTGATCCCCTCATCACTAAGAAACTCATCCAAGGTGTAGTTCTTGAACTCGGTGCCATTGTCACTTCTTATTGTCAAGATCTTTGCATTGTGTTGACGTTGTGCTTCATTAGCAAAGTCAATGACGGTTTGTTGGGTCTCACTCTTCCTCTTGAAGGAATACACACAAGTATATCTTGAGTAGTCATCCACAATCACCAAGCAATACTTCCTACCCCCAAGACTATCAAATGATGGAGGCCCAAAGAGATCCAAGTGAAGGAGCTCCAAAGGCCTCTTCGAGTAAATGATAGTCGTGGGAGGGTGAGCCTTCTCATGAAGCTTTCCTTCGATACAAGCACTGCAAGCACGATCTTTAGCAAAACTAACATTCATTAGTCCACGGACATGGTCCCCCTTGAGAAGACTTTGCAAAGACCTCATATTGACATGGGCTAAACGGCGATGCCAAAGCCATCCCACGTCAACTTTAGCCATTAGGCATGTCGCGGTCTTAGTGGGTCGCTCCGAAAAGTTTATCACATATAGACCATTCTCGACATGCCCAACAAAGGCTACTTTAAGAGTCTTGCTCCACAAGAGGGCCACGGTATCAATATCAAAGAAAGTGGCAAAGCCCATGATTGCAAGTTGACGAACGGGAAGTAAATTGTATGGAAGGGACTCAACAAGCATGACCTTCTCGATCGTGAGATCATGAGAAATGACAACCTTGCCAAGTCCCAATACCTTAGAAAATGAGGCATCACCCCACTCGACATTGGTGGGCATGGATGGAATCTTGTGAACGTCCACCACCAAGTCCTTACTTCCGGTCATATGATTTGTAGCTCCACTATCGAGCAACCATGATCCCCCACCGGAAGCAAACACCTACAAGAGATCAATGCTTGGATTTAGGTACCCATTTTGTAATGGGTACTTTGATGTTAGAGACAAGGGTCTTAGGAACCCAAATAGACCATTCAATGTACTCATAAAGCGAACCAACAAATTTGGCATAGACATGCCCATCACTAGCACGGCACAACACATAAGAGGGGTTAAAGTCGCCGGTTTGGTTGGAAGGGGTGGCATTGCCCTTCTTGACATTACCACCCTTCTCATTGTTCTTCTTCTCCTTGGGAGCACCCTCTCCTTCCTTCACGAACGTTTGCTTGAGAGGAGGAGGTCGTTTGGTCTTGTCATTCTTCTTCTTGTTCTTGGGCTTGGGTGCGAACCCAATCCCTTCCTTGGCAACCACTTCCTTTTGATTGCTCAAAAGATCGTTGAGGTTCTTCTCACCTTGTATGCACGACACAAGGCCTTTCTCAAGTTGCTTCTTCAACATAGCATTCTCCTCAATAAGGTGCTCATGCTCACAACAAGGGTTAGTAGCATTTGCATTATCAATTAAAACCATATGAGGAAAGGTGGCTTTCTCCTTGGTTAGCTTTACTTGGAGTTGATCATGAGACTCTTTGAGGTTAGCATGAACGCCCTTCAAGACTTTGTGAGCCTTGTCGAGAATGTCAAACTCCTCTTTGAGTCTAGCAAGATCAACCCCAAGCTTTGCCTTCTCGGAGTTTAGCACACGAGAAACAACAAGAGCATGATCAAGATCTTTCTTTAATTTAGCATGATCATCGTTGTATGACTCCTCAAGAGCCAAACGAAGACCACGCTCTTCCTCAAGAGCATTGGAAAGATCCGAAATCTCATCGGCATAGTCACGACTATGCCCCTCCATCTTAGAGATGGTATCTTCGTGAGCCTCGATCATGTCATTGGCTTCACCAAGTTGTTCCAAGAGAGCAACGAAGTGCTTCTTGGATTTTCCCTTGAGTTTACCCATAAAGGCCTCAAACTCATTCTCCTCCACATTAGTTCCCTCATGTTCATCAATGCTATCCGTCGAATAAGAATGATTGATGATGGTAGTTTTGATGTTGGGGGTTACCTTGTTGGTGGCTTTAGCCATGAGGCACTTGGCGGTGATGCTCTCATTGGGTGAGTCGAAGAGAGATACCCGTGGAGCCGTCGCAATGGCAACGGAGGCCATGGCAACCGTATCACCATCTTCATCATCGTCATCGTCCTCGTTGTATTCTTCTTGTACCACCAAAGCCTTGTGAGGAGTCTTCTTGGTGAAGTTGCTCTTGTTGCGGAAAGACTTGGCCTTGTCCTTACGGATGAGCTTGCCACCATTGTCTTCCCTCTTCTCATACGGGCACTCCGCAACAAAATGACTCACATTGCCACAATTGAAACAAGTCCTCACTCGTTGCTTGCCCTTTGCGCCACTTGAATTGTTCTTGTTGAAGTTGGGCCTTGAGTTCTTCTTGCTCCAAAATTGCCTTGAAGCAAGTGCCATGTGTTCATGATAGGCATACTTCGTATCTTCGAGATTGCTCTCCTCTTCTTCCTCCTCTTCCTATTCTTCAACATGGACCTTGGTCTTCAATGCAAGGTTGGGCTTCTTTGTTCTCTGGGAGCGAAGCACCGCATTGTCGGCGGTCTTGTCCAATATGCTCATAGCCACAAACTCATCCAACACATCACTTGAGGACAAGGTGTGGAAGTCTGGCCTTTGACGAATGAAGGACGACATGGCCTTGTGGTAGGGCATCATTGCCTTGAGGAATTTGTGCTTGATCCAATTGTCATCCGTGTCCTTGCTTCCATGATCCCAAAGAGAGACGGCGAGCTTGGTAACTCTCCGATAAAGTTCACGAGGTTCTTCATCTTCTTTCATTGCAAACTCATCGGCTTCATCTTGAACCACTTCATAATTGGAACGTTGAATGCTTGCGCTTCCCGATAGAGGAAACCACTTTGAGCCAAGCATCTTTGGCCAATGAGTAGGGCGGAGATGCGGAGGTCTTGGGAAGGATTGCTTCTTGGATGATGAAGAGAGCATTCTCGTTAAATTGATCATCCACGGCTTCTCTAGGAGTGAAGTTGCTCCGATCTTGCGAATAAAAACCTTCTTCAATGATTCTCCAAAGGTTAGTGTTCACATGATTTAAATGACGCTTAAAACGATAGACCCAAGAATCAAAATCCTCCTTTTTATCAATCTTGAGGGGAGGACCGGCATGATCCAAATGAGTAGAAGGAATCGGTCCACCATAAACGGGTGGAGGTTGCACATGGGCAAAGATGCCGGTGCCATTCTTACCACTAGATGAAGGAGCTTTCTCACTAGTAGCTTCCCCCTTGTCGGGGTTAGCATCCGTCCCCGTGTTGGCGGGATCACCCACTTTCACGGGTGCAGTGGAAAGTTTAAGCCCTTCTAAGAATTCCTTAAACATGTCCTTGACCTCGATCGTCATGGAGGTTTTCAATGTGTCCAACGCCACATTGAATTCCTCACGTGAGATCGAGTTACCCCCATCTCCCGTAGACAATATCGGATTCGCACCAGAGTGCTCTCCCACATTGTCTTCGACGTCAACCATACTCTTCGGATGGTGAAGTCCTTAAAAAGAGATGAGGCTCTGATACCGATTAAAAGCATCGATATAGTTGACTAGAGGGGGGGGGGTGAATAGGCAACTAACAATTTTTAGCTTTTCTTTACCATATTAAACTTTGCATCAAAGTAGGTTGTCTAGAAATGCACCTAGGTGAGCAACCTATATGATGCCACAATAACAAGCACACAAGCAAGCAAAGGATATAACACAAATAAGCTTGCACAAGTAAAGGCACGAGATAACCAAGAGTGGAGCCGGTGGAGACGAGGATGTGTTACCGAAGTTCCTTCATTTTAAGGGGAATTACATCTCCGTTAGAGCGGTGTGGAGGCACAATGCTCCCCAAGAAGCCACTAGGGCCACCGTATTCTCCTCACGCCCTCGCACAATGCAAGATGCCATGATTCCACTATTGGTGCCCTTGAAGGCAGAGACCGAACCTTTACAAACAAGGTTGGGGCAATCTCCACTACTTAATTGGAGGCTCCCAACAACACCATGAAGCTTCACCACAATGGATTATGGCTTCACGGTGACCTCAACCGTCTAGGGTGCTCAAACACCCAAGAGTAACAAGATCCGCTAGGGATTAGTGGGGGAATCAAATTTCTCTTGGTGGAAGTGTAGATCGGGGCCTTCTCAACCAATCCCGAGCAAATCAACAAGTTTGATTGGCTAGGGAGAGAGATCGGGCGAAAATGGAGCTTGGAGCAACAATGGAGCTTTTGGGGGAAGAGGTAGGTCAACTTTGGAGAAGAAGACCCACTTATATAGTGGGGGGAACAAACCAACCGTTACCCCCCACCAGCCCCGCATAGAGCGGTACTACTGCTAGGCCAGCGGTACTACCGCTTATCAGCATAAGCGGTACTACCGCTCCTCCCCGCGGTACTACCGCACGGGGGCGGTACTACCGCCAGTCCTGCCGCGGCCGGTACCATAAAGTCTGACACGAAAAACGGGCCTTCGAATCGAGGCGGCACTAGCACGAAACCGCAGTGGTACTACGGCTGGGGCTACAAGCGGTACTATTGCTGAGGAGCGGTACTGCCGCTTATAGCACCCAAGCGGTACTACCGCTCCAGCCCGCGGTACTACCGCTCAGACCAGAACATGCACAAGGGGGACAAGAACGAGCTCTCCATTGAAGGGGAAAGGCTCGGAAGGTGTGCAATGGATGTGTACATGAAGATTCCACCCTAGCCTTTCCAAAGCAGACCCCTCTTGATAGTACGGTGACCTCTACGAAACTAGCCACCAAACTAAATCAAAAAGGCTACACCGTCTTCGCTTCAAACTCCGAGGGGAGGAAATCGTCTCGCGCCAAAGGATGATTCTCTGAAAAGCTCAGTGCACACGATTAGTCTGCAAAAGCATTGTCATCAATCACCAAAACATCTTAAGGCTACAGATGCCCTTACACTTAATACACTAGATGCATACTGGATAGCGGTCGATCTGTGGAGTAATAGTAGTAGATGCAGGCAGGAGTCGGTCTACTAATCTTGGACGTGATGCCTATATATTAATCATTTCCTGGATATTGTTGTGATTATTAAAAGTTCTCTCAATTGCCCAACAGTAATTTGTTTACCTACCGTTTGCTATTTTTCTCGAGAGAAGCCACTAGTGAAACCTACGGCCCCCGGGTCTTCTTTCTCATATATTTGCCTTTGTGATCTACTCTTTTCCTTGCATTTATTTTCAGATCTATTAAACCAAAAGTACCTTGCTGCGTTTTATTTATATTTTATTTTATTTGCGATCTATCTGTCAATCTACTACAAATTTATCTCACGTCCGTTTGCCTATCTTGAGGTGCCGTTACCCGGAAGGGATTGACAACCCCTTTAACACGTCGAGCTGCGAGGATTTGTTATCCGTGTGCAGGGGATGTTTACGTTGTGTTGCTTGGTTCTCCTACTGGTTCGATAACCTTGGTTTCATCACTGAGGGAAATACCTACCGTCGCTGTGCTGCATCATCCCTTCCTCTTTGGGGAGATACCGACGTAGTTCTAGCAGACAGGAACTTTTGGCGCCACTGCTAAGGAGTCATCAAAATGAATTTCTCGCACCGTTGCCGGGGAGGATCTTCAACATATACTAGGTTCCTAATCACAAATCTCATGTCCTCGCAATTTACATTATTTGGCATTTGCCTCTCTTTTCCTCTCCCCCACTTCACAAAAATTTGCCGTTTTATTCGCCTCTCTTTTTCGTTAGCCGTTTTCTTGCCATATCTGTTTTTTAGTGCAATCTTGTTGTGTGGTCATCATGACTCAAGATAACACCAAGTTATGTGATTTCTCAAATACCAACAACAATGATTTTGTTGGCACTCCGATTGCTCCTCCCGCCACTAGTGCGGAGTCTTGTGATATTAATACCGCTTTGCTGAATCTTATTATGAAAGATCAATTTTTCGGTACTCCTAATGAGGATGCCGCGTCCCATCTTAATACCTTCGTGGAATTATGCAATATGCAAAATAAAAAATATGTGGACAATGATGTGGTGAAGATGAAATTATTTCCATTTTCTTTGCGTGATTCTGCAAAAAATTGGTGCTCTTTTTTGCCTCGCAATAGTATTGATTCTTGGAATAAGTGCAAAGATGCTTTTATCACTAAGTATTTTCCTCCCGCAAAAATTATTTTTCTTAGAACCCAGATCATGAATTTCAAGCAACTTGAACATGAGCATGTTGCACAATCTTGGGAAAGGATGAAAATGATGCTAAGGAATTGCCCAACTCATGGGTTAAATCTTTGGATGATCATACAAAAATTTTATGCGGGGTTGAATTTTGTTTCTCGTAATCTTTTAGATTCCTCCGTGGGTGGTACTTTTATGGAAATTACTTTGGGTGAAGCCACCAAATTTATTGATAATATCATGGCAAATTATTCACAATGGCATACCGAAAGGGCTCCTACTAGTAAAAAAGTTAATTTGGTTGAAGAAATTTCTTCTTTGAGTGAAGAAGTTGATGCTCTTATGAAACTGGTTGCTAGTAAAAGTTCTCCTATTGACTTTAACGATATGCCTTTGTCTACTTTGATTGAGCAAAATAATGATTCCATAGATGTGAATTTTATTTCTCGAAATGATTTCAATAATAATGCTTATAGAGGTAATTTTAATCCTAGGCCTTTTCCTAGTAATTCCTCTAATAATTATGGTAATTCCTATGGAAATCAATCTTATAATAATAATAGGAACACCTCTGATCTTGGGAATAATATTAAGGAATTTATCAATACACAAAAAGTTTTCAACACTTCCATAGAGGAAAAATTGGGTAAGATTGTTGATTTGTCTAGAAGTGTTGATAGAATTGCTCATGATGTGGAAAATCTCAAGATGAAAATTTTTCTACCTAAAGTATATGAATAAATTAAAGCTCTTTATGTTTCTATGGATGAAAGTAAGAAAAGAACCGCAATGCTTAGAGCTAAAATAGAATTTTTAGAAAAAATATTTTCTAGTGGTTTCTTTCGTTAAAGTGATGAAGATCTTAAAATGATTGGTGTTTCCTCCATTGATTCCTTGTTTAGTAAAGTTAAGATTGATGAAAAAGGGACTGGAGAAGAGTCAACTTTAACTAGATGGCGTCCCAATATTTCGGAGGGTGAAAATCTTGTTGAGAAAATTGATGAAAGTGGGTTTGGAGAGGTCAAAACTTTAACTAGTCATGTGCCCACTCCTTTGGATTACAAAGATTTTAATTATGATAGTTGCTCTTTGATTGATTGTATTTCTTTGTTGCAATCCATGATAAATTCACCCCATGTCTATGAACAAAACAAAGATTTTACTAAACATATTGTTGATGCTATGATGAAAGCTCTTGAAGAAAAATTGGAATTAGAAGTATTAATTCCTAGAAAATTGCATGATGAATGGGAAGCTACTATCAAAGTCAAGATTAAAAATTATGAATGTTTTGCTTTGTGTCACTTGGGTGCTAGTGTTTCTAAAATTCCGAAATCTTTATGTGACGTGCTTGGTCTTACCTCTTGAAGAATGTTCTTTGAATTTGCACTTGGCGGATTCTACTATTAAAAAGCATATGGCAAGAATTAATGATGTTCTTATTCTTGCAAATAGGAATTATGTGCCCATATATTTTATTGTTCTTGATATTGATTGCAATCCATCTTGTCCAATTATTCTTGGTAGACCGTCTTTACGCACTATTAAGTTCCAATTTCCTTTGAGGAAGGGTATGGAACACTTTCCTAGAACAAGAATTAAGCCACCTTATGAATCAATCATGAGGGCATCTTATGAATCTCGAACCAAAGATGACAATACTTAGATCCTTGCTTTATGCCTAGCTAAGGGCGTAAAACTATAGCGCTTGTTGGGAGGCAACCCAATGAATAAATTTTATTTTTGTTTTGTGCTTTCTGTTTTTGAGTGTTAGAAAAAATTATGCTACTGGTATGATTGTGTTTTTTGTGTTTTAAATAGTGTTTGTGCCGAGTAGAACCGATAGGATATTCTTTGGTTTTAGTTGTTTGATCTTGTTGAAAAAGACAGAAACTTTGCGCTCACGAAAACAATTCTATTTTTTTTATCAGAAAGTGATTTTTTCCTGATTCTTTTTGCAGAATATTAATATACAAATTTCCCTGGTCGTCCTATTTTTTCAGAATTTTTGGAGTTCCAGAGGTTTTCGAAAAAGTCGGATTGCTACAGACTGTTTGGTTTTGACAGATTCTGTTTTCTTTGTGTTGTGTGGTTACTTTGATGGCTCTATGGTTTTCTTTGATGAGTTTTTGCCATAGAAAAGTTGAAATACAGTAGATATAATACAAAAACAAAATATGAATTGGTTTGATACAATACTTATATTAGTGGTTTGCTTTCTTGTACTAACGGATCTCACGAAGGTTTTGTTGAGTTTTGTGTGATTGAAGTTTTCAAGTTTTGGGTTATCTTATGATGGATGAAGGAAGGATAGAAGAGCATAAGCTTGGGGATGCCCCAGCATCCTAAGATATTATCCAAAAATGAGCAACCGACTAAGCTTGGGGATGCCCCCGAGTGGTTCCCCGGCTTTCTTCCAATGACTATCGGTATTTTACTCGAAACTATATTTTTATTCGTCACATGATATGTGTTTTTCTTGGAGCATCTTGTGTGATATGAGTCTTTGCTTGTTTTATTTTGTATTTTAATTCATCAATCCCTGCTGGACACACCTATTTGAGAGAGCCAAAATTATGTCATGACTTGTTAGAATTGCTCTCTATGCTTCACTTAAATTTTTTATGAGCTATGGACTTTATCTAGTGCTTCACTTATATATTTTTGAGCACGGTGTGCTTAGTATTTTTGAAGAAATGCTCTCTTGCTTCACTTAGATTTATTTGAGAGTTAGTAAAATGTAGCGACCCGACCTCAGACGGTCAAGCCTCTGTGTTTCTATGCCATCCCTGGATCAGTATGCTGGCACACACAGTACATTAATGTATATATCAAAGTGCAATCACATGCATAAATAACGTAAAACTGATATATATACCTCATAAGTCACAGCGGAAACAAATAGTCGGGTGTGGTGTCCCATCAACGCCATCGGCAAGTTGAGTGTAGACCGTAACCCTGTACCGTAACTCTTACTCGTCGAGGAAATATCTGCAACATGATACGTTGCAGCCGTGTAGGTCAGTACATTGAATGTACCGGCAAGATCACAATAAGAGAAAACAGATGATAAACTATACTATATGCCGTATGGCTTTGTGTCTCTGTGTCTGAGTTTTGTTTGCGTAAAAGCTGGTTTTATTTTCCCTACATCAAAGGAATAAATGAAGTCTGTACTATAGAGTTTTCTATCATGACATGGTTCCGCCAACCGATGTCTCATAGCCCAAATTCATCATAAGTTGCCCACAATTAAGTTATCAGTCCGGTGTTGAGAGTTCCGAGATAGATCCAGGTCCAGGTGCTCAAATTGTCCGTAACCGGGGACACGGCTAATTGATTAGGTTTTAACCCTCTATAGAGGTTTGTACACTTTACCCGCAAGATTCGATCCCTCTTTTTACGTTCTCGCACTTCAGGGTGTTTGAGAACAAGATGACCGAAACATGGTCTTCGAAGAGTTCCCGACCACCGTCCGGTGCTCATTCAATCCTACCGTAGTTCTACATCGCTAGCACCGTCCTAGCGAGTCACAACTAGGGTCAACCAAGCCGAGCCCATAGTGACTTGCAGTTGCAGGTAAGCTTCCGGGCATGAAGTATTCTTCCGTCTCTTTGAGTCTGGGTGAAGCTTTCGCAAGATGTCATGGCGCTTCTCCATGCATCCGGCCAACCATTGGATTCTCCAGGTGCCCGTCAACCATCCTTCACCCAGCGGTGTGTATTGAATTCTTGTGCGAGTCTTGAAGTCTTGAGGCCTTGAAGATGCGGTCCTTGCAGATTCCATCATGGAGTTATCGTCATTGGCGTAGATCCTCCATTCTCACACCACTCCGAGCACTCATACCAAACCCGTCTACTATAGCGTAGCATTAAAATAAAATATCGTCCGGGCTTGGTAACAGGGTGATGGGTTCCTACCTCATGCATACTACCCAACTACAAGAATTCAATATCACTACTGGAGGGTTTGTTGCGAAGATGACACTAGATGCAATAAAACACATAGGTATGAAAAACATGGTCAAAGTGAACTTGCCTGGTAAGTTGATGAAGATAATAGCGCTCTCGGAATAATGACTTGGTATAACTATTCGTCACTCCGTTGAAAATCTATATAAACATAGCATTCATATAAGCAAACATCCTAGCAAACAATTTTAACACTCATAATAAAACCAACAAATAAAAATGCAAATCAAGGGACACCAAATAAAAACAAAGGAAAACTACACAACAAAACTACTAAAGAAAACTCTAAGACATAACACGAAAATAGTTTTGTCCTAAGTAAAATTTAACATCAAAGGAAATACCAACATAATAAATAATCTGAAAAGAAATATAAAACAACTAGTTTTAACAAAAGTATTTTTCATAAACTTTTAATAGCAAAAAGAAACAAATAAAAAGCTTTTATGAAACACTAACTATGACCTAAACAAGTTTTCATACAAAACTAAGAAAAACAAATTTTAAATAAAACAAATTTTTCTTTTGTTGACTAACAGAAACAAAACTAAATTTTTCAAGAGTGACAAAAGAAGTAATTTGAAACTAATAAAACAATAAAGAAAAGACTAAAACAAAACTATAACTAAAACAGTAATGTTTTGCTAAAAACCTAATTTAAAAATAAAGTAAAAAGAAAGAAGTATATGCTCTGGATAGACAAAACCATAATAAAACAGTAGCAAAAGAATCAATCAAAAATACTTTGTAAAACTCAAAATATGACCAAATTAGTGATTTGAACAAATTTCATCAAATTCAAATCTAAACTATTCAAATTTGAAAACTAAGTACACAAACAGAAACTTAAGCAAATTTGTGACACAATGCAAAAGAATCAACTCAAAGCGGATTCTGGAACTTAAGTTATGAACAAAAGAAGTTTGAATATGAATCTGAACAAATTTCGAAATTTTAAACTTTCAAAAACATGTTTGAGTTGAATTACTAGATAGAGGAGATCGTAACGAAGAAGTGGGCGTTGGTTTCATCTAGTTTGGATGAACGAGTAAAAAGTTATGGCTATTTGAAAAATCAGGGCCAAGCTGTTTTACAAAAGAAAAAAAATAGCTATGGCTAAGGTCTAATGTATAAATACGTAGACGACAATATAATCTATTGTATTAGTCTAAAAGTAATAAACTACGGAAGTATAAGTAGAAAATAAAAAAAAGAAAACAAATTAAGATACCTTTATAAGGCAGAGAAAAGACAACTTCGGAGGGAGAAGAAAATTTCTAGAAATCGCGCCGAAGAGGAGAAAAAAAATATTTTTCTTAGTCAAACCAAAATATTGATTTAACCCGAATCAGATGATTTTTGAAGGCTCTATGGGTCTATATTTATAGGTGGAAAAGAGGTTTAGGGGTCAAAAGCTAGGCAATGTGGGACTAAACATAGACGTAATTAAACGAAACAGAGCAGAAAATAAAAAATCGCACGGGCCTAAAGGCCTCGGCCGACCGCGCGCAGTAGACGGGCTGCAGTTTTTCTTTTAACAAAATCGGCCTAAGTAAAATAAAAAAATAAAAGGCTGGCTGGGCCTGGCCCTTTTAAGAGAGAAAAAAAAAACAATGGGGCGCCAGAAGCTACTATACTGCGCATGCAGGCAATAAATAAATATGGGCCGCACGTACAGTTTGTTATTTGTTTTCTTTTAAACAGAAAGCGATAAACTGAAAAACGAAAATAAAACTAAAACTTTATATAGGCATATTATATATCAAAATTTTCAGAAAAAGATTTCCTACAAGATGAACATTATTCTAGTATTAAATAAAATACGCACAAATTCAAATAAAGCAAAGAGTGCTTCAGCTCTAATAAAATCCAATAAAATCATTTTAAAAATACCAAAATGAATTCAAATTTATTCCTGTCCAATTTTCTGTTGTAGGAATCATGTTACCCTATTTTCCATGTATTTTATTTTTGAAAAAAATAATTTGAATAAAACTCAAATAACTCCAAATTGAAAATAAATTCTTTGAAACTCCCTACTCATATTTCATATGTTTTGAAGAAGTCATTTTATCTTCGCTCGTTAAAATCATTGAGTTGCATAAAGATTCAGAATTGGAAATATTTTCCAAATGAAATTCAAATATTTTCAACACCCCTTGTCATTTAACTAAATGGAAGAAGTCATGTCATCTTCTCTCCAGGGTTCTGTGATGAAGAGTATTTGAATTCACGAAAAGCATAAAAGCAAAAATGAAAGTTTGGGAAAGTCCTTTTATTCCCTCTCATTTAACTTTCAAAAAGTTTCGAATTCACTCACTTTCACACAAGCAACCACACCACTATCAAACAAACAAGCATAAATATTTATTTAATATAACATTCCAAAATTTAGAATTTTGGGATGTTACATAAAATTTTCAAGAAATTCTCTCTTGCTTCACTTAAATTATTTTGAGAGAACAAAATTTATTTATGCTCTTGATCTTCACTTATATTTGTTTGAGCTTATGAAAAGCAACACATGCAAATTAGTCCCAAAGTGATAGATATCCAGGAAGGACATAATAAAAACTCTCATGACAAATAGACTTGATTCTTAGTAATAGTTTTGAGATATGCTGATGTGATATGTGAGTTATGTTGATGAGTAATTATGCTTTAGTAAGTATATTGGTGTTAAGGTTTGTGATTCCCTATGCAAGTACGAAAGTCAATAGTCATGCAATGAAATTATATCCTACTTGTGGTGCATTATTCTGTGTTATTTATGCTTAATGCTTTCTTGTGAGATTATTCGTTTCTTGGTTGGTCGCTTCTCAATCTTTTGCTAGCCTTCATTTTGCACCAAGTATGATCTCTACTTGTGCATCCAAAATCCTTTAAACCAATTTTGCCACATGAGTCCACTATATCTACGTATATGCGGTATTCTTTTGCCGTTCTAAGCAAATTTGCATGTGCCATCTGTAATTTTCAAAATAAACTTCTCTTTTGCATGTTTGTTTCGCTCGCGGAGCGGTGAGGGGTGGCTAATATTTTCCATGCTAGATGTGTTATCCACACGATGAGTGTTTATTCACTTGTCATTGCACGAGAGTAAGGCAAAGGTTTTAGGGATGCCCAGTCCCGAAATGAAAAAATGAATTTACTTTATGTTGTCAAATAATAAATTCCTTGGAAAGTGTTGGTATGGAGGGCAACCGTGGATACAGCTAGCCATGGAAAGTGAAAGTATGGTGGAAAAAGGAATAAACTTTATTTTCTGTTTGGGAACCGCCTATGATATATCTAGCATGGAAAGTGTTGGGAACTCTAAGTCGTTTTCGTTGGTGGGACGGATACACCTCCCAAAATGTTTTTATCTCTAAGTTTTTTTCTTTGAGCTCTGGCACCTCTACAAATCCCTACTTCCCTCTGTGAAGGGCCTTTCTTTTACTTTATGCAATTTTTATTTTGAATTTGAGTCTCCATCTTCTCTTACAAAAAGCACCAACTAGGAGGCAATATGATCGTACTTAAGTATTGGGTGTAGCTAATATTTGAGTGTGTTTCATGAATGGATCAATGGTTGAGCATGATGGGCTCGGGATGACTTATTTTAGCGTTGATATTTTGAAAGACATGGTTGCTTGTTGATATGCTTGAGTATCTAAATTATTATGTCAAAACTAGACTATTGCTTTGAACACATAAAAGTCCAAATGTCCATGCTATAAAGAAAAGAATATGATATGACATGTTAGGTAGCATTCCACATTAAAAATTCTGTTTTTATCACTTACCTACTCGAGGATGAGTAGGAGTTAAGCTTGGGGATGCTGATATGTCTCCAACGTATCTATAATTTTTGATTGTTCCATGCTGTTATATTATCAATCTTGGATGTTTTATAATCATTTTCTAGTCATTTTATATCATTTTTTGGTACTAACCTATTGACATAGTGCCAAGTGCCAGTTGCTGTTTTCTGCATGTTTTTTACATCGCAGGAAATCAATATCAGACGGAGTCCAAATGCCACAAAACTTCATGTAGAATTTTTATGGGCCAGAAGGAACACTATGGGCCCTGGTTGCGCCTTGGAGGTGCCCCGAGGGGGGCACAACCCACCAGGGCGCACCAGGAGGCCCAGGCGTGCCCTGGTGGGTTGTGCCCACCTTGGGTGCCCTCGAACCGCATCTTTGATCTATAAATACCCCAATATTCCAGAAACCCTAAAAGCATCGACGAAATATTCATCCAGCCGCCGCAGAGTCCAGAACCACCAGACCCAATCTAGACACCATCTCGGATGGGGTTCACCCCCTCCATTGGTGCCTCTCCGATGATGCATGAGTAGTTCTTTGTAGACCTTCGGGTCCGTAGTTTGTAGCTATTTGGCTTCCTCTCTCTCACTGGACTCTCAATACAATTGTCTCTTGCAGATCTATATGATGTAACTCTTTTTGCGGTGTGTTTGTTGGGATCTGATGAACTTTGAGTTTATGATCAGTTATATCTTTTTATATCCATGAAAGTTATTTGAGTTTCTTTGATCTCTTATATGCATGATTACTTACAGCTTCGCATTTCTTCTCCGATATTTGGGTTTTGTTTGGCCAACTTGATCTATTTATCTTCCAATGGGAAGAGGTACTTTTTAGTGGGTTCAATCTTACGGTGCTTGATCCCAGTGACAGAAAGGGAAACGACACATATGTATCGTTGCTACTAAGGATAAAACGATGGGGTCTATCTCTACACAGATAGATCTTGTCTACATCATGTCATCGTTCTTATTGCATTACTCCATTTTTCCATGAACTTAATACACTAGTGATGACTAGTAAGTGCTTGATCCTCGTTTTATTCCATGCTTTGTTGCTGAGGCTTGATATCTGTATCTCTGGGCCAGGCTTGCGCCTGCGGCGAAGAAGCTGAAGGGAGCTCCTGAGGCTCCGTGTGGGGCAGCGCCTCTGCCCGCGAAGGAAGGCGACGGCAAGACACGGGCCTCTCCTGCCCGGAAATCCTCGCGAGGCCTGGTGGAGCTGGCTGGGGCGAGCTCAGCCCCCATGGCCCAAGCGACTCCTGAGGTGTCCCTTCCTGATGCCACCGCCACAGCTGTTAGGGCGCAGCAGGTCCCGCCTCAGGATACTGTGGTTACGCTGCCGTCCTCTCCTCCTACTCCACCAACTGCTGTCTCTCCGACTCCTCCCACTGTCTTGGATCGTGCTGCTGCTGAATTGGACCGGCTGCGGCAAGATCTTTTGGGCGCCGACCCTCACTTGGTGGCCGGGCGCTTGGAGCTGGCCTCTGGCTGGATTCGCTCTGACGCTTCGATTCGAGCGGCGCTGTTTCAGGCCTTGACGGCTTGCGACGAGGAGAAACAGGCCGTCCTTGGGGCGAAGGCTGCTCGCGCCGCCGCCTTGGGAGAGGTAGCCGATGTCCGAGGTTGCTGCAAGGCGCTGGAAAGCGAGCTGCAGGGCCTGCGGGACCAGCTTGCCAAGGAGGCCCGCATTCACCAAGAGAAGGAGGAAGACACGAAGGCTCGCGAGGCGACCGTCAAGGACCGGGACGCCAAGCTTAACAAGCGCCGTGACCGCCTGGGTGCGCTGAAGCAGGAGTTGGAGGTGAAGGAGGTCGAGCTGGACGGCAAGGCGCGGGTTCTTGCCGAGGACCGCGAGACCTTCACAGAGATGGAGGTGAAGGCTCGCACCTTGCTGAGGACGCTTTACGACAGCGGCCTGGAAAGCCCGCTGGCCGGCTGCAAGGACGGCCCCGCCAAGCTGCTTCCTTCCTGATCCGCGCTCTTGAAGATCTCACCCTTGGCCTTGGCCCTACGGCTGAGGCCGAGGCGCGTGTCATGTCTTCTGCAGCGCTGACGCGGGTCCTTACCGACGTCTACCTTCGCGATCCCAACGTCGACCTCGACAGCCTGCTGGAGCCAGCGAGCGGCGAGCTTGCCGCTGCCGCTGCTGAGGCCGTGAAGGGTCGAGCGGAGGCTCTGCTATCGAAGTTCCGGGCCTTCAGCACCAAGCCGAAGCGAGGCGCTGCCGGTCCTGGGGCTTCACGAGGCGAACCCGCTCCACGCAGCTCCGCCGCCAACAAGTGACTCCATCGTGGCTCCTGTTCTGCTTCCTACAACATGCATCATGCCTCGGAGAGGCGTTTAAACTTGCGTTTGGTGTTGTGATAACAGTTATGGACTGTAATATTTTCTTTTGAATTCCTTGAGATTTGCGCTTTTCCTTCCTACTTGCTTGTGTTCTCGCCGCAGAGTCCGCCCCTTGCAGATACCTCTGTCGCCGTTAGCCCGACCGAAACCAGGGGCGGGACCAAGGAGTGAGGGGCTATGTGACAAGTTAGGCTCCTGAGTCGTGATGCTCAGGCGCCCCCCTTTCGCACGAACAACAAGTAGGGAGGTGGGATGTGTGGGTGAATCTACCATTCTCGTCTGCAGAGCTGGCCCCGCATACCTCAACCGCCATTAGCCTTTGGAACTAAGGAGTGAGGGCTACGTGACCATTAGGCTCTGAGTTGCGATGCTCGAGTCCCCTTAGCGCTCAAGCGGCCTTCGTACCTTGGCTCCGCTCGGGGAGGCGTCTGACGAACCCGGCCCAAGGGGCTGGCTGGGTGGCGACGTCTGGCGTGACCAGGCGTAGCCCGTGCCGCCCTCTCGCGGCACTCCCGAGGTTGATCTGACGGGGCCACCCTCGATTGTTTATCACCAGCAGAGCATAGCGCTTCCGTATGTGTCGGGCATAGCCGCTCCTCGGCGTGTCGTCAGCCAGTAGCGAGCATGGTGCTTCCATCAGTGCGTGGGAGGGCTCCCCTCGGGAGGAGCCCCAGGCGTGTACAGCCCCGCCCTGACACGTGGCTGGCACGGTAGGGCCTGACGAGGTGTATATGGGCACCCGTGAGCCAGCGGGGGACTCACGGGGCCCTACCTCAAGGCGGGTTGCGCCTGGCACTGGGCCTTAACTTGTGATGTGTTCCTGCAAATTTGGTTAGATGCCGACGCTCTACGTCCTCGGGTCCCGGCCCTCGAGCGGGTCTCAGCCGTCACTGGTACGCCAGGTTGCGATGTCGTGGACAAGGCCAGAGGGTGAGGGCTGGAGAGCCAGTAGGAGCCATGAGTCGCGATGCTCATGTACCCCAATCATGATGGGGTGAACGCATGACCTGAAATAAACGCAAGAGGGATACATGCCGCTGGGTCTGGCCCGAGCGACTTGGGGTTGATGCAGCCCGAGGGGCGCCCCACAAAGTAAGCTAAGAACACGAAGTAAAAGGGATACACGCCGCAGGGACGGACGCACGTGGCCTGGGAATGATGCAGCCACAGGCGCCCAGTGAAATGAAACTTGAAGGATGTCACCCTATAACGTTGAGGACGAAGGGATGTTGAAGTAGCGGACGTCGAGGGCTGCGGAAGCCGACCTTCACGAGCCCCTAGGCCCAGGAGCCTCGGGAGGCTCCGGAGGCGCTAGTGGCTCCTCGTGGACCATCTCCATCTCCGCCAGGACTGCAGAACGCCTGGCCTCTTGAGCCTCCAGGATGCTCCTCATGAGGCGCTGGTACGTCGACGCCGCATTCGGCAAGCCGTAGGGCATGCGAATGTAGCTGTGGGGTGGACCTTCACAGCGCCCCGTGCGTGAGGGCCAGAAGCGCTCCTGAGAGGCGGCTCGGTTGAGCCCTGGTATGTCGATGCAGACGCGCAGTCCACCATCCTCGCCTGGATGGGGAGCTACGGCGGGTAAGCGGCGGCTGCCACTCATGACTCTTGACTCCTGCAACTCCTGCTTGATCTGACTGACGAACTCCTGAGGGTTTGGCCCTCCTTTCCTTGATCCTTCCTGAGGGAAACGTGCTTTGAAGCACGCCTCCAAGTGGTGCCCAAGCGCCTCCCTCATGACCTTGGCAAGGTCGGTGGCCCTCCAGGAGAGAGCCCCCGAGCCTTGCTTGAGGAGGCGCCGGCGCGCCTTCCTATCTGACAGAAGGCGGTGCCCCCTGAGCAGGCGCGGACCCTGAGGAGCCTGCCTCCCGAGGGGTCGGGCCTGGCGATGTCTTCTTCTTCTTGGGAGCGATCTCAGGGAGCCTCACACTCCTGCGATCTGGGTCTTCAAGTGACGCGGCTTGAAAGGCTCGCTCCAGGGAGCACACTGCGTCTCTCTCTTCACAAGACACCGTGATGACTCCGCCGCTTCCTGGCATCTTGAGGACGTTGTAGCCGTGATGAGTCACGGCCATGAACTTGGCCAGAGCTGGGTACCCGAGGATGGCATTGTATGGCAGGCGAATGTGGGCGACATCAAAGTCGATGAGCTCGGTGCGGTAGTTGTCGCGCTCCCCGAAGGTGACAGGGAGGCGGACCTGCCCAATCGGAACTGTGGAGCCATCGGTGACTCCGGAGAAAGGCTTGGTTGGCTGAAGCTGATTGTAAGGCACTTGGAGATTGTTGAATGTCTGTACGGACAGGACATTGAGCCTTGCTTCACCGTCGATGAGGGTCCTGTTGACTTGCACGTTGCTGATGATTGGGGAACAAAGCATCGGGAGGACTCCGGCTGTGGCCGCGCACTTGAGCTGATTCGATGAGCTGAACGTGATGGCGCATGCTGACCACCTCAGACGGCGCGTGGCTTCGAGCTTGGGGAGGACTGCATTCACTTCGCGGGCGAATTGCTTGAAGATGCGCTGGGAGGCTCGGGCTTGAGCTCTGCCCAGGATGCAAGCGATCACGCGTGGCTCCTGGAAGCCCCCAACCCCTCGTCCTGATGATGGTCCTCGTTTCTCCTTGGCTGCGGCGGCAGAGGAGGGAGGACTGCGTTTCCTTGCGGGCGATCCTCGCGAGGCTGATCCCACCAGTCTCCCTCACGAGGCTGATCCTGCCAGCGATCCTTGCGAGGTCGGTCGCGCCACCCGCGCCGAGGGCCACATTCTTCCCAGCGTCCTGCGTTTCTTCCTCCTCCTCGGCCGTAGCCTCGATCATTGCGGTCGGGGCGTCGGCCGATCCTCCCTTCTTGCACGGCCCGGAGCTATTGACATTCGTTGGTGTTGTGGGTGTGGAGGTCGTGGTACACACAGTACCGGCTGCCCTTGGAAGACTCGGGCTGGTCTCTGCCCCGCTTGGTGTCTGGTTCTGCCGCGAGCACGGCAGCCCCCTTCCGCTTCACGTCCTTGGCCTTGGATTTCTTCTCTTCTATGTCTGCGGCTGGCAGCTCGAGGAGGGAAAGGCGCCCTTCCTCAGCCCTGGCGCACTTGGTTGCCAAGTTGAACAGCTCCAAGGAAGTGCACAGATCTTCATGCATCGCCAGCTCCTCCTTCATCTTGACGTCACACACACCGTCGGAGAAGGCAGAGATGATGGCCTCCTCAGTCACCTTGGGAATCTTGAGGCGTGCGTTGTTGAAGCGCTGGATGTACTTGCAGGGTCTCCCCAGCTGCTGCTTGATGCGGCGCATGTCGCTCCGGCAGGAGGCGGTCCGAGTACCTTGGAAGTTGGCGATGAAGCGGGTGCGCATCTCGTCCCGAGGAGGAGATCGTGCGAGAGCGTGTTCGAGAGCAGTGCGGGCTCCGTCCTTGAGTGCCATGGGAAACCAGTTCTCCATGACCTTTTCGTCCCGTTGGCGGCTTGATGCCCAGCTCAGAGCTGGAGGAACTCCGCAGGGTCGGCCGTGCCGTCATAGCGAGAGGCAGGTCTGGCTTGAACTTGCGGGCCCGCGACGCGCTGCGCCTTCGGCGGTGAAAGCGGCGGCAGCTGCTTTGTGGCCACGGGAGGCCTTTGGTGATGAAGAGCCTTGTCTTGCGGGTCCCCATCGCTGCTGCATCAGGAGCAGCGGGTCTCGGCGTCTTTGGAGTAGGAGCGTGGTCGTGACGAGCCGGTGCAGGGAGCACTCGGGCAGCCTCTTGGGGGCGAGGGACTTCTTGGCAGCTCTGCTCTTGCTGCGCTGGCGCCGGACGGAACGGGTTCCGCCCAGGGGCCACGTGCCTTGGGGCCAGGGCTCGTTCTTGAGGGGGAGGCGGCTGAGGCGCCCCCGGAGCTTCATCGCTCGCGCAGGGCGGGGCACGGTGCAGCGAGAAGGACGGCGCAGGGGAGCCCCTGCAGTGCGGACGAGCTCGGTGACGCGGTCGAGCCACTCTTCGTAGACGTCGTCGACAGGGCGATAGCGCAGGAGCTCGTTTGCCGCGATGAGCGCAGCTCGAGCCTCCTTGGGCGCGTGGAGCGCGTGGGACGGAGAACCAGCGGGGGCGAGTGAAGGAGTAGCAGTACAGCCGTCTCGCCTCACGGACGGGTGCTGGGACGATGCTTGCTGCTCGTTCCCCACCGGGCCCAAATGTCGGATTTCGGGTTCCGGCTGACCCTCTAGGTTCGAACACTGGGGTGCGCGCGGAGATTTCACCCTCTACCTACCTGCACCTCGCCGCCTCGCTAAGATCTAAGCTATGAAAGGAACAACACAAGAGACACAGGGTTTATACTAGTTCGGGCCACCATTGTGGTGTAATACCCTACTCTAGTTTGTTGTGTGGTGGATTGCCTCTTGGGCTGGTGATGATGAACAATACAAGGAAGAATAGCCTCGCGAGGGTCTGTTCTTGGCTGGTGCGATGAACTGCTAGTGGAGTTCAGTCGCTCTCTCTCTCTCTGCGGATTAGGATGCTGGATCCAGCTTCTCTATTCCTCTAGATACCTCTACCCTGTGGGTGGCTAGTCCTATTTATAGGCAAGGGCCCTGGGCCTCTTCCCAAATATTGAGCGGGAAGGGCGCCAACAATTGGCCATTTTGAAGGGGAACATCTAGTACACTTATCCTGACTAAAGTTGGTCCTCGCTTTGTCAAAGGCTCTGGTGGTGACGCCGGCTTGGGCTCCACAATGACTTCCTTCCTACCGTTGCGACGGTCTTGGTCTTGTTGCACCGAAATGGATGCCTTTGCTTGATACTCTTGCCTGCGCTTGCTCCCTTTGCACCAAAGAGGAAACGAGGACACTGCACGGGCAGGCGCCCGCCTGGCGCCCTTGGTCATCATGGCTTGTATCATGTGCGCCTCGTGAGGTACCCCGCCTTGATCTCTCCGCCTCCTCGCGAGCCAGCCTGACGAGGCCATGCCTGAGGAAGCTCCTTGTCGTCCGCCCCGCGAGGCTTGGCCCCTCGCGAGGGTCTTGAGCTTGTGTTGATGAAGATGGGCCGTGCTGGGCCCCCCATTGAGCCACGCCGCAGGCCGTAGGCAGGCAAGTCTGGGTACCCCCGTTCCCAGAACACCGACAGTTGGGCCTTTCAAAATATCCAAGGACAAAAAAAACACACCTCATGGTGACAGTTGACAAATTTACGAAGTGGGTTGAAGCAGAGCCAGTCAGTAAATGTGATGTGGCAACGGCGGTTCAATTCATCTAAAAGGTGATTTTCCATTTTGGCTTTCCCCACAGTATTATAATAGATAATGGCACTAATCCATCCAAGGGTGTTATGAAAGAATTTTGTCAACGTGAGCATATCCGGCTTGATGTGTCATTAGTGGCTCACCCCCAGTCTAATGGTCAAGCCGAGAGAGCCAATCAAGAGATCCTAAGAGGTATCAAGCCCTGGCTTATGGTTCCTTTGCAGAGGATGCCGGGTCGTTGGGTGGAGGAGTTACCCTCAGTGATATGGAGTATCAATACTATCCCCAATAGATCTATGGGTTACACGCCTTTCTTCATGGTTTACGGAGTTGAGGCAGTTCTCCCTAGTGACATCCGTCACGACTCGCCCCGGGTGGCGGCTTATGTTGAAGCTAACAATGAAAAAGCACGTCAGGATGCACTTGACCTGTAGGATGAGGAGCGTGACCTTGCGGCGGTTTGTTCGATGATTTATCAACAAGATCTGCGCCGTTATCACAGCCGCTGGGTTAAAACCAGAACCTTTCAAGAAGGGGACCTGGTACTCCGGCTTATCCAGGATCAAACTGATATGCACAAGTTATCCCCACCTTGGGAAGGACCCTTTGTGTTCAGCAAGAATCTAAACAACGGGTCATACTATCTTGTCGATGTTCGAGACCACAAGGACTCACACACGTCGGAGGAGGAGACCCGTCGGCCGCGGAATATTTCTTATCTTCGGCCTTACTACACTTGAGCCACCGGCTCTTACAAATGTACATATCTTGACAATGTATACATTATGATGATTATAATAAAGATGGCACCCCTGCTAATACAGGGCCTCTGTTCGTTTCATCTCAAAGAATAAAGAGTCTTTTTCACTACAAATGGACATTTGGGGGCTTCCTGCTCATTAAGCATAGCTGTGAATATCCCTCTTGATCCGGCGCAATGCCACATCTTCAGATGGTCATTTGGGGGCTTCCTGCTCATTGAGCATAGCTATGAATATCCCTCTTGATCAGCTCAATGCCACAGGTCACTTGGGGGCTTCCTGCTCATTGAGCATAGCTATGAATATCCCTCTTGATTGGCTCAATGCTACAAGCCATTTGGAGGCTTCCTGCTCACTGAGCATAGCTATGAATATCCCTCTTGGTCTGGCTTATATGCCCTAAAGCACGTGGGGGCTTCCTGTTCAAACATAGGTGTATTCACCAAAGAGAACATAGCGTTACTACCCTTGTGAACTGGCTTGGAACACCAGGTGTATTCACCAAAACCTTCCGGCTTATCCTGCTTTGTAGAATCTGCCACTACGCCTGGGTAATCCCAGAATGACAAACCGAACTGTTGACAGTCAATCTTTTATAGATCCTGAACTTGTCAATGTTAAATCGGTGGTCATGTGAGGCCGAATTCACAAAGTGCAAAAAGGTTAACTCAGTGGCTTGGCGGCCCATGAAATCCTTGGAGATTTAGGCTTGGCGGCCTATGAAAGCCTCGTTTTCTCGATTTTGATTTGTTATCTTTTTCTGAGCATTTTTGGGATTCATATATTTAAGCTGTGTTAACATATGGCTTGAGACAATTCAGGCCATGTAGCCTTCATCTCTATGGCTCATATCATGAGCATATCCGGAGTTTATTAACCCTGCCTGACTTTAAGACTATAAGTCGCCAGGGTGTGAGAATTTTTTCATACTTGGAAGCATTGTATTCTACGTCTTGGGATATTACCCCTTCCTGCATCCGGCATTGCAAGCTAGCAGTATATGACAGTTAAACAGGGTATTATCACTACAAAAAAATACACTTCCGTGATGATACGTGTTTGTCACAGTAGGTCGCGTTTTTTGTCATGCATGTACATCCATGCCAAATTTACGACAAAATCAAGATAGTCATACCTTTGCTATCGTAGAAGTGTTCCATGACATTAAGAAAATTATCATCACAGAAGTGTCCACTTCCATGACGATACACGCGTCATAGAAGTGCTTTCGTCAAGGGTGACCGACACGTGGCATCCATCGTAACGGAACGCCGTTAAGCTATCGGGTCGGGTTTTGGATCCGATAACCCGTTAACAGCTCTGACCAATGGGGATTTTCCACATGTAAAATCATCATTGGCTGGAGAAACTGCGTGTCACTTCGCATTGGGGACAGATGTCATCCACTCATTGGACAGAAGGCGCCTATGATACGTCGACACATGGCACGGCCCAACAAGTTTAATTGGGTCGGCCCAATTAAAGGGTCACAAGTTTTGCGGACCATAATGGGCCGGCCCAGCTAAAACCCACAAGATTTTGCGGACCATAATGGGCGGCCCGACTAAAAACCTCTGAGATTTTGTGGGCCATAATGGGCGGCCGGTAAAAACCCACAAGATTTTGGGGGCCATAATGGGCCGACCCGACTAAAGGCCCACAAGATTTTGTGTGCCATAATGGGCGGCCGGTAAAGGCCCACAAGATTCTTGCGGATCATAATGGGCGGCCCGGCTAAAACCCATGAGATTTGGTTGACATTAATGGGCGGCCCAAGCTGTGAAGCCCACAAGATTTTGAGGACCCTAGTAGGCGGCCCATTAGCGGCTGCCATGTTTTGGGCCAAATGCCGCCCATATCGATCCGGTCCATTAATGGCCTGCCACGTTACGGGCCTAAAAGTGGCCCATATGAGATCTGACCCGTTATAAGCCTACCATGTTCTGGGCCAAATTACGGCCCAGATCAGTCCGACCCTTTAAGAGCTTTGGGCTCAATTATGGCCCATATCAAATTCGCACGCAGCTGGACACTATGCTTTTGGGCCCACTTGCTAAAGGCCCACTTAGTAATTGACCTGATATTAGTTTTGGCCTGTTAAGGGCTGTTTAACATTCGGCCCTATGTTAATTTCGCTGTTAAAAGCCCGTCATATAGTTGGGCTAACTACTGCCCGATTTGCATCCCAATCTGCTGCATCCGATATCTGATTGGGCCAAACAAGGACCGAGAAATTTTGGCTGTTAAAGCCCGTGATTTGATTCGCACAATCATGGGTGGGGTTCATTCGGGCTCTTTGCCGCCCGTGAGCTGTTCGACGCGTTCAGGCCCAACCTACATCGTGATTGCATGGCGACCTGATTATGTACCGTAATTTCACGGTTTGGCCGGTTTACTGCGAACATAGGATATATATACAATAAAATAACTGCAGCATCGTGAATAAGAAAAAACCTAGACTATACAACAAAGAAATTACGGCATATTACATCCACTGGGCATCAAAGTTCGCCACTATGATAATAAAGCACAAGCAGACATCAGATTACATACACTGGGCATCAAAGATCGCCACCAGTGCAAATAAACACGCCGACAAAATAATATACAAAACCGACATCACTTCAATAGAGTTCAAGAAAGGTTAGCCCTCTTTGAGCTTCTAGCATAAGCAGCTAAGCAAGATGATGAGGCTAAGCTTGTTCAACACTTATATCTTCCTCACTCTGAAAAATAAACAAGCGAGACGGATAGCGGGTTTTGCGTAAAATTATCAGTCTTGACAATTCATCACATTTCTTCTTGTGAATAAAGTGACACAGTTTAAAATTGCATTAACACAATATGGTATTGTTCAGGTCAAGACATGGTGGGAAATGACATTGTGAAGGAGTTGGCAGCTTCACGACAACACTTGATTACAGATCAAGAACTCATAAGTATCAATGCTTAGTGTGCTGTCAGTTTATACCATTTCAGATTGGCAAATAAAGAGACGGTTTAAATAATAGTAGAATGATATGACATTGTTCATAGTTAAGACAATGCAGAATATGAAATTATGCTGTAGTGGGTAGGTTCACCACACCACTGGATTACGGATGAACAACAGAAGCATACATGCAGTGCAAAAGAAGATCACTTGCTCTGTATAGTTTAATTTACATGGTATGAAGAAGGAACTTGGTTGTACAATTGAAAACTTAAATTGAGGAAGGACAAACTTTTGTTTATGAACTACATAATAAACTTTAAATAAGCAATTTGATGCAAACACCAAAAATAAACAGCTGTTGCAGTCATGCCTAACCAAATATATACAATAAAGTTTGAAGTCTTGAGATGGACAAACTTACATTATTGGTGAAGACAGGCTCTATAAAGGCCTTGTCCATCTTGATGGGGGGCAATTCAAGAAGTTTACCACATAATCTTCTTCAAAAGCATTGCCTTTATTCTACATTTTGCTAAGAGTAAATATAGATGTGATAATATACGAAAAAATGGAGAATATTTAAGATAAGATGAAGAGTGATGCTACATAACCAAGTAGCTATAAATGTAAGTGCAGCGATCTGAGGCAAAAGGTACAGCCAAGAGCAATGCACAACTAAACTTCTTGATGCCGACCTTATGGTAAGAGTAAATATAGATCTAATGTGTAGAAAATGGAGGGCAAAGGAAAATAAGCTGCAGAGTGATGGTACATGAACAACTACTGTCATTATAAGTGGAGTGCAGTCTGCTGAGTCGGTCCTACGTTTTGTGTCACTAGTTGTCCAACCAATATAAGTGGGGTCTTGTCTGATTTCTCCGGCACCACCACGTTTTCAAGGACTTTCTTTGGTGCTCCTTGAGGTTCGGCAATCACCCTCTTCCTTTTTGATGTCTGATGCACAAGAACAACATTTGAGTGAAAAAACATGGTATGATGATAGATGGAATATGTATTGATAATGGATGGGCATGGCATCTCGACAGATATGATGAGTAAACTAAGCAGATGGCGGTGCAACAAAGTAGAAGAAATGCAAGACAACATATGCAAGATATGAGTAAACTTCTTCAGTACCGACCTTATGGTAAGAGTAAATATAGATCTAACGTGTAGAAAATGGAGGGCAAAGGAAAATAAGCTGCAGAGTGATGGTACATGAACAACTACCTGTCATTATAAGTGGGTACAGTCTGCTGGAGTCGGTCCTACGTTTTGTGTCACTGGTTTTACAGCCAATATATGTGGGGTGCTGTCTGATTTCTCCAGCACCACCACGTTTTTCAAGGACTTTGCTGGTGCTCCTTCAGGTTCGGCAATCACCCTCTTCCTTTTGATGTCGATGCACAAGAACAACATTTGAGTGAAAAACATGGTATGATGATAGATGGAATATGTATTGATAATGGATGGGCATGGCATCTCGGCAGATATGATGAGTAAACTAAGCGGATGGCGGTGCAACAAAGTAGAAGAAATGCAAGACAACATATGCAAGATACCCGCAATCAATAAAACATTGCCAAATTAGAACAGGCACCTTGATGGGTGAACAGGACCGCCATCGCCTTTGACTCCTCGAGGTTAGAATAGTCATTAGGATCATATTCGAAAAAGAATCAACAGGTGGGGGCGTATGAGTTTCATTGCATCGAGAATGGCACTCAATGCCTTGGTGCCAATTTTGTAAGTCATTGCGGTGTTTAGCTTGAAGAGTGGACTGCTGCTAGTGTGACACAAAGCAGCTACACAGATCATAGTGTAGATATAACGGGAAAACCTTAAGCATCAGAGTAAAATCAGCAAAGTGGAACTTGTTGGAATATATGTGCTAGTATTGCCGGTACGGCTAGAAAGGCTTTGGATACCAGCTCTCTTCAAGTGAAGGTGCGGTGCTGTTAATATCAGTGTAACTCTCAAAGGCGACACAGCTCTCCGCATTTCCTTGCTATTCTTATAGGATTCAAGTGGGCAGACCACTACAAATCCTATTCCTATGTTTACAAGATCTTACGAATCAAAGAGGCTCAAAGTGTTCATCAGAACTGACCATATAGACCTCTACCATGCAAATGTCCCTGCTCATCTTCAGTACAAGGAACATACTGTACTACTAGCATACTCCCTCCGTTCCAAAATATAAGTCTTGGTAGAGATTTCCCTTTGTGGATCACATCTGAGATGTATCCAGATACATTTTAGAGTGTAGATTCACTCATTTTGCTCCATATGTAGTTCATGGTGGAATCTATACAAAGACTTGTATTTAGGAACGAGAGAGTACATATTAAGAAGAACGAGAAGAGGAACATGGTAAAGAAGAGCAAGCAGATTTTGGATAATAAAATGTTGGTTGCACGGTGCCCATACATGATGAACGAGGCGCATTAAGAATGCAACTCCTAGCTGTCTCGACCATTTCAGCGGTTGGATGAAGATCCTCGTCTCCTAATCCTTCTTCTTCCTCGTCTCGATTCTTCCCATCTGAGAACACCACAGGCCGCCGGACGGACCACGGCCCCACCGCCATCCCCACCCCACTCACACCCCAACCCCCACCCGCATCGAGGTTTCTTAGTTCGGCGAGGCCCCACAACCACCGAGCCCCTTGATCGCACCGCGAACTCCGCGAGCTCAAAAATCGACTTACCCATTTGAAATTTAGTCTCTGTGATTTAACTAGTGTGGAATATAAAGGGAAAACCATAAGCATTGGGAGTATAGTGTTGGCGTGCCATGGAGGATCGAAGGTGCAAACCGAACAAAGGCAACTTTGCAACCAAGACAAGAAATCAGAGTAAGCGGTGGCGATCTATTTTCTTGCTGCGATAAATAAGTTGAGCGAATCTGAAAAAGTACCGCCTGCAGTGCGGCGCCGTGTGTCTTGCTTGTCTGCTGCGAATTTGGCGGTGCTGCGGTAGCGATGGCTGTCGGCAGCGTGGAAGCAGATCTAGGAGGGTAGACTGTGGCGGCAGGGCGCGGTGGACGAGACGGTCGTAGGAGCGGCGCCGGCAAGGTGGACAATGGCGGGGATGAAGCGAGAGGACGGGATGCAAGGATCCCGGTCCGAAGGCGTGGATGAGAGAGGTCGATCTCTTGTAATGGACGGTAGCGTCGGGGTATCAGCTCCGGCATGGTGGAGGAGGACGGCGGTGGATGGGGTGGCGGACGGCGGCGGAAGGAGGAGGGTGGGGTGGAGAGGGTGTTTTGGCGCCCACGGAGTACGAATGGGGAAAAGGGACGTAGAGAGGAAGCCGAGAACCATGTATTCAGGGCGCGCTTGTCTCAAATGCGAGGAAATTTACAAACTTAGCCCCCGTTTCAAATTTCAACTACATCAAAGCAACAATAGTCTGTTGGGGATAGGACGGTAATCTCGCATACACCGAATATTTGCCGACGAGAGTTTGTTTTTGGCGCCCACCGTGTATGAATATGAATCGGGGAGGGAGTTGATTTCGGCCGAGGACACACTGTGTTTTGGCGCCCACCGTGTATGAATCTGGGTGAGAGGCGGTTACGTCATGTTTGGGTGAAATTACAAACCTACCCCTATCGAAACCTATAGAAATCCAGCAGATAGGCTTTGCGTGGCAGGGATAGGCAGTAGTGATTTCCATCTCGCAAATTTTGGTTTCGGGCGGTTACTGCGACTTTTCCCGCTTCGTTCAAATTTTGCAGAGTGCATGTTTACCGTGCCAACTCAATTTGAATCCCGTTTGTATTCTATTTTTTTCGGGCGGGATCCATTTTCAATTGGAATTACATTCTATATACATCATTTTTTATATATACTTTCAAAAGCACAACAAATAATTCTTCTCCTTTATATGTATAATATGATTTACAAATACAACGATCTCGAAATCTTATGGTTGAATTCGAATTTTTTTAACCAAATTATGTTCTACTAAAATGTATGGATCAGTAATACCTACATTTTAAATAACATAGATGTGCGTGAATTCATATGAGTATGCATGTTTGATAGATCGATTTTGGTTCTAGTATGGATTACATATATCATCATCTCAAATTCAAATATTTGAATCCCTTTTTTGTTCACTCCTTTCACGCCCATCTCTCTCGCATGCATGCTCCTTTAGGTAGCTATCACTCTCTTTTCTCCAGCTCACCTGCACGCTCACTTCATTTTTCTCCTATCCTCGCAAACATGGTCTCTCGACGTCTCCCTTGAGAAGTGTCACACTCTCCCTATCATTATACATTACACGATTTTCATTATCTCTCACGTCTCTAGTGTTCTCTGGTACTCGGTACCTAAGCTTTCTTTTTCACCGCCACACACAGTCTCCACTCGTTTTTCACTTTGTATTTATTTCTATGGGATTCTCTCACACACCCTATATGTCTCTACATATGACTCATACCACTAAAATTACTGTCACAGCCCTAGAATTTGCTTGTCATTAGTTGCATTAAGGCATTCATGTCAACATGTTTAAACTTATTTGAAAACTCAGATGGGGATTGTTGAAACCCTAGCACCAAATGAAATTCAACTAGGTTCAATAAAAATATTTTCAATGACCCAGAATGCCTTTTGGAAATGTTCATGGTTTTACATTAAAGGTGAAAACCTCTTCCAAAAATGATGAATATATTTATAGGCCTTCGGATTTTTGAATTAAATAATTACTTATTTGCATTTGGGCATTTAAATACTATAAAATAATTTAAATGCTCAAATAATCTAAACTGAAATGTTTCTTGTAGGATATATTTCCAACAGTGGTCATGAGCAGATTGCATGATTTTTGGGATTGATTTAGTATTTTAATAAAGCCACAAATCTGAGAAAAATAGAAAACAGGAATTAAAAGAGAGAGAGAGAGAACCGACTGGCCCACTTACCTGTAGCCGGCCCAGCTTGACCAGCCCAGCCCACCTACCCCGCCGCTCATCGTCTTCCTCTGCCCGATGGGCAGAGGCGAGGCGTGGCCTTGAGAGCCCGGCCACCTCCTGCCTGGCGGTGGCAGCCTCCCCCGACACCCTCGCGACGCCACGGAGGCACCCGAGCCTCCCTCGTTCTCCCACTCCCTCTGGACCGCTCCCCTCCTCGGCTCCCTCTTCCCCTCTCTTCCTGTGAGCCCGAGAGCACGCCGTCGCCGTAGCCGTGGCTATAGGCCACCACCCGCCCAACCAGCGCGGCGAGGAGCTCCACCCCGACGCCGTTGAGCTACACACTGACGCGTGTGACCGCGGGAGCCCTGCGACGTCATCCCCGGCCTCATCTTCAACCTCCAGCCGCCGGTGACCTCGCAGTTGATTCGCAGGCTCCAGCACTTCCCCGACCTCGCCGTCGCCTCTGCTAGTCCCTCCGTGAGGCACTCTCCATTTTCCCCCTGGAATCCCCGTCGTTCCCCTCCCCTAGCTAGCTTCCCCACCTTGGCCGAGCGCCGCCGTACGCCATTGCCGCCGTGCCACCGCTGCAGTCCTCCCCGGACAAAACCAAGCATGTCGCGAGCTCTGGAGCTTCCCCAATGCTCTGGTGCTACTCCCGACGCTTGCTAGCAAGCCTGAGCCTCGCAGACGACCAAACCCGAGCTCGCGCCGCCGCGCTTCGCTTCCGTGACGCCGCCACCCAACACCTCCCGTTGGTCTCCCCAGATGCGCACGGGCACGGGCTTCCTCCTGGTGCCCTCCGCGCGCCCAGCCGCCGCCCCTAGCGCCACCCCGGCGAGCCGCCGCCGCACTGTGAGGTCGCCGGAGCTTAATCCGGCGACGTTGACGTGGCAGGATTAGTTAGGTGCTAACTACCCATTTAGTTAACCCCCTAGACACTGACAATGGGCCCCAGCGCCCACTAATTTTGTAATTAGACTAATCCACTGGGCCCACACATCAGGTTGACTTTGCTTACGTGGTCATTGACCGGACCCACCTGTCATTGACCCTGGGCAGCACCGTGTCACTGACCAGTGGTCCCCACTGGTCAGGTTTGACCTGGACGGCGCCTGTTGACCTGCTGAGGTCAGCATGATGCAATGCTGACGCAGTAATTGATTTTCTAGATTTATTCTTTTTAGGAAAATTCCAGAAAATATCCTAAACTTCTAAAATTCATAGTAATTCAACCGTAGCTCAGAATGAAATAATTTATATATGAAAAATGATCAGAAAAATATGAAGAATCTGTTTATGCCATGATCATGCATGTTTGAACAAGTTAACCTCACTGAATAGGACAAATGATGATTAGGGCAATTTGTGAAATAACATTTGGAGTTGGAATTTGATCTTGTTGAGTTCCACTTCAATTAACTTGGCTAGCTATTGCATTAGGTGAATTCAGTACCTTAACATGACATGTCATTCATGTGAATGTGCATTGCATTGATTGTGTTCTCCTTGTTTGTCGGTAATTGTCCCTCTCGGTGAGCGGCGTCTGAACGATGAATTCGATGACACCGATGAAGAACTATATTATCTTGAAGTGCCGGGCAAGCAAAACCCCTTGTTCATTCCGATATAATCCCTCTCTCGCTCCTGCTCTATTTTACTGCATTAGGACAACAACGACTCATGTGTTACTTGCTGCGGTAGCTGAACCCCTTTATCCTCTGCATGACTGTCATTCCACAATAAATAGATGAAACCCACTAGCATGAGTAGGAGTTGTTTGAGCCCTGTTGTGCCTACTCATTCATGCTTGTTTATCATGCACTGCCTTGCTTAGAGTTGAGTCAGGTCTGATTCATTGGGAATGAATCGGAGGTGTGTGAACATGTCCTACTGTGTGTGAGCTAAGTGTGTGAACACGATTTGGTAAAGGTAGCGGTGAGAGGCCATGTAGGAGTACATGGTGGGTTGTCTCATTAAAGCCGTCCTCAGGAACTGAGTTCTGTGTTTGTGATCCATGAAACAGTTACTACCACACATTGGGATCCTTAATTAACTCTCTCGGCTTCTTAACCACCCTTGTCCTTAGTCCGGGAGTTGCAAGTAGTTTCTAGTGTTTGTAGCATGCTGGGGGCCGCATGCAACGCTGACCTTAGGGGTAGGTTGTGTTGAGGTAGGCACGTGGCCCGGTGTACCGATTCGCCCGTTTGGTGTCTCGGGAACCCTGCACACATCGTTCGGGGTTGTATGGGAAACCTCGGCCGGACTCCCTGCGGATGGAACCCGAATAGGCGATAAACCTGGACTAGGGACCTGAGTGTTTAGGTAGGTCGTGGCCGACACCCTCGCTGGGCTTCCGCTTGAAGGTTGCCTAGTACATGTCGTGTAAACGGCGGTAAGTGGTGAGAGCGTGTGTGAAGAAGTACACTCCTGCAGGGTTAATATGATCTATTCGAATAGCCGTGTCCGCGGAAAAGGACTTCTGGGTTGCCTATATCAGTTCATAGACAAGTGAAAGTGGATACTTTAAAATGCGCAAGATAAGCGTGAGTGCTATGGATGGCGTTCTCGTAGGGAGACGGGAGCGGGTCCATAGTAGTGTATTGATATGGTGAATATGTGGACTCGTGTGCGCCACCTCAAAAGAGTTACTTGCAGTCGTAGTTCAGGATAGCCACCGAGTCAAACTCCACCACCCCCTTTTGATAATGAAGCATATGTAGTTAGTTCTGATGTAAGTCTTGCTGAGTACAATTGTACTCACGTTTGCTTATTTTATGTTTTGCAGAGAGACGTCAGTCTCGCTAGTAGTTCCACGTGGACTTGGATGTTTAGCTTGTTACCTCAGCTACGATCTTGTGCCCTCGGCAGGATCTGGTAGATAGTCAGGCTTCTCAGCCTTTTTCATTTATAGTTGTCTGTACTCAGACATGTTTAGCTTCCGCTTGTGCTTTGACTTGTATGCTCTGAGTGTTGGGTCATGAGACCCATGTTTGTAATATCTCGCTCCTCGGAGCCTAATGAATAAATATTTGAGTCGTAGAGTTATGTTGTGATGCCATGTTGTATTTGCACATATTGAGCATATTGTGTGTATGTTTGAAATGCTTGGTATGTGTGGGATCCGACAATCTAGTTGTTTATCCTTGGCAGCCTCTCATATGGGGAAATGTAGTCTCGTGCTTACGGCGATAGTAGTCCGCTACTGCCCGGTTTACGGAGTCCTGCTAGCCCAGCACTACTGCTTGGACACTTGACTGGCGGCACGTGTTTCACTTCGTTCCTATGTACGTCCCTTGAAATGTCACGCGGTGATATTCGAGTCTGCCTAGCTGCTACAGCCGGGATACCGGAGTCCTATTAGCCCGTGCTACAGGCCGAATTCATCGTTGATGACCGACATGCTCGATGTGATTCATGTATGCCTGTCCCCATGGGTTAGTGCCGCTTTGGGTTCATGACTAGCCATGTCGGCCGGGTTCTCTGTCATATGGATGCTAGCGACGCTATCATATCGTGAGCCAAAAGCATAAGCGGTCCGGGCCATGGTAAGGCGACACCGTGGGAATACCGTGCGTGAGGCCGCAAAGTGATATGAGGTGTTACCGGCTAGGTCGATGTGACTTAGAATCGGGGTCTGACAGCGTTGGTATCGAGCTCGATTGCAGAGGATTACCAAGCCAAACTGGTGAAGTTATGTCTAGAAATGCTTTAATTATGTAAGGGAATTGATTGGGGAAGGGAACGTAAGGCTCTTTTTACTCCTTATACCTCATGGCCTTCTGATCTGAGTCATCCTCTTCTCTTCTACGGGGTTAAGAACTAGGCCTTCTCATCTATCTATCAGGATGACGTGTTACTAATCCATAGACCTTTAAGATTGTTGTTTTTAAGCCCCAGTTCAGTTCCTACTATTTCTGTATGATAATTGCTGATCTCGGAACCTTGATATGATGTTGTTGAGTGGTTATGCCACCATTTTTGCAGGATGTCTCAAATCATTTTGAGCATTTACAGCCGTTATGCTGTCCGAGTCATCCCAGGTCTCTAAATAGTCTGATGCATTTGCAAATCCTTTCCTTCCGATCCCGATGTCCTTTTTGGTCAGAATAAGCACACTAATCGGTAAGTTGAGGTACTTTGTTGCCTCGGGGTAGATGTTGGAACTATTATTATGACCCTAGGTGTTTAGGAAGTCACCTAGCAATTTAGCAATGTTTTTGTATCCCCAGTGCAATGATTCTGGCCATTATTCTTGAAGGCATCCCGTGATGTTATTAGTTAGTAGGCATTCTATCCCTGGGTTCTTGAACCCGAGATTCACCCTACTTCATGTTGTTAGTATTTGCTAGTTCCTTTAGGATATTAGTAACTTTGCGATAGTCCTCGAGGTCCGTGGTATTCACTTCTTCCAAATACCATGAACCGCTTATGGCAGAAGTTCCTTGTTGAACCAAAAGATCACAATCAGAGTACTCTTGAGGAGTTCTCCATTCATAATTGTGAATCTGCCAATCTTACCTTCTCTGCATGGGTTATCCGGGAGAAATGTTGAGCTTTGCTCGATATACTAATCCATGCCTCCACAACTCGAAAAATTATATGTTCCTTGAGTTGTCCCTCTTTAGTTGTATTCTGACTCTCGCCTATTAATTGATAGCCAAGAGTATGTGTGCATTGTGTTCATCGATGCCCTCTTACTCATGTGGTCCGTCAAGCCATTCTGTCCTGAATGACTTGGAGAAACAAACTCCAGTACCTCATCCATATCCAGGATTGGGTCAAAGCAGTTGTATTCCGCAGATCAAAATGCCAATTCAGCTTTTGTTCTGTTCTACCTTGAAGTATTGACCACTTCATGTCAGGAACTTGAGAATTGCACCTTCCTTTATGAATTCTTGACGCAGTGATACTTCTCGCTATCATTATTCATTCCTCGGTCTCGTGTTATTGTAACCGGAATGCCGACAAGTGAATTGTGATGTGTGAAATCAATACTCCGAGCAACTCGTTGCTTTGTAGCTAATGGACAATATCCTCATTCTTAGCGTGTTGGTTATTGAATCATCATCCTAAGATTAGTCGTGCTACCTAGTCCTTATATCTGGTGCACACTTCAATTGATGAGTTAGGATCTTGTCAAGTCCTCACTCATTTTATCATATCGTATTGCCTCAAAAGCAAGCTCGTGCTTAGTAACATATCGGTGGTTCGTGACTTTCCAAATATCCTCTTGGAAGTGTTACCGGGTTGTGTCCTGACTGTTATGTTGAGCTCGTGATCAAGTTGGTTTCTTGTGAACCACCCTTTCTCCAAGAATCTGTGTTGGATATCCCTGAGCTAGTTGGTTAAGCTAGACAACAACTTGGAGAGTTGGAAGATAAAAGCTTGCCTAACTTAGTTCGTTCCGAAGGGATATTCTTGTGTAGTGTGTGTTGAAGAAAGATGATATCTTCATCGATTGGTCCCTGTGATCAGTTGCTGGACCTATTGTCTTATCAATCCTTTGATTTGAGGGTGGGCTATCGTCAAGTCAAATCAGAACCAACGATGTTCGTAATGTTGTCTTACTCGTGGTTAATCCCTCGAGCATACACCATTATATCCTTTGGTCTGACCAATGCTATCACCATGTTCACATGATGGTGGAAGTCCAGTGATATGGAAATTTCAATGAGTTGTTGTTGAGCCCATCAGCAGCATTTTGTCTCCCCCATGATTCATGTTGAACATCAACCTAGTGTTGAAAACTTTGTAAGCAATGCCTTCGTGTTCCGTTCATGAAGCCTATGCTTGGATGGAAAAAGTGACTTCCTCGAATTCATGTGCTTTAGGTGTAAGTTGCCGCCATGAATTTGAGAAAGGTTTGTTTTGTTTCCTCTGGAATCGTCCCAAGTTAGTCATGCACGTGCGAAGTGCCCTATGGGTTGATAGGTTGGCCGCCTCCACTCCATATGTGTTTCCTAGCACACCAAGCCACTGATTGGTTTGTTCGAGGAAAAGGAGTTGTTGTGCGAATACTAGTTCATGCACAAGATTCCAATATCCTCGAAGATGGTTCCCCACCTGAACTTGGTAGTGTTTTATCATAAGACTGCCATGTGGTCATGCTTTCGTCGAGACAGCGTGTTCACTTGTATATAGCAGAACCAGCTCATGTTTTGGAGCTTGCTACCTTAGTTCATCCCTCGAGAATCTCGCAACGTCATCTCGTCGGTTTGTGTTGCAAACTTTCTTTTCCAGACATACTGACTTAAATATCATGTTTTCAACCAGATCTGAATCTCAGGCAGATATGATGGTTGGAACATTTCCAACAGTTGCATCTTGTTCCCAGCTTGCACCGCCATTGTGCCAATCCCCCATGGGCTGCTCTTCTCGGTAGTTGTTGTCCAATATTGTCTTCAAAAGTGGACTTACCATGGGTCCCATCCATTTCCGGTGATAAGCAAAAGTCAACCATTGCGTTGTCTTCAACAAGGTAGTCCACATCATCCGTTCTAGTCCGAGTATGTCATTCTTTCGAACTCTTTCAAATGATCGATTGTGATTGCCTTAAGCTGGTATAAAGAGTTCCAATGATCTATGGATCAAAAGTAATTCTTTTTGCCACTTAAGGGAGTAGTTCTTCGAGTCACCTCTTCCAAAGTGCCCGTTACGGGGTCGTGGCAATTTTTTCCTCGCCACCTTGACACCATCCACCATCTTTCTAAGCGTGGAATTGTTGCCCACTAATCACACCCCGTTGTTTGTTCTTCCATCCCTCTCGATGTGTTTTGTGTCTCAACTCGAGATGTTTCTACATCTCATTCCGTGAGTCAATCATGTTTACTTGATCTTCGTGAAGATCGAATCATGTAGAACCTCCCTCTCTTTCCATTGTCGTGTCGGGTGAAGATCTCGAAAGCAAGACGTCAAGACATGGATGATGGAATGAATCAACATTTTTGAGAAGGGCAAATGGAACATGAAGATTGTGATAGTTTTGTGACTCCCCTTTTCCTCTTACCTCACGTCTTGAATCTCGGGGCGAGATTCTTGTATAGTGGGGGTGAGTTGTCACAGCCCTAGAATTTGCTTGTCATTAGTTGCATTAAGGCATTCATGTCATCATGTTTAAACTTATTTGAAAATTAAGATGGGGATTGTTGAAACCCTAGCACCAAATGAAATTCAACTAGGTTCAATAAAAATATTTTCAATGACCCAGAATGCCTTTTGGAAATGTTCATGATTTCTGTTAAAGGTGAAAACCTCTTCCAAAAATGATGAATATATTTATAGGCCTTCTGGATTTTTGAATTAAATAATTACTTATTTGCATTTGGGCATTTAAATACTATAAAATAAATTAAATCCTCAAATAATCCCAAACTGAAATGTTTACTATAGGATATATTTCCAACAGTGGTCATGAGCAGTTGCATGATTTTTGGGATTGATTTAGTATTTTTAATAAAGCCACAAATGTGCAGAAAAATAGAAAACAGGAATTAAAAGAGAGAGAGAGAGGAACCGACCTGGCCCACTTACCTGTAGCCGGCCCAGCTTGACCAGCCCAGCCCACCTACCCCGCCGCTCATCGTCTTCCTCTGCCCGAGAGGCGAGGCGAGGCGTGGTGCCACCGAGAGCCCCGGCCACCTCCTGCTTCGCGGTGGCAGCCTCCCCGACACCCTCGCGATGCCACGGAGGCACCCAGAGCCTCCCCTCGTTCTCCCCACTCCCTCTGGACCGCTCCCCCTCCTCTGGCTCCCTCTTCTCCTCTCTTCCCTGTGAGCCCCGAGAGCACGCCGTCACCGTAGCCGTGGCTATAGGCCACCACCCGCCCAACCCAGCTGGGCGAGAGCTCCACCCGACGCCGTGGAGCTACACACTACTTGCGTGTGACTGCGGGAGCCCCTGCGTCATCCCGGCCTCATCTTCAACCTCCGGCCGCCCGGTGACCTCATGATCGATTCGCGGGCTCCGGCACTTCCCGACCTCGCCGTCGCCTCTGCTAGTCCCTCCGTGAGCCACTCTCCATTTTCCCGTGGAATCCCGTCGTTCCCCTCCCTAGCTAGCTTCCCCACCTTGGTGGAGCCGCCCGTCCGCCATTGCCGCCCGTGCCACCGCTGCAGTCCTCCCGGACCAAACCAAGCATGTGCGCGAGCTCCTGGAGCTTCCCCAATGCTCTGGTGCTACTCCTCTCGCTTGCTAGCAAGCCTGACCTCAAGACGACCAAACCCGAGCTCGGCCGCCGCCATGCTCGCTTCCGGCAACGCCGGCCACCCAACACCTCCCGTTGGTCTCCCAGATCGCTTGCGGCACGGCTTCCTCCTGGTGCCCTCCAGCGCCCGGACCGCCGCCCTAAGCGCCACCCCGGCGAGCCGCCGCCGCACTGTGAGGTCGCCGGAGCTTATTCCGGCGACGTTGACATGGGAGGATTACTTAGGTGCTAACTACCCATTTAGTTAACCCCCTAGACACTGACAATGGGCCCCAGCGCCCACTAATTTTGTAATTAGACTAATCCACTGGGCCCACATGTCAGGTTGACTTTGCTAACGTGGTCATTGACCGGACCCACCTGTCATTGACCCTGGGCAGCACCGTGTCACTGACCAGTGGTCCCCACTGGTCAGGTTTGACCTGGACGGCGCCTGTTGACCTGCTGAGGTCAGCATGATGCAATGCTGACGCAGTAATTGATTTTCTGGATTTATTCTTTTTAGGAAAATTCCAGAAAATATCCTAAACTTCTAAAATTCATAGTAATTCAACCGTAGCTCAGAATGAAATAATTTATATATGAAAAATGATCAGAAAAATATGAAGAATCTTTTTATGCCGTGATCATGCACGTTTGAACAAGTTAACCTCACTGAATAGGACAAATGATGATTGTGGCAATTTGTGAAATAACATTTGGAGTTGGAATTTGATCTTGTTGAGTTCCACTTCAATTAACTTGGCTAGCTATTGCATTAGGTGAATTCAGTACCTTAACATGACATGTCATTCATGTGAATGTGCATTGCATTGATTGTGTTCTCTCTTGTTTGCCGGTAATTGTCCCTCTCGGTGAGCGGCGTCTGAGCGATGAATTTGATGACACCGATGAAGAACTATATTATCTTGAAGTGCCGGGCAAGCAAAAACCCTTGTTCATTCCGATATAATCCCACTCTCTCGCTCCTGCTCTATTTTACTGCATTAGGACAACAACGACTCATGTGTTACTTGCTGCGGTAGCTGAACCCCTTTATCCTCTACATGACCTGTCATTCCACAGTAAATAGATGAAACCCACTAGCAGGAGTAGGAGTTGTTTGAGCCCTGTTGTGCCTACTCATTCATGCTTGTTTGTCATGCCTGCTACTGCTTAGAGTTGAGTCAGGTCTGATTCATCGGGAATGAATCGGAGGTGTGTGAACATGTCCTACTGTGTGTGAGCTAAGTGTGTGAACACGATTTGGTAAAGGTAGCGGTGAGAGGCCATGTAGGAGTACATGGTGGGTTGTCTCATTGAAGCCGTCCTCGGGAACTTAGTTCTGTGTTTGTGATCCATGAAACAGTTACTACCACACATTGGGATCCTTAGTTGACTCTCTCGGCTTCTTAACCATCCTTGTCCTCAGTCCAGGAGTTGCAAGTAGTTTCGGTGTTTGTAGCATCTTTGGGGCGCACTAACGCTGACCTTAGGGGTGGGTTATGTTGCGGTAGGCACGTGGCCAGTGTACCGATTCGCCTGTTTGGTGTCTGGGAACCCTGCACACATCGTTCGGGCTGTATGGGAAACCTCGGCGGACTCCATGGATGGAACCCGAATAGGCGATAAACTGGACTAGGGACTTGAGTGTTTAGGTAGGTCGTGGCCGACACCCTTGCTGGGCTTCCGCTTGAAGGTTGCCGAGTACATGTCGTGTAAACGGCGGTAAGTGGTGAGCGTGTGTGAAGAAGTACACCTGCAGGGTTAATATGATCTATTGAATAGCCGTGTCCATGGAAAAGGACTTCGGGTTGCCTATATCAGTTCATAGACATGTGAAAGTGGATACTCTAAAATGCGCAAGATAAGCGTGAGTGCTATGGATGGCGTTCTCGTAGGGAGGCGGGGCGGGTCCATAGTAGTGTATTGATATGGTGAATATGTGGACTCGTGTGCGCCACCTCAAAAGAGTTACTTGCGATCGTAGTTCAGGATAGCCACGAGTCAAAGCTGGCTTGCTGCGGTCAAACTCCACCACCCCTTTTGTTAATGAAGCATATGTAGTTAGTTACGATGTAAGTCTTGCTGAGTACAATTGTACTCACGTTTTCTTATTTTATGTTTTGCAGAGAGACGTCAGTCTCGCTAGTAGTTCCACGTGGACTTGGACGTTTAGCTTGTTACCTCAGCTACGATCTTGTGCCCTCGGCAGATCTGGTAGATAGTCGGGCTTCTCAGCCTTTTTCATTTATAGTTATGCGTACTCGGACATGTTTAGCTTCGCTTGTGCTTTGACTTGTATGCTCGAGTGTTGGGTCATGAGACCCATGTTTGTAATATCTCGCTCCTCGAGCCTAATGAATAAATATTTGAGTCGTAGAGTTATGTTGTGATGCCATGTTGTATTTGCACATATTGAGCATATTGTGTGTATGTTTGAAATGCTTGGTATGTGTGGGATCCGACAATCTAGTTGTTTATCCTTGGCAGCCTCTCATATGGGGAAATGTAGTCTCGTGCTTACGGCGATAGTAGTCTGCTACAGCCCGGTTCACGAGTCACGCTAGCCCAGCACTACTGCTTGGACACTTGATGGCGGCATGTGTTTCACTTCGTTCCTTTATGCATCCCTTCGGGAAATGTCACGCGGTGATATTGAGTCCTACGGCCTGCTACAGCCGGGATACCGAGTCCTGTTAGCCAGTGCTACAGCCCAATTCATACGTTGACGACCGACATGCTCGATGTGATTCATGTATGCTGTCCCCATGGGTTAGCGCCGCTTTGGGCTCACGACTAGCCATGTCGGCCCGGTTCTCTGTCATATGGATGCTAGCGACACTATCATATCGTGAGCCAAAAGGCATAAGCGGACCGGGCCATGGTAAGGCGACACCGTGGGAATACCGTGCGTGAGGCCGCAAAGTGATATGAGGTGTTACCGGCTAGGTCGATGTGACTTAGAATCGGGGTCCTGACAATTACTCTCTCTCTCTCTCTCTCTCTCTCTCTCTCTCTCTCTGTAGACACAACATTTGTTGCAGTCTCCTTTTCGTCTCCATCCCAGACTGACATTATTCATTTGTTTACCGACCAGACAACCCCGACTACCGTCTCCTCTCTCTCTCACACAGACACACAAACACACACAACTCCTGCTTCCACTCCCCTTCCTGACTACCGTCTCTCTCTCTCTCACACAAAACTCTTGCTTTCGCACCCCGACTCGTACTTCTCTCACAAACATTTATCGACTAGCTAGTCTCTAGATAGGTTTATACACCCCTTTTTTCGTGCTTCCACCATCGCATACATGTCTCTCTCCTGCTCCTTGTATCTATGTAGATTTTTCTTCCCTTCTCGAGACACGCCCTCTCGATCGTGCACACACGCACTATCGCCTCATTTTAAGTTCATACCTATCGCACACACACTCCTTGTGTTTTTGTCACACATGCACTCCGTCCTCCTCCACTCTCCCTCTCTCTCACACACACATGGGATTTTTGCAACAACTAGCAAGATTCCCATGCGTTGTACGGAATATCAGGATGCATTTGCATGAGTAGTTTATCTTGTGGGGGAAAAGGATGAATGAGGGAAGGCCTTATTTGCAAATGTGGAGAGGGGTGTGGGTATCTTTTTGCAAAATTGCCATAGTTTCCTTCCTATCCGTCAGATATAGATCGGACGGTCTATATTGCAGGATGGCAGGCACACGATCATCACCGACAATGCTTTTTATAAGAGTAGGGATAAGAAATAGAGTTGGTGATGATGGTGGGCTGCCATCCTGCAATGTAGGTCGTCCGATTTATATCTGACAGATAGGAAGGAAAATATGGCAATTTACCCGCACTCTTCACCACATTTGCAGATAAGCCTTCCCTCGTTCATCCTTTTCTCCCACAAGATCTTGATGTTCCGTGCAACGCACGGGCATCTTGCTAGTAAGAGTAGAAATTAGACATATACCACTTCTCGAATCTTGAAACCAACAACATTCCTCCGTTATCTCATCAAAAATGCCAAAGGAATATATTTTGAGTGAAACATAACATATTTTTAGTGATATACGTATTTCAAAACTAGACTTTTTTTTCTATCAAGTCGGTGAATATGTAATAATCTACTTTGATCGTGTGGCAACGCATTGGCACATTGCTAGTAGTTATTATAATTTTTTGGACACCAGACAAACGGTGGCGTACATATACGAAGAGAGGAGGCACACGCACGCAGTTGGCCTCTCGCTGTCTCGCACACATGAGTGTTATGTAAAGGCGACGTTAACAAATAAACCCTAAAACCCTAGGTGCACGATTGCTGCATTTGTTGGTACCGGGTATGTGGTGGAGCACCTTTGTAGGAATAGTCAGCTCGCGTGATAATTTGATCCGTAGGAGTTGATGGTCGGGACCACAGCCCACAGGTGAACGACTTGGAGCGCGGTGGCTCTCCAGTTGCCACAGATTGAGTAGCCACGTTCATCGTTTTTCTAGCGGGGTTAAGAGTTCCGATTTTCAATGGCGCGTTATAAGTAGTAAGTAGCTTTTAGAACGATTGGTATGGAGCGAAAATGGAATTCATAGTACTACGTACCTCCTTGGCGTATGGTTGTATGGTTTTTTTTTGCGATGGAGGTTGTATGGGTTTATGTTGCGAGATGTTGAACCTGGTAGTTCTAGGGCAAATATTATGGTTTAGATTTAGATGCTGGTTTTCGATAATGAAAATCGGAAGGAAACCCTTCTTTGATTAAAAAACTACTACCTCCATTCGGTTTACTAGTCCCGTCGTACTTTGGGTCAAAGTTTGTCCATGAATTTTACTTGTAAAATGTGAATGGAAAAGCGAGATTTTGTTATACCCAAACAAAAAGGACTGGAGGGAGTGATTGCTCGACATGGGCGTGACCTCTCATAAGCGCAGCATTGAACGGTAGCGCCGCCAAGAGGGAGCGCCTTGGCTGCGAGCCCGGTGAGCACACCTCCTCGCTTGCGTGCAACTAGCTTAAGACTGCCCCCTCTGCCTTCATTGAAACCGCGCGTGTGCCGGCAACACGTCACGTCCTTCCGCGAACCGGCAGGCATTTTAGAACACAAAAAATGACTAAAATATAATTAATTTACGCATGGTCTTGACTTGTTGTGTTCGCACTGGTAGCAGGAACTAGTAGAGGTTTTTCTTTATTTATAACTCTCCTCACATTTTTTTGGCTTTTAAATGAATCATGGTTGTGGACATTATGTATGAAATGTGCAGATATCTGTGAACATGATTTGATGTGGAAGTTAAACCTGGAATGCCGGGCTTGCGCGTGAACTATACCATGTCCAATGCTTCGTCTGTTATTGTTTGGAAAGTAATTGCTGTTATTACATGAACCGAAAAAAACATTTTGTGCCACATCAGTAGATGCACAGACATCACAACAGGCATCTTGTTGGATAAACATTTGAACCTAGCTATTATGAAGGAAATTTTTATTGACAACAGTTTTAGATAGCAGGAGCGCCTAGCCTGCTCTGCCTCTGCTAGCTTATTTCTGGCTTCTTCCATCTCTTCTTTGGCTTGGGTGAAGAAAGCATCTGATTGCTCTTTTCACTTCTTCGGGAACTCAGCTACATTCTCAAGGGCTGCTGCAAGCTTTCTTTCAGCCTTTACTAATGCCACGAGGACACGAACAGTGACGACTCCACGGCTTGTGTGTAATCCAGCATCATCAGAATTTGGACCTTGTGTCTAATCCAACATCATTAGGGAACTGGAACCTTGTGTGTAATCCAGCCTCATTTTGGAAACATGATCTCGAGGTTGACCATACTTCCCTCCTCGCATGAACTGCATCCTGACATGAAGTTACTTCTTTTTTAGATCAATACTCAGAGCAACCTAGATCCATTTATTAGAAGCCAGATAAATAGAACTCGGAGAAGTGAATTCAAAAGGGAAAAAAATAAAAACAGACAACAAGGTGAGAACACCCACTTCCTACATCAAGCTAAAAACAAAAGCATTAGGACGATTAAGACTCTTCTTATTACAAATCGAAGAACACCACGCTCAAGAGAAACAGAAACTACAACATATACACATCGAAGAAGACGAGGCTACACTAAAGTAATTGAAAGGGTGTTACTTACCAAAGCTCGTTTTACAGGTTCAGTGCAGCTCCTCTTTAACTTGCCACGCTCCTTGAAGATGTCCCGAGTATCCCGTGTTTGGTCTTCATTGCTCCTTTGCATGTTCGCACTCGTGGTTTTAAAATCTCAACATGGTAAGAAAAATATACTACTAGTAATACTCACGCATCTTGTGGGCAACATTAAAGCACCCGTCTGCCATGTTAGAGCATCTCCAACAGAATTGCAACGCGCGGCTCTTTAAAAAAGCGTTTACAATGTTGAGATCGAGAAGTAGATAGAGTAGAGGATAGTTCTCAGCATAGATAGATAAAAAAATATAATTCAACAACTCCTCGTCGTCCGACTCCTCCTCGGTGATGTCCTCCTCCGACGTCTGACTGTAGGTGTGAAGATACCGATCGTCCTCGGATTCCCAGGGCGACGCTGCTCCTAGCCTCATGTTGAATTGAGCTTCCGCTTTTTGCCTACTCTTGTCCTCGCGATAGGCGGCTCGCTCCGCCCTCCTCTTATCCCTCCCTGCCCTCCTTTGCGCGTAGAACTCATGCTCGTTGATGATGTCCTGCGGGAAGTGTTGGCGCCACAGCGCCATGGCTTCCTCGTCCATCTCGGCGATGCCGAGACGGTGCTCCCGCCTCCGGTTGTCGCGACGATCTTCGTCGATGCTAAGCCGCGGCAGAGGTGCAAGCTCCTGCGCCTGCTCCCGCGTCGGCACGTTGGGGAAGTTCAATGTTCTATGAGGCCACCAGAGTCGCCACGCCGCCACGTCGTACGCGCGGGCGGCCTCGTTGGCGGTGTCGAAATCACCGAGGCCGAGGCGCATCCCGCGGAACCGGATCTCGGCGGAGAAGCCGCCGGAGGGGCGCGCACGAACGCCGCGGTATCCCCAAGTTTCCGGTGTGTGGCGAGGCGAAAAAAGCGGGAGAGAGCAGTGGCAAGGCACAGAGCGGTGGGAGGGCGTTGGATTTTATAAAGCGCGCCGGACGCCGCGCGCCAAAACTAGCGCACGCCGGGCCGCTTTTTCCCGCGCGTGCGTGATCCTTTCCCGACGTCTCTGCTATCTCTACTCTCTTCTCTACTGTTATATTTCTTTTATATTTAATATTTAATATTTATCTCTACTTCCTTTACTGTCTACTTTTTTTTCTCTATACATTTTTTTCTTGCAATATAGGCCGTCCGGTTTATATCGGCGAGATAGGAAGGAAACAAATGGGAATTTTGCAAAAGATATCCATACCCCTCTCGAGTTGCAAATAAGGCCTTCCCTCGTTCATCCTTTTCTCCCACAAGATAAACTACTCATACAAATGCATCTTGATCGTGCAGCGCATGGGCATCTTGCTAGTTCTAAAACCTTTCCATCATTTGCCACACTCTGGTTGCGGATGAAAAACCTACCAAGCACAACGCGATCTGGGAGCGACGCACAATTACAAGCTGATATTCTATTGGACAATGGGCTATAACCAATTACTTTGGCGGGAACAATAGCACCCAGGAAATTTGAAGGGTAGGTATGAACAAAATTGGAACTGCACATGTCTTGCTAAGTGATTCAATACACACATTACTATTCGAGGAGGAGAGCGATGGTCGTGGCGGCCTCGTGAGTCATGGTCAGCAATGGGAGTCAGTTCATTGTCCATGACGGTGGTACTTCTGCGCTTGGCGTCGGCTTCCGGGAAGCAGATCCGAGGCCGTGGAAGACGATGCCGGGGAGGAGGCTCCGTGTACGACAACGACGGTGGACGGGTCGGTCACGGTGTCGAGGTCGTCGATGAGGCAGATCTTGCTGCGGTGGGCGAGTGCGCCGATGGAAAGGGAGGAACACGAAGGCTGCGATGCCGTGGAGAAGTCTATTTTGCGGTGGGGATAGAAAATGGGGAGTATTCAGGTGTACTACTCTGGGTGCGGGGTGGGGTTGGCTGGGTAGGGTGAACTGAAGTTCTGAAAACAGCCCCTACCAAGCGTCATCCGTATGCCTGTTCCTAAGGCTATGATGGTAACTTCCATTGCTCGAATCAGGGTCGCGGGAGATTTTCCGCCGACCTCAAAATTTCGACCTTTGGACTCCCGTGTGGCGTGTTGAGTGATTCGGCTAAGCAACTAGCGAGTAGTAATAGTAAACTCTGCATATTAGGTTTGACCGAAGTCAAACTTCCTAAAGTTTGACCAAGTTTATAGAAAAATGTAAACATTTACCATAACAAATATGTATGATGTGAAAGTACATTCAATAATGAATCTAATGGTATTTATTTGTTATTGTATATGTTAATATTTTTTGTTATAATCTTTCAGAGAGTTTACAAAACTTGATTTTGACCAATGCTAATACGCGGACTTAAATAAAAACGGAGGGAGTACACATTTGTTTTTATTAGTTTGTAGTGAACTAATCATTTGTTGAAATTGTGAAATAAATATATTAGGCTATTGACTTCGAATGTAATGGTCTATACAATGCAATAGTTACAATCATTGTCGAATCCCAACATGTATACAAGGTCTATAGTACTTCACAACATGCTCAAACTCACATAATCCCAGTCAAATGTGAATCTAAATGCATTTCATAGTTATTACTTTGTAGGATGCAACAAAAACAACCATAACTCTACATCAGCCATTGGCCCTGTTTGGATACTCTAACACCGTTAGAGTTAGAGTTATTTTCTAACCCACTCTAACCCAAATAAGCACCTCTCCACTGGGATAGTTGGGTTAGATGGAACAAACCCACTCTAACCCTCCACAATACGGATACTTTTGGGTTATTTGAGCCCCAACTAACCCAAACTAGCTCTAACCCCATGATCCAAACAGGGCCATTATAGAAGCAACATTTTGACATAACCCCAATGTGTGAATGAAACGTGCATAGAGAGCTTTTAAAGATGGAGCAGATAGGGCGGGAAATATTGTATGTATGTGGACGAGAGAGTAGGAGACAAACCTAACGAGACAGAGGAGAGAAAGAGAGAGGAAGAAGTTAGGATGGCGGTTGATAGGCGGACTTGTTAAGGGGCCGAAAGCCCATAAGTGTAAACCGTCATATATGTATAGCTTATATTGTAAGGAAAGTATAATTAGTCACCAGACCGAACACGTTGTTTATGAGCTGGCTGGGACTGTAAACCGCGGGGCGCCAACCTGTGTATATAAAGGGATGACCCGGCGGCCGTTTAGGGCAAGAAAACAACAGATCGAAAGCTAGGTTAAGCGTATTCGCTCCCTGGTAATCGAGGCATAAGCAATACCACCTCAAATTGGATTAGGCCTTTACCTTCACCGCAAGGGGCCGAACCAGTATAAACTCCTTGTGTCCTTTGTCCCGTTTAACCCCTTTAAGCTAACCCCCGTTGCCATGGCTCCATAACTAAGTCCTTCCGCTAGGACATCTGCCGTATCTAATAAAGTATGGTTACGATGTTCGGACACACCATTAAGCTGTGGTGTTCCAGGTGGCGTGAGTTGCGAAACTATTCCACACTGTTTCAAATGAAGACCAAACTTGCAACTCAAATATTTGTCTCCGCGATCAGATCATAGAAACTTTATTTTCTTCTTACAATGATTTTCCACTTCACTCTGAAATTCTTTGAACTTTTCAAATGTTCCGACTTGTTTTTCATTAAGTAGATATATCGATATCTGCTCAAATCATGTGTGAAGGTCAGAAAATAACGATACCCGCCGCGAGCCTCAACACTCATCGGACTGCATACATCAGTATGTATTATTTCCAATAAGTCAGTGGCTCGCTCCATTGTTCCGAAGAACGGAGTCTTAATCATCTTGCCCATGAGGCATGGTTCGCAAGCATAAAGTGATTCATAATCAAGTGATTCCAGAAGCCCATCAGCATGGAGTTTATTCATGCGCTTTACACCAATATGACCAAAACAGAAGTGCCACAAATAAGTTGCACTATCATTATTAACTTTGCATCTTTTGGCTTCAATATTATGAATATGTGTATCACTACAATCGAGATTCAACAAAAATAGACCACTCATCAAGGGTGCATGACCATAAAACATATTACTCATACAAATAGAACAACCATTATTCTCCGATTTAAATGAATAACCGTCTCTCATCAAACAAGATCCAGATATAATGTTCATGCTCAACGCTGGTACCAAATAACAGTTATTCAGGTCTAAAACTAATCCCGAAGGTAGATGTAGAGGTAGCGTGCCGACGGCGATCACATCGACCTTGGAACCATTTCCAATGTGCATCGTCACCTCGTCCTTAGCCAATCTTTGATTAATCTATAGCCCCTATTTTGAGTTGCAAATATGAGCAACAGAACTAGTATCAAATACCCAGGCACTACTACGAGCATTAGTAAGGTACACATCAATAACATGTATATCGAATATACCTTTCACTTTGCCATCCTTCTTATCTGCCAAATACTTGGGGCAGTTCCGCTTCCAGTGACCAGTTCCTTTGCAGTAGAAGCACTCAGGTTCAGGCTTAGGTCTAGACTTTGGCTTCTTTTCGGGAGCAGCAACTTGCTTGCTATTGTTCTTGAAGTTCCCCTTCTTCCCTTTGCCCTTTTTCTTGAAACTAGTGGTCTTGTTAACCATCAACACTTGATGCTCCTTCTTGAATTCTACCTCCGCAACCTTTAACATTGCGAAGAGCTCGGGAATTGTCTTTTCCATCCCTTGCATATTATAGTTCATCAGGAAGCCTTTATAGCTTGGTGGCAGTGATTGAAGAACTCTTTTAATGAAACTATCATCCGGAAGATTAACTCCCAGCAGAGTCAAGTGGTTATGGTACCCAGACATTTTGAGTATGTGTTCACTGACATGACTATTCTCCTCCATCTTGTAGCTATAGAACTTGTTGGAGACTTCATATCTCTCAACTCAGTCATTTGCTTGAAATATTAACTTCAACTCTTGGAAAATCTCATATGCTCCATGACGTTCAAAACGTCTTTGAAGTCCCAATTCTAAGCTGTAAAGCATGGCACACTGAACTATCGAGTAGTCATCAGCTTTAGTTTTCCAGATGTTCATAACGCCCGGAGCTGCTCCTACAGCGGGTCTTGCACCTAGCGGTGCTTCCAGGACGTAATTCTTCCGTGCAGCAATGAGGATAATCCTCAAGTTACGGACCCAGTCCGTGTAGTTGCTACCATCATCTTTCAACTTAGCTTTCTCTAGGAAAGCATGTAAGTGCATCTAGTGCCCCTTAGTGATTTTGGTGTATTGAAGACTTATAGGTTAAGGGACTAATGTGTTTGTGAGTGTACACATGTCTGTAAGTCTATGAGGAGTTTGACATTTACAGAGAAAGTTGACCCCTAAAAATGAATGTCTTCAACTAAAGACTTTGGCTTTATGAAGACTTTGAAAGTGAAGAATTGGTGTGACCGTGAAGACTCAATATTCATGCGAGGAATATGAAGCGTGAAGACTTTTGTTTTCGTAGTTTCTCTTTTCTCTTTCTTGTGTCATAGGAAATACCGTACTATTAAAGGGGGTCGAGGTAAAACTAAGGAAAAGTTTCCCAGTGATGCTCATCTCAAAATCCTATACCTACCCAATCCTTTCGAGTGAAGCCATTGGAAATCTCATAAAATTCAGTCAATTTCTTCAGTGACAACAATGAAGATCTTATGGTCTCTGAGGAATTTGTTCGGACTGAGGAGTTAGGAATTTGCCAGTGCAGATTGCCTACAAGTGAGGAACATGATAGCCCTGAGGAATTTGATTCTCAAATATCCTACCGTTGCTGTGCTACACGCCAGCTGTCCCAAAATATCTATCCATCTAACGGTCATATCATTGAAGGGCATTTATGTCTTATCATATCGGGCTGCTTCCTAGGCTATAAATAGCTGCCCCCTACAGCCACTAGTCGGTTGGCTGCTCCGAGAGAAACTGACACTTGTCATTGAGAGCATCCCATCCTCCGAGGACTTTGAGCGAAAATCATCAAGTGAGGAAAACCCAAACCCAAACACCTACAAACCCAAAGTGATTGAGCATCACTGAAGAGATTATTCCTGTGTGGAACCGATGCCTATTACCTTTGAGGACTGTGCATCCTCCAGACGGTTAGGCGTCATGGTCTAGTGCATCCAAGAGGAAATTGTGGATCACCGAGTGACCAAGTCTGTGAAGGTTTGGAAGTCACCTGAAGACTTACCATGAGTGATTGGGCGAGGTCTGTGTGACCTTAGCTCAATGAGAATACGGTGAGGACTGTGTGTCCTCAGGTATAAATACCTTGCCGCTCCAACCAGACGTACGACTGTCACAGCAGTTGGAACTGGTCTACCAAATCATTGTGTTCACCAAGCTACTGGTTCTATTTCCTCAACCCTTCCATTTCCTCATTCATATATTGTTGTACTTGATTGTTACTGTTTGAAGACTTTGACTGAAGACTTTCTCAATTTCCTTAATCCTATTTCTTTAGTCAGTTTGTCTTCAGCCTGCTTATCCTGTGTTTACGCTACTTCTACTCTGTGCTTGTTTTCATTTCATCATGATGGTACGTACTCACGCTGCTCTGTTATGCTTGCATCTGAGTACTTATTCATTGCTAGTCGTTCGTGACTTAGGAATTTCCTCACCTTGAAATTCCTCAGTGAAGAATTTGTAAAAATTGCCTATTCACCCCCCTCTAGTCGATATAGCACTTTCAATTGGTATCGAGCAAGGTACTCCTTGTTACGTGTGATTTTAGTTTAACGATCGGAGTTTTACTTATGTCATTGCGGGTATGATCAAGGTCTCTGCTGGGTGTCCTACCTTCGATGGGATGGACTACCCCTCTTTGGAAGAATAAGATCTGTTGCATCTTGAGGCAATTGACAACGATCTCTGGTACATTGTGGAAAATGGCGGGCGTTCCCTCTGTCACTCCTACCATCAAAGTTGCTGATGTGAAGAGATTCAAGCAACTCGACTCTCAAGCGAAGAACATCATGTGTGGCCATCTGAGCAAAGGGTGGTATGGTAGAGTGAGTGCTTTGGAGACAGCTAAGCTTATCTGGGATAGGTTGTCCAAGGTCAACGAAGGAGTCTCAACACAACGTGACTCTCGAGTTGACGTTCTTCGCAATCTCTCCAACCGCTTCAAAAGACTCGACAATGAAAATGTTCAGCAAACCTTCGATCGCCTCACTGACATCTCAAATGAGCTTCAAGCACTTGGTGCCACTGACATCACCAACCATGACGTTGTGAAGAAATTGCTGAGATCGCTTGATTCCTCATTTGACACTCTTACACTGATGATGCAAGAACGTGGATACTACAAGTCACTTGATCCCGCTGATATCCTCGAGAGGCTGAAAATTCATGAATTCCAACTTGCTAAGAAGAGAGATCTCTATGGACCGAGCTATGGCAGATCACATGCTCTGATGGCCAAGGCAGTCTCTGAATCTGAAGGTGGGGATTCTGGTAGCAGCCTTGGTGATCCTGAAGAACTGGGTCAAGAGCTAACAATGCTCGTGAGGAAATTCCAGAAGTTCTCAAGGCGTGGTCGCTTTGGAAAATCCTCAAGAAGTGATGACATGAGACCAGATTCCTCATCTCGTAACTACAAGAAGAGAACTTGCCACAAATGCAAGAAACCTGGTCACTACATTCAAGATTGTCCTCTGTGGGATAATGAATCAAAGAAGAAAAAAAATACAAGGATTACAGTTCTCACGACTCAAAGAAGAAGAAGAAATCTTGAAAGTCCTCATCATAAAAATCCTCGAAGTCTTCATCTCACAAGAAGAGCAGCTCCAAAAAGGCTTGGGCATTCATTGGCAAGGAAATGGACTCTGAAGCTGAATCTGAGGAAAACGAGGAAGAGGAGGCATCTGAGGAGTCATAATCTAGTGCGGCGAGCCTAGCCCTCGCTACTACTTTCGTCAGCAAGTCCATCTTCAACTCTGAGGAAAATGACTTCCCCAACATGGCTGACGACGGCGATGATGACTACGCTCCTACCTATTGCTTCATGGCAAAGGGTATCAAGGTAGTCAAATATCCCTCCTCTGAACCAAGTGAGGATGAATCTGATGAAATCCTCAACCCTAGCTACTCTAAACTTGCTAAGATTGTTGTGAAACAACAAAAGGCTTTTGAAAAGGTTCAAAATATGCTAGACAAAAGCAATGACCTATTGGGTGAAGAAACGGATCGTACTCAAACCTTGACTTATAATCTTCAGAGACTTTAGTCTAACTTTGACAATCTTCAAAGTCATCATAACATTCTCTTATCTGATCATGATAAGCTTTCTTATGAATATCTACAAAGAAAGCAAGATCTTGATAAGCTAAGGGAGATTATGAAGATCTTCAGAAGGAACGTGATTCATTGCTTGCTCAACAGATCAGTGCCACTCAGGGCGAATTCATTCCACCATGTTTGAAATGCATTGAAGGTGAATCCGCTAATTATTCACCTAAAAGTTCGAATGCTTCTATTGCTGCAAATTCTTCAAATGTCGCTGCTATCACAAATTCCTCATCTGAGGATGCTACTAGTATCACTAACAATGCAGGGCTGAAGGAATTGTATGTGACAGGCATGTACAAAAGCCTCAAAGGGCATCAGGCTCTTTGTGATGTGCTTAAAAAGCAGATCCTCAATAGGAACCCTAGGAAAGAGCGTATAGCCTTTGAGAGGAAACTCAATGCTGATGGAACCTACTGGAAACTTGAGCAGTACCCCAAAACCTCATGGGTTGCTACAAAGGGACCTTCCGTAAATCCATCTACTTTATCTGGCTTTACATGTGAATCTTCATATTCTTATGATGAGTCATTTGAATCCAACTATAAACTGTTCAAAAATCAGAATGGTGAAGTATTTGCTAGATATGTTGGCACTAACTGTAGGAACGGTCCCCCTATGAAGAAAATCTGGGTTCCCAAAAGGTGCCTTGAAAGTCTTCAGGTGAATGTCATCATGACACCTCCTGTGAAGAACAGGAACCCCAGATCAAATTATTCATATGGACCAAAGTCTTCATATGGATCCAAGTCCTCATGTGGATCAAATTCCTCAAATGGATCAAAGTCCTCATATGAACATCATCATGCTAAGACTTCTGTTTCACAGGAAAGATCTAAGGGCTATGAATATGTGCATTATTCTTCAAATCATTATGTTCATAAGTCCTCGAAGAATTTCTCTCCTTATTCACATGCTTACTCTAACTCCTCTTCTGTGAAACGAAGTGGACCGGTGTCGGTGTTCCGGGAACGGGGGTCCCCAGACTTGCCTGCCTGCGGCCCACGGCGTGGCTCCACTCGCGGCCCAGTATGGCCCATTGTCGGAGTAAATGACCACGGGTAGCCTAGCCGGCTCCCCCTGGCTCTTCAGAAAAATTACAGGCTGATCGAGCCTTCGAGCACCCTAGGAATAGGGCCGCCTACCCCTGGCCGGCTGTCTCTCAGGCCGACTACCGGAAGGCGGCCCGGCCTAAACCCTCATGAAGAAAGCCACGAGGGCGGCTCAAGCCGCCACGAAGAGGCCGACTCAAAAACCGGCCCTCGTGACGGCCAAGATCGTACCCTCAAACTCTGCACCCACATAGCGGCGATGAGACGGGGCATGGCTCTGATGAAGCCTTCCACCCCAAATCCAGACACGCATGGCCACAGTCTGCGCCCGTGCAGGCGGCCGTCACCCGTCCGGCGTGGCATTGTTGCCATGTTGACCATGACGCCACCCACGACAAGCTGTTAGTATGGCCCGTAGGCGGCGGGCCCCTTCAGCTAGGGAGACGCCCGAAGGCGGCCAGGCCTCCCCCAGTCGGCCCGTGATGTGGCCGGCTCCCAACAGCCGGCTTGCTCCCTCCCTCGAAGGAGGCGCCTCATTAAGGAGACAAGATGAGGTAAGGCTACAGTGAGAGCCTGCCAGGCGGCGGCACTGTAGCCATGCTTACCTCGACAAAGCCCTCGTCATCAAGAGTGAGGCAACAGTAACCAGCCCCCGACAAGACCCCCAAGCGGTGGGACCTGCTTATCGACCAGGAGGCTGGCAGCCGGCAGGACCCACCAGTTGGCGGGCCCCAGCGGCCGGCGGAGAAGCCGGCGAACATAGACACTGATGGCTAGGGCCCACGCCCAGCGGATTACCATTGTACCCACAGGGGTAGGCCTATAAACCCCAGGGCACCCATGCAAAGGGTTGATCTCTTAGAGTTTTAGACACTACATCGAGGGGAGAAGAAAGCTAGCCTTGCCCTTCTTCTTCCTCTCGCCGAACAGCTCAAGGAGCCACTTGTAGCCACTTATTGATCTAGTGATCATGCGGAGACCCCGCAGAGCAGCAGTAGGAGTGTTATCTCTCCGGAGAGCTCCGAAGCTGGGTAAGATCTGACGGCGTGCATGTCTTCGCCTCATCCCGTTTCCAGGCACCGGTGATGTCTTATTGGCTCCCACAATGATAAGCCACCCGTTGGCATATGTCGCACCTACCACCCGACATTTGGTGCCCACCGTGGGGCCAAGTGCACCGTCGTCCGGAGACCTGCTCTAGACGGGAACCCTTTTCCTTCCCAGCGAGCGTAGCCAGCCCGGCACGCCCGATGGCGCTTGCCCCGACGCGCAGCAAGGCGTCGCCGAGGCCTGCGCGGCGAGCTACCTCGCTGATCTTCTTGGCGAGGCCCGCATCTCCGACGAGCCCGCATCTGACGCCGGCACAGGCTGCCCCGAGAGCCGCCTCGTCTTCCTCCTCGACCAACTCCACGTCTCCTGTGAGCCCGCTGCGGATTTGGAGTCGGTTGGCTCCACCGACCCGATGCTTGTCGACTCCAACACAGCGTCGCTTGACGCTTTCCCCACCAACGTTGTGATCTTCGACGACCCTCTTCCTCAAGCCGACAGCGGCGGCAGCGCCGTCGCCGAGGTACTGGTCATCAGCCACGGCGTCACCTCTGGTGAGAACGCCCATGACGCCCTGCAAGTGGCGCTGCACGGCTTCTCCACCCCCATCCCGGCCGACGCCGACGCCGAGACACTGGAGGCACGCCGCCTCGCCCTCATTGCGGAGAGCCAGAAGCTAGCCTCCACGAGATGCCTCACTGAGGCTCACCAGCGCGAAGTCGGCCGCGCCGCCTTTGGCACGCCGCCTCCTAACGGGCCAAGCTGAGTCGGCGTCGTCAAGAAGCGCAGCACGGCCGTCGCCAACATGCTGGGAGCAGACCGCCCAGTCTATGCCACGCCCCTCGAGAACCTACACGCCACCCAATCGGCCGTGGACGAGCTGAATGGACCGGGGGCCGACGAGCTCCCCTACATGACCAGACGCATCCAGCAGTTGATCGACACGACCGCAGAGCGGCATGAAGCTGGCGTCCGCGCTGAAAGTCCTCCCCCACGCCAAGAGCACGGTGCGACATCACGGACGCCGACCTGGCGTACCCGTGCAAAACGAAAAAGGCGGCTGCTAGCGCGGCGGACTCGAATCTCCATCGGCGCGCGCGAAGGCCGCCCTCGAGCTGTGGAACGACGAGGCAACCCACCTCCTCCTCCGCCTCGTGGGGAGAGATATCCCACCCCGCCGCCTAACATGCTTCCGACTTTCAGTGGCCGACTAGGCCGCCATGAAGGAGTCAGCGAGAATGACGCCCGCCATCGGATCGACCGCCTAGTGCGATCCCTGGCGCTAGAAGAAGAAGATGATGTCGGCCTGCCTTGCTTTGGCCCCCGCATCCGCGATGAGCCTTTCCCCAAAGGGTTCTCACTCCCAAGAGACACGCCCAAGTACAACGGCTCCGAAGCCGGAAGACTGGTTGATCAACTACTCCACTGCGGTTCGCATAGCAAACGGCAACAGGCGTGTTGCCGTGAAGTATGTCCCCCTCATGCTCCAAGGCACGGTGCGCACCTGGCTCAATAGTCTCAAGCCTTACAGTGTCAACAGCTGGCTGGACTTCACAGAAGCCTTCATCCGCAACTTCAGCAGCAACTATAAACGGGCTCCCAAGCCCCAACAGCTCTCCTTGTGTGTTCAAGGGCCCAATGAATCAACTCGCGACTACCTCACGCGTTGGGCCGAGCTCCGCAACTCCTGCGAATGGGTGCACGAGGTTCAAGCCATAGAGTACTTCACCGCCGGATGCCGAGAAGGCACCCTCCTCAAGCACCGACTCCTCTGCGAGGAGCCGACTACCCTCGACGAGCTGCTGATCATAGCAGACAAGTATGCCACGACCGATTCTTCGATGAAGACCGAGCTCCGAGTAGACGCCTCTGGGAAGGTGCTCACTCCGGCTCCCAAGACGCCGGCTAGAGACTCCAGCCGACGCCCGTACCAGAACGACAACAAGCGCAAGGCCCCTATGCCGCCTTCCACCAGTCGGCAGGTGGCCATAGTCAAAGACGAACAACCCGAAGGGCGGCTTGCGCCCAAGAAGCAGAAGGGCGGCACGCCGGCTTGGCAGCCGGCTTTCTCCTACGAACAAGCCCTCGATGCCCCCTGCAAGTTCCACAGCGGCGCGAAGCCGTCCAACCACACGACTCGGAAATGCCACTGGCTCACACGTATCACCAAAGGCGAAGGGCTGGTGCTGCCTCCGCCTGCTGGTCAGCCGCCTCCGGCCCCTCAGCAGCCGGCAGCTCGACCAGCTGTCGGGATTGTTCAAGACGAGTTCCCCGACGAGCATGTTGCGGAACGTAGTAATTTCAAAAAATTTCCTCGCACACTCAAGACCATGGTGATGGCATAGCAGCGAGAGGAGAGTGTGCGTCCACGTACCCTCGTGAACCCGGCGAGCGTTATAACAACACGGTTGATGTAGTCGTGCGTCTTCACGATCCGACCGATCCAAGCACCGAGCGTCACGGCACCTCCGAGTTCTGCACACGTTCAGCTCGATGGCGATCCCGGACTCGATCCAGCAAAGTGTCGGGGATGAGTTCTGTCGACACGACGGCGTGGTGGCGATGATGATGCTCCACCGGCGCAGGGCTTCGCCTAAGCTCATGACGATATGACTTCTCCGGCGCGGGGCTTCGCCTAAGTTCATGACGATATGACGAAGTGGAATATAGTGGAGGGGCACCGACACGGCTAAGGAGCGATCCGTAGATCAACTTGTGTGTCTGGGGTGCCCCTGCCCCGTATATAAAGGAGCAAGGGGTGCGGCCAGCCCAAGGCGTGCTGGAGAGTCCTACTCCCACGGGAGTAGGACTCCCCCTTTCCTAGTTGGATTAGGATTGGAGGAGGGGAAGAGGAAGGCGCCGCCCCCCTCTCCTGTCCTATTCAGACTAGAGAGGGAGGGCGCGCGGCCTGCCCTGGCGGCCCTTCCTCTTCTCTCTATGTCCCGTCAAGGCCCATAGACCCGGGGTTCCGGTAACCCCGGTGTTCGATAACTTCTGTTTTCATCGGAACCTTTCGAAGTCAAACATAGGCTTCCAATATATCAATCTTTATGTCTCGACCATTTGAGACTCCTCGTCATGTCCGTGGTCACATCCGGGACTCGAACAACCTTCGGTACATCAAAACTTATAAACTCATAATGAGCTGTCATCGAAGCGTTAAGCGTGCGGACCCTACGGGTTCGAGAACTATGTAAACATGACCTAGAACCATTCTCGGTCAATAACCAATAAGCGGAACCTGGATGCCCATATTGGTTCCTACATATTCTCTGAAGATCTTTATCGGTCAAACCGCATAACGACATCGTTGTTCCCTTTGTCATCGGTATGTTACTTACCCGAGATTCGATCGTCGGTATCAATACCTAGTTCAATCTCGTTACGGTAAGTCTCTTTACTCGTTCCGTAATACATCATCTCACAACTAACTCATTAGTTGTAATGCTTACAAGGCTTATGTGATGTGTATTACCGAGAAGGCCCGAGATACCTCTCGACAATCGGATGACAAAACCTAATCTCGAAATCGCCAACCCAACAAGTACCTTTGGAGACACTGTAGTACTCCTTTATAATCACCCGATTCGTTGTGGCGTTTGGTAGTACCAAAGTGTTCCTCCGTGGCAGGAGTTGCATAATCTCATAGTTACAGGAACATGTATAGGTCATGAAGAAAGCAATAACAACATACTAAACGATCAAGTGCTAGGCTAACGGAATGGGTCAAGTCAATCAGATCATTCTCCTAATGATGTGATCCCGTTAATCAAATGACAACTCATGTCTATGGTTAGGAAACATAACCATCTTGATTAACGAGCTAGTCAAGTAGAGGCATACTAGTGACACTCTGTTTGTCTATGTATTCACACATGTATTATGTTTCCGGTTAATACAATTCTAGCATGAATAATAAACATATATCATGATATAAGGAAATAAATAATAACTTTATTATTGCCTCTAGGGCATATTTCCTTGATCTCCCACTTGCACTAGAGTCAATAATCTAGTTCACATCGCCATGTGATTTAACATCAATAGTTCACATCTATATGTGGTTAACACCCATAGTTCACATCGTTATGTGACCAACACCCAAAGGGTTTACTAGAGTCGATAATCTAGTTCACATCGCTATGTGATTAACACCCAAAGAGTACTAAGGTGTGATCATGTTTTGCTTGTGAGATAATTTTAGTCAGCAGATTACATCACATTCAGAGCCGTAAGTATTACAAATTTCTATGTATACAATGCTCTTGCGGAGCTACTCTAGCTAATTGCTCCCACTTTCAATATGTATCCAGATTGAGACTCGAGTCATCTAGATTAGTGTTAAAACTTGCATCGGCGTAACCCTTTACGACGAACCTTTTTCACTTCCATAATCGAGAAACATATCCTTATTCTACTAAGGATAATTTTGACCGCTTGTCCATTGATCTACTCCTAGATCACTATTGCACTCCTTGCCAAGCTTAGTGGTAGGGTATGCAATAGATCAGTACACAACATGACATACTTTATAGAACCTATGGCTGATGCATAGGAATGACTTTCATTCTCTTTCTATCTTCTGCCGTGGTCGGGTTTTGAGTCTTACTCAATCTCACACCTTGTAACACAGGCAAGAACTCTTTCTTTGACTGTTCCATTTTGAACTACTTCAAAATCTTGTCAAGGTATGTATTCATTGAAAAACTTATCAAGCGTCTTGATCTATCTCTATAGATCTTGATGCTCAATATATAACAACTTCACGAGGTCCTTCTTTGAAAAACTCCTTTCAAATACTCCTTTATGCTTTGCGAGTAATTCTACATCATTTCCGATCAACAATATGTCATTCACATATACTTATCGGAAATATCGTAGTGCTCCCACTCACTTTCTTGTAAATACAGGCTTCACCGCAAGTCTGTATAAAACTATATCTTTGATCAACTTATCAAAGTGTGTATTCCAACTCGAGATGCTTGCACCAGTCCATAGATGGATCATTGGAGCTTACACATTTTGTTAGCACCTTTAGGATTGACAAAACCTTCGGTTGCATCATATACAACTCTTCTTTAAGAAAACCATTAAGGAATGCAGTTTTGACATTCATTTGCCAGATTTCATAAAATGTGGCAATTGCTAACATGATTCGGACAGACTTAAGCATCGCTACTGTTGAGAAAATCTCATTGTAGTCAACACCTTGAACTTGTCAAAAACCTTTTTGCGACAAGTCAAGCTTTGTGATAGTAACACTACTATCAACATCTGTCTTCCTCTTGAAGATCCATTTATATAATATGGCTTGCCGATCATCGAGCAACTCCATCAAAGTCCACACTTTGTTCTCATATATGGATCCCATCTCAGATTTCATGGCCTCAAGCCATTTCGCGAATCTGGGCTCATCATCGCTTCCTCATATTTCGTAGGTTCATCATGGTCTAGTAACATGACTTCGAACATGATTACCGTACCACTCAGTGCGGATCTTACTCTGGAAGACCTCGAGGTTTGGTAGCAACTTGATCTGAAGTTTCATGATCATCATCATTAACTTCCTTACTAATTGGTGTAGGAATCACTGAAACTGATTTACGTGATGAACTACTTTCCAATAAGGGAGAAGGTACAATTACCTTATCAAGTTCTACTTTCCTCCCACTCACTTCTTTCGAGAAAACTCCTTCTCTAGAAAGGATCCATCTTAACAACGAATGTTTTGCCTTTAGACCTGTGATAGAAGGTGTACCCAACAGTTTCCTTTGGGTATTCTATGAAGACGCACTTCTCCGATTTGGGTTCGAGCTTATCGGTGAAAACTTTTTCACATAAGCATCACAACTCAAACTTTAAGAAAGCGACGACTTAGGTTTCTTTGTTAAACCATAGTTCATACGGTGTCATCGCCTCAGCGGTTTAGATGTTGCCCTATTAAGCGTGAATGCAGCTGTCTCTAATGCATAACCCCAAAGCGATAGTGGTAAACGATAAGAGACATCATAGATCGCACCATATCCAATAAAGTGCGATTCGACTTTCGGACACATCATTATGTTGTGGTGTTCCATATGGCGTGAGTTGTGAAACTATTTCACATTGTTTCAAATGAAGACCAAACTCGTAACTCAAATATTTATCTCCACGATCAGATCGCGAAACTTTATTTTCTTCTTACGATGATTTTCCACTTCACTCTGAAATTCTTTGAACTTTTCAATTATTTCAGACTTATGTTTCATCAAGTAGATATACCCATATCTTCTCAAATCATCTGTGAAGGTCAGAAAATAACAATACTTGCCACGAGCATCAACACTCATTGGATCGCATACATCGGTATGTATTATTTCCAATAAGTCAGTAGCTTGTTCCATTGTTCGGAGAGCGGAGTTTTAGTCATCTTGCCCAAAAGGCACGGTTACATAAGCATCAAATGATTCATAATCAAGTGATTCCAAAAGTCCATCGGCATGGAGTTTTCTTCATCGCTTTACACCAATATGACCTAAGCGGCGTGCCACAAATAAGTTGCACTATCATTATTAACTTTGCATCTTTTGGTTTCAATATTATGAATATGTGTATCACTATGATCGAGATCCAATGAACCATTTTCATTGGGTGTGTAACCATATAAGGTTTTATTCATGTAAACACAACAACAATTTATTCTCTTACTTAAATGAATAACCGTATTGCAATAAACATGATCAGATCATATTTATGCTCAACACCAAATAACACTTATTTAGGTTCCACACTAATCCCGAAATTATAGGGAGTGTGCGATGATGATCATATCAATCTTGGAACTACTTCCAACACTCATCGTCACTTCCCCTTCAACTAGTCTCTGTTTATTCTGTAACTCCTGTTTGAGTTACTAATCTTAGGAACGAGCAGTATCAAATACTCAGGGGCTACTATAAACACTAGTAAGGCACACATCAATAACCTGTATATCAAATATAACCTTGTTCACTTTGCCATCCTTCTTATCCACCAAATATTCAGGGTAGTTCCGCTTCCGATGACCAGTTCCATTGCAGCAAAATTACTCAGTCTCAGGCTTAGGTCTAGACTTGGGCTTCTTCACTTGAGCAGCAACTTGCTTGCCGTTCCTTTTAAAGTTCCTCTTCTTCCCTTTGCCATTTTCCTTGAGACTAGTGGTCTTGTCAACCATCAACACTTGATGTTTTCTTGATTTCTACCTTCGCCGATTTTAGCATCGCGAAGAGCTCGAGAATCTTTTCGTCATCCCTTGCATACTATAGTTCATCACGAAGTTCTACTAACTTAGTGATGGTGACTAGAGAATTCTGTCAATCACTATCTTATCTGGAAGATTAACTCCCACTTGATTCAAGCGATTGAAGTACTCGGACAATCTGAGCACATGCTCACTAGTTGAGCGATTCTCCTCCATCTTTTAGCTATAGAACTTGTTGGAGACTTCATATCTCTCAACTCGGGTATTTGCTTGAAATATTAACTTCAATTCTGGAACATCTCATATGGTCCATGACGTTCAAAGCGTCTTTGAAGTCCCGATTCTAAGCCGTTAAGCATGGTGCACTAAACTATCAAGTAGTCATCATATTGAGCTAGCCAAGCGTTCATAACGTCATATCTGCTCATGCAATAGGTCTGTCACCTAGCGGTGCATTAAGGACATAATTCTTCATGCAGCAATGAGGATAAACCTCAGATCATGGATCCAATCCGCATCATTGCTACTAACATCTTTCAATACAATTTTCTCTAGGAACACATATAAAAACATAGGGAAGCAACAACGCGAGCTATTGATCTACAACATAATTTGCAAAATACTACGGGACTAAGTTCATGATAAATTAAAGTTCAATTAATCATATTACTTAAGAACTCCCACTTAGATAGACATCTCTCTAGTCATCTAAGTGATTACGTGATCCAAATCAACTAAACCATGTCCGATCATCACGTGAGATGGAGTAGTTTCAATGGTGAACATCACTATGTTGATCATATCTACTATATGATTCACGTTCGACCTTTCGGTCTCGTGTTCGAGGCCATATCTGTTATATGCTAGGCTCGTCAAGTTTAACCTGAGTATTCGCGTGTGCAACTGTTTTGCACCGTTGTAGATGGACGTAGAACTTATCACACCCGATCATCACGTGGTGTTTGGGTACTCTGAACTTTGGCAGCGGTGCATACTCAGGAGAACACTTCTTGATAATTTTAGTGAGAGATCATCTTATAATGCTACCGTCAATCAAAGCAAGATAAGATGCATAAAGGATAAACATCACATGCAATCAATATAAGTGATATGATATGGTCATCATCATCTTGTGCTTGTGATCTCCATCGCCAAGCACCGTCATGATCACCATCATCACCGGCGCGACACCTTGATCTCCATCGTAGCATCGTTGTCGTCTCGCCAACTATTGCTTCTCGACTATCGCTACTGCTTAGTGATAAAGTAAAGCAATTACATGGCGTTGCATTTCATACAATAAGCGACAACCATATGGCTCCTGCCGATTGCCGATAACTCGGTTACAAAACATGATCATCTCATACAATAAAATATAGCATCACGTCTTGACCACATCACATCACAACATGCCCTGCAAAAACAAGTTAGGCGTCCTCTACTTTGTTGTTGCAAGTTTTACGTGGCTGCTACGGGCTGAGCAAGAACCGTTCTTACCTCGCATCAAAACCACAGCGATAGTTTGTCAAGTTGGTGCTGTTTTAACCTTCGCAAGGACGGGCGTATACACTCAGTTCAACTAAAGTGAGAGAAACGACACCCGCGGTCACCTTTAAGCAACTAGTGCTCGGCGGTGAAACCAGTCTCGCGTAAGCGTCTGCGTAATGTCGGTCGGGCGCTTCATCTCACAATACCGCCGAACCAAAGTATGACATGCTAGTAAGCAGTATGACTTATATCGCCCACAACTCACTTGTGTTCTACTCGTGCACATGACATCAACGCATAAAACCAGGCTCGGATGCCTTTGTTGGGGAGCGTAGTAATTTCAAAAATTTCCCACGCACACTCAAGACCATGGTGATGGCATAGCAGCGAGAGGGAGAATGTCTGTCCACATACCCTCGTGAGACCGAAAGCGAAGCGTTATAACAACGCGGTTGATGTAGTCGTGCGTCTTCACGATCCGACCGATCCAAGCACCGAGCGTCGGCACCTCCGAGTTACGCACCGTTCAGCTCGATGGCGATCCCGGACTCCGATCCAGCAAAGTGTCGGGATGAGTTCCGTCGACCGACGGCGTGGTGGCGATGATGATGCTCCACCGGCGCGGGGCTTCGCCTAAGCTCATGACGATATGACTTCTCGGCGCGAGGCTTCGCCTAAGCTCATGACGATATGACGAAGTGGAATATGGTGGAGGGGCACCGCACACGGCTAAGGAGCGATCCGTAGATCAACTTGTGTGTCATGGGGTGCCCCCTGCCCCGTATATAAAGGAGCAAGAAGTGCGGCCAGCCCAGAGGCGGCGCTGGAGAGTCCTACTCCCACCGGGAGTAGGACTCCCCCCTTCCTAGTTGGATTAGGATTGGAGGAGGGGGAAGAGGGAAGGGGGGCGCCGCCCCCCCTCTCCTTGTCCTATTCGGACTAGAGGGGAGGCGCGGCCTGCCCTGGCCGGCCCTTCCTCTTCTCTCTATGGCCCATCAAGGCCCATAGACCCCCCGGGGGGTTCCGGTAACCCCCCGGTGTTCCGGTAACTTCCTGTTTTCATCCGAAACCTTTCCGAAGTCCAAACATAGGCTTCCAATATATCAATCTTTATGTCTCGACCATTTAGAGACTCCTCGTCATGTCCGTGATCACATCCGGGACTCCGAACAACCTTCGGTACATCAAAACTTATAAACTCATAATGAAGCATCATCGAAACGTTAGCGTGCGGACCCTACGGGTTCGAGAACTATGTAGACATGACCTAGAACCATTCTCGGTCAATAACCAATAGCGGAACCTGGATGCCCATATTGGTTCCTACATATTCTCGAAGATCTTTATCGGTCAAACCGCATAACGACATCGTTGTTCCTTTGTCATCGGTATGTTACTTACCCGAGATTCGATCGTCGGTATCCAATACCTAGTTCAATCTCGTTACGGTAAGTCTCTTTACTCGTTCCGTAATACATCATCTCACAACTAACTCATTAGTTGTAATGCTTGCAAGGCTTATGTGATGTGTATTACCGAGAAGGCCCAGAGATACCTCTCCGACAATCGGAGTGACAAAACCTAATCTCAAATCGCCAACCCAACAAGTACCTTTGGAGACACCTGTAGTACTCCTTTATAATCACCCGATAACGTTGTGACGTTTGGTAGTACCCAAAGTGTTCCTCCGTAAGCGGAGTTGCATAATCTCATAGTTACAGGAACATGTATAGGTCATGAAGAAAGCAATAGCAACATACTAAGCGATCAAGTGCTAGGCTAACGGAATGGGTCAAGTCAATCAGATCATTCTCCTAATGATGTGATCCCGTTAATCAAATGACAACTCATGTCTATGGTTAGGAAACATAACCATCTTCGATTAACGAGCTAGTCAAGTAGAGGCATACTAGTGACACTCAGTTTGTCTATGTATTCACACATGTATTATGTTTCCGGTTAATACAATTCTAGCATGAATAATAAACATTTATCATGATATAAGGAAATAAATAATAACTTTATTATTGCCTCTAGGGCATATTTCCTTCAGAGCATGCCACCTACGTCGTCTTTACAAGCCAGCTCGAAGACCGGCGCAGCCGGCGCCGACAGCAGCAAGAAGTCAACGCGGTCGCCTCCAACAACCCCGAGTTCATGCACTGGTCGGAAAGGCCTACCAGCTGGAGCTGGGCCGACCACCCAGAGGTGATGCCGTCTCCCGGCCCTTACGCATTGGTTTTGGATGCCACCCTCGCAACAGAAAGGCGAGTTGCCCGCTTCTCCCGCGTGCTGATAGATGGCGGGAGCAGCATCAACATACTGTACCGTGACACCATGGAGAAGCTGAACATCAAGACGAAGCAGCTCATGCCTAGTCGGACTGTGTTCCATGGCATCGTACCCGGCCTGTCCTGCTCACCAATCGGCAAGATAAAGATAGATGTTCTCTTTGGGGACAAGGATCATTTCCGCCGAGAAGCAATATGGTTTGAGGTAGTGGACCTGGAGAGCCCTTACCATGCATTGCTTGGCCGACCTGCTCTGGCCAAGTTTATGGTTGTGCCCCACTACGCCTACCTCAAGATGAAGATGCCGAGTTCCAAGGGCATCATCACCATAGCCGGAGACTACAAGAAATCCTCCGAGTGTGCGGCAGCTAGCAGCCGGCTGGCCGAGTCCCTCGTGATCGCTGAATAGAAGAAGATGCTGGATCGAGTCCTGGCCATGGCCGGCAAGCAGCCGGCCCTGTCCCCTGACCCCAAGGAGTATGATGCCCAAGGTTCTTTCGAGCCGGCCAAAGAAACTAAGAAGATACCTCTGGACCCCGAGAACCCAGAAAGGTTTGCCGTCATTGGGGAAAACCTGGACAGCAAATAGGAAGGCGGGCTCGTCGATTTCCTCCATGAGAATCGGGACATCTTCGCATGGTCCCCCAAGGACATGCCGGGTGTTCCGAAGGATTTCGCCGAGCACAAGTTACACGTCCGAGCAGATGCAAAACCAGTTAAGCAGCCCCTCCGCCGACTGTCGGAGGAGAAGATAAGGATTGTAGGAGAAGAGATAGCCCGGCTTCTGGCAGCCGTCTTCATTATGGAGGTGTTCTTTCCAGAGGGGCTTGCCAACCCGGTCCTCGTGTTTAAGAAGAACAACAAGTGGCACATGTGTATAGATTACACCAGCCTCAACAAAGCCTGCCCCAAAGATCCATTTCCTTACCTCGAATTGAACAAGTGATAGACTCCGCAGTCGGATGCGAGCTGTTGAGCTTCTTGGATGCTTACTCAGGCTACCACCAGCTAAAGTTGGATCCGGCTGACCGCCTGAAGACCGTCTTTATCACACCATTCAGAGCTTTCTGTTACCTGACTATGACATTCGGCTTGAGAAATGCCGGTGCCACTTTTCAGCGTTGCATGCAGAAATGCCTCCTCAAGCAGCTCGGAAGAAATGCCCATGTCTATGTAGACGATATTGTGGTGAAGACGTAGAAGCGCGACACCTTGCTGGAAGACCTCAGAGAGACATTTGAAAACTTGCGCTGGTTTCAGATCAAGCTCAACCCCGAGAAATGCGTGTTCGGAGTACCAGCCGGCCAGCTTCTAGGCTTCCTGGTCTCCGAACGCGGCATCGAATGCAACCCAGTGAAGATCAAGGCCATAGAGAGAATGGAGATTCCTACCAAGCTATGAGACATCCAAAAGTTTACCGGATGCCTGGCCTCCCTGAACCGCTTCATCAGCCGGCTCGGAGAGAAAGCTCTCCCCCTCTACCGACTCATGAAGAAGTCCACTCACTTCGAGTGGAACGACCAGGCAGACCAAGCTTTCCACGAGCTAAAGAAGATGTTGGCCACGCCGCCTGTCTTGGCGACACCGACTGAGAAAGACCCCATGCTCCTTTACATTGCCGCCACTAGCCGGGTGGTCAGCACCGTTATCGTGGTTCAACGCCCAGAAGAAGGCCGAGCTCAGCTAGTCCAGAGGCCGGTGTATTATTTAAGCGAACTACTATCCACCTCGAAGCAGAACTACCCGCACTACCAGAAGATGTGCTATGGTGTGTACTTCGCCGCCAAGAAGCTCAAGCCCTACTTTCAAGAGCACCCCATCACGGTCGTATGTACTGCCCCGCTCGCCGAGATCATAGGCAGCCGGGATGCATCCGGCCGGGTGGCAAAATGGGCCATTGCACTGGCTCCTTACATGATCTTCTACCAGCCTCGCACCGCCATCAAGTCCCAGGCATTGGCCGACTTCCTTGTCGACTGGGCTGAAACCCAGTACCTGCCGCCGGCCCCTGACTCCACTCATTGACGGATGCACTTCGATGGGTCCAAGATGCGCACCGGCTTGGGAGCCGGCATCGTCCTCATCTCTCCCAAGGGCGACAAGCTCAGATACACATTGCAAATTCATTTTGCCGACTCCAACAATGTGGGACGCAGTACAGGCGCTCATACCGTGTTCGACTAGCCAAAGAACTCGGCATCCGCCGGATCCTGTGCTATGGTGACTCGGATTTGATAGTCCAACAATCATCTGGCGACTGGGACGCCAAGGACGCAAACATGGCGAGCTACCGCTTCCTTGTTCAGAAAATCAGTGGATATTTTGAAGGATGCGAGTTCCTCCACGTGCCACGGGCCGACAACGAGCAAGCAGATGCCGTGGCACGAATATGCTCCACCCGACAAGCTATACCAACTGGCGTCTCTCTCCAACGCCTCCTCAAGCCGTCTGTCAAGCCATCTCCAGAATCTGATTCCATCGTCGTACCGCCTGACCCCAACGCAGTCGGATCCAACTTGGGAAACCGAGCAAGCGGCTCGGGGATTTCGACAGGCGGCCCGGGGACTTCCATAATCGCACCTGGCCCGGGGACTTCAGAACCCGGCCCGGGGACTACGGCAGTCAGCCCGAGGACTGCATCGACACAACAGGCGGTGGCCGACTCCAACTCTTCACCACCTAGCCCACCCGCCCTGGTCGCAGTAGCCGTATTGGCAATAGAAGAAGTCACAGCTCCATCATGGGCCAAGCCCATCCTCAACTTCCTGGTAAACAGAGAGCTGCCGACTGACGATATCTCGGCAAGGCAAGTTCAACGCCGAGCCGGAGCATACACAATAATTAACCGAGAGCTCGTTAGGCATAGCGTCACTGGAGTCTTCCGGTATGCGTGCGTCGAGCGAAGAACATAGCAATCCTCAAGGACATCCACCAAAGCGAATCGACCACCTGCGGCCTCAAGATCACTCGTCGCGAAAGCTTTCCTCCATGGATTCTTACGGCCATTGCTTTGGATGGCGCCAAGGAATTAGTCAAACAACGTAAGGGTGCCAAGTCTTCAGCTCCAAGCAACACCTGCCGGCTTCTGCACTTAAGACCATCCCCCTCACCTGGCCCTTTGCCGTCTAGGGACTGGACATGGTGGGCCCATTCAAGACGGCGCACGGCGGCATGACACATCTGCTCGTCGCTGTGGACAAATTTACCAAGTGGATTGAAGCGAAGCCGATCAAGAAACTGAATGGGCCGACTGCCGTGGCATGCATCGCAGATATTACAACCCGGTATGGTGTACCACACAGCATCATCACCGACAACGACACGAATTTTGCCAAGGGAGCACTGACACGTTTCTGCGTGACAAAGGGCATCTGACTGGACCTAGCGTCCGTTGCCCACCCGCAGTCAAACGGCCAAGTCGAGTGAGCAAACGGCCTCATCCTCTCCGGCATCAAGCCCCGATTGGTCGTGCCTCTGGAGCGTTCGGCCGGCTGTTGGCTCGACGAGCTGCTGGCCGTCCTCTGGTGTTTGCGCACTACCCCGAACAAGTCACCCGGCTTCACACCTTTCTTCCTTGTATATGGTGCCGAGGCTGTCATCCCAACTGACATTGAGTTCGACTTACCTCGGGTCACCATGTACACGGAGGCGGAGGCCAAGGAAGCACGAGAAGACGGCGTTGACCTGCTGGAAGAAAGCCGGCTGTTAGCCCTCAGCCGGTCCGCCATCTACCAGCAGGGTTTACGCCGCTACCACAGCCGGAAGGTCAAGCCAAGATCCTTCCAAGAGGGTGATATTGTGCTCCGGCTGATCCAGCGAACAGTTGGCCAGCACAAGCTCTCGGCCCCTTGGGAAGGCCCCTACGTCATCAGCAAGGCCTTAGGCAGCGACTCCTACTACTGATCGGCCTTACGAAGCCAAAACGCAAGAGAGATGATTCCGCAAGGAGTTGGAGCGACCATGGAACGCCAATCTCCTCCAAAGATTTTACAGTTAAAATGCAGTATGTACCACACTACCTTTTGTATTAAGTACAAGACAACAGGCCCCCCGAGGAACACTCAGGGACTACCCTCTTTATCTATGAATGATGAGTATCATGCCTATGATTATGTTACTACATTTTTTTCTCGTCCGGCACGGAGTTCGATCAGTCGGCACAGGGACTTGCCATATGAGTTATATTCAAGTTCTACCTGATCGATGACAAGTAGTGTGCGGCACCCAAGCCCTCTCTTGTCGAAAAGTCGCAGCTCGAAGAATCATTGTCTTGTGGCAAGAGCCAAAGCGAGGAAAGGATTCCCACATGAAAACGGCTAAGGACTAATGAACTTATGTAACAGAAGCCGGCCTCCCACCCCGCCAACCGGCTGTCAGAACAGCCGGTGGCTGGCTTCCCTTTCACCTTGCTGCAATCTAAGAAAGCTCGAGTACTTGTCCTCCCAAACGGCCAAGCCCTTCCCCAGCCACAGACTGCAGAGCAGCTGTCCGGCTGGGAGGGCGGCGACCAAAGGAGGGCGGCAAAGGAAACAGCCAAAAGGATGAAAAGCGAATATGAACGGAAGCAAAGCACATGCATGATTATATTTACACAAAAGGCCTTCGTAAGGCCAGCATTCAACATAATTTGAATACACCCCCAGTGGGTGGAACTGCGCAAGTTTAATAAAAATTGTTCAAAGAGTAACGAGCAGGAAAGCAAAGACGGCGGATCAGGCCAAGGGAGCTACAGGCGAGTCGGGCAGGTTGGTGGAGACGGCAGTGCTGGCTGGAGGAGTGGCCGACTGGCGAGTCTCGGCATGATCGTCACCTCTTGCAGGCGGCACGCTTGCACGCGCCTCGTTGCTGGAGGCACGATCAAGCTGAGGCTGGCTAGTCGCTTTGCCGTCTGGCACGATGTCTTCACCATCCTCCCCCTCTTCCTCTTCGCCCTCGTCGCTGGAAGCGATCTCCTCCACCGAGTCTTCACCTTCTGCCGGGTTCAGCCCGAACCACTCCTCCGGCTGAGCGACACCGTCATCATTTACTTCAGGGGCAAAGGCACTGGTGTCGGTGTAATCAGCGATTGCCAAGGTGCGCTGTATGATAGCCGGCCGCACCGCCTCCAGCTCCTCGTCGGCCTCCTGCCGCCAGGTGCTCAGCTGGGCCAAGTTCAGCCCAGGATACCAAGCTTGGACGAACTCTAGCGCCTGCCTAGTGCCGGACCGAGCTGCTGAAGCCTTCCGGGCCTCGAAGCGGCCGACTGCTACCTCTAGCCAGTCGGCAGTCCGACTGGGGGTACGGGGAACCACCTCGCCGGGCCAGAGGGCGGCCAGCGCCTGTGCCCCGGCACGCTGAAGACGGCGGAGCACGTGGTAAGCCGGCTGGAGGCGGGCTTGAATCGCCAGAAGCTGCTCCTCCAGCGACCGGCCGGCATCCGGTGCAATCTCAACCCCATCCTGCCGTCATGCATCACGGTGGGCATCGATGGCTTGGTTTGCAGCAACGGAGTAACCAGGGAAGTAATCTCCACAAAGAAGAAAGAAGTAGCACAAAGTCAGAAGACAAACCAGATGGCAGGGGGCAAGCAAAGGGACGAAGAAGAAGGCGGCCTACCGTCGATCAAATCTTCAATCCGCCCATAGCCTTTGCTCAGCGCTTGCCTCGCCTCGGCCCAGCTCGCCACCTCAGTCTCATATTCGGCTTTGAGGGCAGCCTCGCTGTCCTGCGCTGTCTTCAGGGCCGCCTTATGGCTCTCCTCCTGGTCGGCCAGCTTCTAGGCCAAGCTATCACGTTCCTGAGCCAAGGCGTTGCAGTCGGCTTCCTTGGCGCGAATGGCGGTCTGGACCCCACCTAGCTGCTCCCTCAAGTCGGCATTGGCCCCTGCAGATATGAAGAAGAAGAAAAAAGCAATAAGGAAGAAGTCGTCAGGAAAGATCCGACCCGATCGCTGCATCGCCCAATCTCGGGACTACACCCGATGGAGCGCTTGATGCGCCCCACATGAGATGAAAAATGAAGCACTTACTCCGGCTCTCGGTCAGATCAGTGGCCTTCTGGTTCATCTCCTGGGCCTGAGAGTTGATAGCAACCGCGCGGAGGTTGTGATATTCCTGCAAATAGGACGGAGGTGCGAATAAGAATAAGACAACAATCAAAGTCTACTAAGAAGTTCCAAGCCGCCTGCTCAGCAGCCGACTCGGAACTCGGGGACTACACCCAGTGGGTGCGCTGACGCGCCCCCACAGAAGAGATCAAGAGAAATCAACGAAAAGCGGGAGGACTCACCCGAATGGCCGTCCGCGTCGCAAGAAACTCTTGAGTGTACTGCTTCAGCGTGGCGGCCTGGGACTGCAGTCGGTTCCGGACATCCTGCGCCGCCACATTCAGCACGGTCGTCCCACCACCCAGCGTCCACCCGGGCGAGCTGGCGCTGGCCGTCTCCAGATCCTGGGCCGACGAGCTGAAGCCCGCCGGTTTCTGCGGCTCCGGCGCTGAAGGCGCCTTCATAGTCGGCTCCCCTCCAGCCGGCTGCTTAGGCGGCACGTCAGTCCGGCCGCCTTGGCCCATTCCAGTCGGTGATGGCGGTGCTGCCTCCCCCTCCAGGACGACGGCGTCGCCCTCCTCTCTCTCCATCGCCGGCCGATCGCGGCCGGTTTCCTCCGGCGGGGCACCAGAATATCGGGGGCCACGGTGCGAAGGGGGACGATGAGCTACGGATGCTGGTTACGCATGGCCTCCGCCGCCTTCTCCGCGGCCGCTGCCTCCGCCTGAGCCTTGGCCAATGCGTCGGCTTGCGTCTCCGCCGACTTCTCCCTCGTCTCCTGAGCCGCCCTCTCCTCCTCCGCCTCCCGCTCCTCTCGCGCCTCCCGCGCGTTCCGCTCCGTCGCCGCTAGGAGATCGGCATGGGGATCCATGCGGCGGACGCTCGCAGACCCTCCTGCCGCTCCAACTATGGAGGCGGCAGGGGCCCGCTCGAGAGAAAGCGGTGCCCTGATTGATAAGTCAAGTAAAAGGCTTAGAAGAATACCAACCGAAGAGAAAAAAGAAAGGCCTGAGAAAATTGACACTTACGCCAAAACCGCCTGCGGCTTCTTCACCACCGTGCAGAAGCGGGCTGCCTTCGCGGCCGCCTCGTCCCGCTTGGTTGCCGCCACAGAACCCTTGGGCTTCTTCGGCCGACTACCAAAGAGGGCCGGCGCGGCCCAATGTTTCTGTGCGCCACCACGAACAGCCGGTGCGGCAGATGAGCCCGTGCCTTGATGATCGGATGCCGACTGACGGCGCGGAACAACTTCGGCCTCGTCGTCATCCGGCCAGTCCTCGAAGACGGCCCCGAGCCCAGCGCCGCCTACCTCACCGCCTCCCCCTACGACGTCATCGTCCAGGGCGGACGCCCCCAAGTCGGGATCGTCCAAGTCGTCCGTCGCGCGGTCGGGGACGAACCGGCACTCCACCCCAGCGGCTCCGGCCGCCGGTTGAAGGAGGGGGCTCTGCTAAGAACAAGCCGACTGATCAAGAGTCGGCCATTATGAACTCGGCAACAAGAGAAGAAGAAAAGAAGGGAAGCTTACCGAAGGCGGAGGATTGGCGCGAGAGTACGGCTCCTTGCCGAACCGCCACTCCTCGGTGAGCTTGCAGTTGGCGATATAATTCACCATGTAAGATAGCTCGTCATGAGGCATCTCTTTGGTGCTTAGCCGACTTGGGTCCAAACGACCGCTCATCTGGCAAATCATGTGAGGTCGGCCTTGGAGTGGGAGCACCCGGCGCTCCACGAAGGCGGCTAGCAGGTCGGCCCCGGTCAGGCCTTCCGATTGGACCATCAACCGGAGCCATGCGACGGCGGCAGCCCCAGCCTAAGATAGCGACCTGGCTCGGTAGGACCATGAAGGCTGCCTCCCAGCAGGCGGGCTGGCTATGTAAGCCGGCAGATTGACGAAGTCGCCTTGCGGAGCGACGTTCTTCACGTAGAAATAAGATTTTTGCCAGAGCTTCACCGACTGGATCAATGCGATGGGCGGGAACGGATTGTCGCCCGATCTCTGCACGGCGATGAAGGCACCACATGGGGCGGGCACGCCCGCGATGACTGTGCCGAGCTTGGACTGGAAGAATTCCCCCCATAGTTCGAGGGTGGGGAGGACGCCATGGAAGCCTCCGCATAGAGTGACGAAGGCTGGCAACAACATCACCGTGTTTGGAGTAAGGTGGTGCTGCTGGATATGGTAGAACTCAAGAAAGGCGCGGAAGAATCCGCTCGCCGGCAGGCCGACGCCGCGCAGGCAGTGCGAGCGAAAGATTACCCGCTCGTCTTCCTCTGGCGCCGGTGAGATCTCCTTCTCCGGCGCGAGACGGACCCGCACATAATCCGTACCTGGCAACCGCCGCGTCTTGCGGAGGAAATCGACGTGGTCCTCATGGACATTGGAGCCATCCCAGGAGATGGACAGCGCCATAAGGATGGAGAGGCGACGGGAAAAGAGCAGCAGCGGAGGGCGCGCTATTCAGCTGCGGCAAAGCTACGGCGCACCATGAAGATTGGCAGAAGGGCAGCGCGGCGGCAAGGAGCAACGGCGACGGAGAGGAGAGAAGAGGAAGAAAATGGCGGCGAGGCGGCGTGCGGCGTCTGCCGCTCCCCTGCTCCCCTACTTATAGCCTCATGCGGCGGCGAGGAGGCGGCGGGGAGGACGATGGGATTAATCGCGCCCTCCCCCACGCCCGCGATTATCGCGCCTTAACGGCGTGCGAAAACTATCGTCGAAAGGCGAGCGGCCCTCTCGGGCCGCAGAAGATCCACACTTGGGCCGAGGCCAGGAAGTGGCGGGCCCCGGTCTTCGGCGACGTCCCGTCGCGCTCGTGGGCTAGCAGGCCCTTCCAGCTGGAGGGTGCCATGTGGCGCGCAGGCGGCGAGCGGCCAGCTCGCAGCCTGGCTCGCGCGCCAGCTGGCCCCCGCCTTCAGGCATCAAAGCCTCCCAAAGACGGCACACCTAATCAAAGCCGGCTCCTAGCAGCCGGCTCCTCAAGATAGGAAGTTGATTGAGCTTCTCGTCCTCCCTTCAGCCTTGAAGCCCAACCAGCTTCGGGGACTACTGTCGGAGTAAATGACCACGGGTAGCCTAGCCAGCTCCCCCTGGCTCTTCAGAAAAATTACAGGCCGATCGAGCCTTCGAGCACCCTAGGAATAGGGCCGCCTACCCCTGGCCGGCTGTCTCTCAGGCCGACTACCGGAAGGTGGCCCGGCCCTAAACCCTCATGAAGAAAGCCACGAGGGGCCGGCTCCAAGAAGCCGGCCACGAAGAGGCCGACTCCATGAAACCGGCCCTCAGCAGGCGGCCAAGATCGTACCCTCAAACTCTGCACCCACATTACGGCGATGAGACGAGGCGTGGCTACAGTGAAGCCTGCCACCCCCGAATCCCGGAGCACGCATGGCCACAGTGCGCCGTACGGGGCGGCCATCACTCGTCCGGCGCGGCACTGTTGCCATGTTGACCATGACGCCACCCACGACAAGTTGTCAGTACGGCCTGCAGGCGGCGGGCCCCTTCAGTCAGGGAGATGCCCAAAGGCGGCCAGGCCTCCCCCAGTCGGCCCGGGATGTGGCCAGCTCCCAACAGCCGACTTGCTCCCTCCCTCGAAGGAGGCGCCTCATTAAGGAGATAAGACGAGATAAGGCTACAGTGAGAGCCCGCCAGGCAGCGGCACTATAGCCATGCTTACCTCGACAAAGCCCTCGTCATCAAGAGTGAGGCAACAGTAACCAGCCCCCGACAAGACTCCCAAGCGGTGGGACCTGCTTGTCGACCAGGAGGCCGGCAGCCGGCAGGACCCACCAGTCGGCGGGCCCCAGCGGCTGGCGGAGAAGCCGGTGAACATAGACACTGACGGCTAGGGCCCACACCCAGCCGGATTACCATTGTACCCCGGGGGGTAGGCCTATATAAACCCCCCAGGGCACCCATGCAAAGGGTTGATCTCTTAGAGTTTTAGACACTACATCGAGGGAAGAAGAAAGCTAGCCTTGCCCTTCTTCTTCCTCTCGCCGAACAGCTCAAGGAGCCTCTTGTAGCCACTTGTTGATCTAGTGATCATGCGGAGACCCCGCAGAGCAGCAGTAGGAGTATTATCTCTGCGGAGAGTTCCGAAGTTGGGTAAGATCCGCCGGCGTGTATGTCTTCGCCTCATCCCGTTTCCAGGCACCGGCGATGTCTTATTGGCTCCAACAATGATAAGCCACCCGTTGGAATATGTTGCACCTACCACCCGACACCCGTCTTCACCAACAAGCGCTCAAGACCCTCGCGAGGGGCCAAGCCTCGCGAGGCGGACGACACGAGACCTCCTCGGGAACGGCCTCACCAGGCTGGCTCGCGAGGGGCGGAGAGATCAAGGCAAGACAAACCTCGCAAGGTTCCTACGACGTCAGCCATGACGACCAAGGCCAGGCAGGTGCCAGCGCGCACAGTGTCCTCATTTCCTCTTTGGTGCTAAAGAGGCAAGAGCATGCGATAAGTACCGAGGCATCAGGCAAAGGTTTCCATATCGGTGCAACGAGACCAAGACCAGCAGGACGGCAGGATGGAGGTCACCGTGGAGCCCAAGACGGCATCACCACCAGAGCCTTTGGCAGGGGAAGACCACCTTTAGTCAGGATAGCTTGTACTAGTTGTCCCGTTTCAAACTGGCCATTGTTGGCTCCCTTCCCGCTCAATACTTGGGAAGAGGACCAGGGCCTCTATAAATAGGACTAGCCACCACAGTAGGAGGCATGTCGTCTTGGACTAGATCCATCCCATACTCACACCCACCAAGCACAAGAACACCTCTCCTGAGGAGGCTGTTCTTCCCCTTGTATTGTTCATCCTCAGTCCAAGAGTCCACCACACCACACTGGAGTAGGGTTTTACACCACAACGGTGGCCTGAAGTAGTATAAATCTTGTGTCTCTTGTGTTGCGAGTTCGTCGAGCTAGCCTTTGAGATCGTGGCGAGGTTGAGGGCGTGATTAGGTAGGAGGAAATCTTCGTGCGCACTCCAGTGTTCGAACCTCGAGGGTTTAGTTGGAACCCAAAATCCAACATTTGGCGCCCCAGGTAGGGGTGCGCCGGAGCTTTCCTTCCATCAATTTGCACTCTGCCGCCACCGCGTTTCACCCCCATGGCAGGTGCAGCACTTCCGGCTCCGACGACTGGTGCCAGTGCTGGGGCCAGGGGTCTCCGAGCCTTGGCCCCCGCCTTACGGCAGGTGCAGTGGCCGCCCAAGTTCAAGCCAGAGATGCCACCGCACTACGACGGCGTGGCGGACCCGGTGGCCTTCCTGTTGGCGTACGAGGAGGCCGTCCTTCAGGCCGGGGCCGACGACAAGGTCAAGGCCTGGCTGCTCAACCTCACCGGATCCACGGTGGCTTCTTGGTAGGAGCTGTGCGGCCTCTTCGCCGCGCGCTTTGCAGCACCGGCGCCCCATGCGGTCGCGACTCTCCTCGACGGCTCACAGGCGCCGCCCTTGGACCGTCACATGAAGTTGTTCTTTTGCCAGATCAGTGCTGCCTCTGTGCGGTAGGGGGCTCCCCCGGGTTGGGTGGCGCCCAAGGCCGACCTGACCTTCAGTTTGGAAGATCACCCCGTCAACACCATCGGCTCGGGTGTGCTCCCGATGCCTTGCACGCCCACCATCTGCCACGTAGCCGTCACCAAGAACCTCATCAACGGCGACGCCGGCCTCAACTTGCTCTTGGTGGAGGCCTTCAGCCTCCTTCACTACCACTCGAGTGGCTCCGCCCCAGCAAGCCCTTCTCCGGCGTCGGAGGCAGCTCCTCCAGCCCCCTGGGGCAGATCCGTCTTCCCGTGACCTTCGGCACCCGCGACACCTACCGCACCGAGCTGATCGACTTCGACGTCGCCCACATTGGCCTCTCGTACAACGCTATCCTTGGGTACCCGACTCTGGCTCAGTTCATGGCGGCGACCCATCCGGCCTACAACCTCATGAAGATGTCTGGGAGAAAGGATGTCCTCACCGTAGTGGGGGATACCAAGGAGGCTCTGGTGGCACTCAAGCTTGCCCTCAAGACCGCCGCGACAGCGCGACCTGCCGATGCGGGTACCTCCGGAGCTAAGGCGGCCGCACCGACCAAGAAGAAGCAGTTGTTCACTCAAGACCAGGCAGAAACCAAGTAGGTGTCGGTCGAGGAAGACGGGTCTTCACGGGCCACCTTCACCATAGGCGGCAACCTCGACCCCGACCAAGAGAGGCACTGGTGAAGTTCTTGCGCGCAAACAAGGAAGTGTTTGCCTGGGAACCCGATCATCTAGTAGGGGTCCCAAGAGAAGTAATTGAGCATCACTTGAAGGTGTGCCCCACCGTACGCCCTGTGAAGCCGAGGGCGCGGCGGCAGTCCACGGAGAAGCAGACCTTCATCATCCAAGAAACCCGCAAGCTGGAAGCGGCAGGCGTCATTCGCGAGGTCCGGTACCATGAATGGTTGGCAAACCCCGTTGTTGTGCCCAAGAAAGGCGGGAAGGAGCGCATATGTGTCGACTTCACCAACCTCAACAAGGCCTGCCCCCAAGATCCATTCCTGCTTCCACGCATCGACCAGATCGTCGACTCCACCGCCGAGTGTGACCTGTTGTGCTTCCTAGATGCATTCTCAGGCTACCACTAGATCAAGATGGCAGTTGAAGACGTCGAGAAGACAACCTTCCTGACCCCGTGCGGGATATATTGCTACACTTGCATGTCGTTCGGGCTGCGCCACGCGGGCGCGACCTTTCAACGGTTGATGCACATCGCCCTGGGCCGGCAGCTCAGGAGGAATGCTGAAGCCTATGTGGACGACATTGTGGTAAAGTCTCGGGAGGTGAGAACCTTGATTCAAGACCTGGAGGAGAACTTTGAAAGCCTACGCCAGGTAGACTTGCGGCTTAACCCGGAGAAATGCATGTTTGGCGTCCCTTCCGGCAAGCTGTTGGGTTTCCTTGTGTCACACAGAAGGATCGAGGCGAACCCGGAGAAGGTCAAGGCAATCGAAGACATGAGTCCACCACAAACCCTCAAGGAAATGCAGAAGCTCGCCGGCCGCGTGACCGTGTTGGGGCGTTTCATCTCCAAGCTGGGGGAGCGCGCCCTGCCGTTCTTCAAGCTCATGAAGAACAAGGGCCCATTCGAGGGGACCCCGGAGGCTGACCAAGCGTTCCAAGACCTCAAGAGGTACCTTACCAGCCCTCCGGTGATGGTGGCGCCCCGACCTCTTGAGCCGCTGGTGCTGTACCTTGCCGCCACCCCTTACTCCGCCAGTGCAGCTCTGGTGGCGGTCCGGGAGGAGCGCCGAGCCAAGGATGCGTCGCACCAAGCTGCTTCCTCAGCCGGAGCAGCAAAAGACCCAGAGGGCTCTATAGGAGCTGCGGCGATGCCAGCAAAGGACCAGGCTCAACAAGACGAAGCACTTGGGCCTATGGAAGCCCCAACGGGCGACCAGGCTTTGGGGGCTTCATCGCCTCAGGAGGTGCCTCAACCTCCGCAAGCCGCAAGCCTCATCAATGGAACCGCTCTCGTCGAGCACCCAGTGTATTTCGTCAGCATGGTGTTGCGGGACGCGAGGGCACGGTACCCCATGCCTTAGAAGCTCCTGCTCGCGCTCCTGGTGGCCTCGTGCAAGCTGCGACACTACTTTCAAGGTCACCCCATCAAGGTCGTCTCGGCCTACCCATTGGAGAGGGTGCTCAGGTGCCCCAACTCCACCGAGAGAGTTGCCGAGTGGAACATCGAGCTGCAAGCATTCCAGTTGGAGTTCAGCACGACCAGGGTCATCAAGGGAGCTGCACTCGCCAACTTCATGGCAGAATGGACAAACACCGCTCAGCTTGAAGAACGCGAGGATAGATCCCACTCGCCAGGGAGCGACGCACCAGATGGCTGGGTTATGTATTTCGATGGCGCCTTTGCGCGCCAAGGTGCGGGGGCTGGAGCGGTGCTCATCTCACCCACTCAGGACAAGCTTTACTACGCCGTGCAGCTCTGTTTCCAGCAGGGCGAGAAGGTCTCCAACAACATAGCAGAGTATGAAGTCCTTATAGCTGGCCTCAAAGCTGCGGTGGCCATGGGGGTGAAGCGCCTCACCATCAAGGGTGATTCGCAGCTCCTCGTCAACTTCTCCAACAAGGTGTACGAGCCAAAGGACGAGCACATGAAGGCATACCTCACGAAGGTGCGCAAGATGGAGAAGTAGTTCTTGGGCCTGGAATTACAGCATGTGCCCCGTGGAACCAACAAGGAAGCCGACGACATCGCCAGGAGAGCATCCAAGCGGCTACCCCAAGAGCCTGGCGTCTTCGAGGAGTGGCTCTTCAAGCCACCGGCAGCACCACCGCTTTCAAGAACAGCGCTGCCTCAGGAGGAACTCCCCCAACCACCTGCCGCGGGAGCCACGCCTGTGGCCCGACCTCAGGAGCGCGCTTGCTCTTGGCGCTCGAGCCTCAGGAGGGGCGCTGGACCAAGGAATTCAAGGAGTACCTGACGCAAGGGATGCTTGTAACGCCCCGGATTCGATGCGCCAGGTGTCCTTCAGTTATTCGCCGTCCTTGCCATGTCATGTGCTTGCGTGTCTCTCTTTGCCATGTCATCATATGCATTTCATATCATGTCATCATGTGCATTTCATTTTGCATACGTATTCGTCTCATGCATCCGAGAATTTTCCCCGTTGTCCGTTTTGCAATCCGGCACTCCTATGTCTCCCGGCGCCCCCTTTTACCTCTTTTCGTGTGCGGGTGTTTAACGGTCTCGGAATGGACCGAGGATTGTCAAGCGGCCTTGGTATAGCACCGGTAGACCGCCTGTCAAGTTTCAGATCGTTTGGAGGTCGTTTGGTACTCCAACGGTTAACCGGGTAACCGCAAAGCCCTCTTTGAGTTGCAGCCCAACACCCCTTCCAAAGTGGCCCAAAACCCACCAAACTCCCCTCCATGCTCTCGGTCGTTCGATCACGATCGCGTGGCCGAATACCACACCTCATTTGGACTCTCCTAGCTCCCTCTACCTATAAATATGTGCCCCTCCCGGATTTTTCGCACAGTCCAAACCCTAGCCATCTTCCTCCTCCCACAGACGGACATGTCCGTTCCACCGCCGGACGTGTCCACCGCCTCCAGCCACCTCACCTCGGCGAATCACAGGCCGCCACGTCAGCTCCGCCGCCGCCCGCACCCAATCCCACGCCGCCACCTCACCCGCCACCCTCTCTCTCTCTCCTCAGCCCCGCCGCCGGGCCGCCCGGGCAGGGGCAGCCCGCCTGAGCCCATCGGGCCCGAGCCGCCTGAGCGTCACCGCGTCCCCCGAGCTCCTGCCGGAGTTCCCGCCGCTGCCCGCCTCTCCGGCCACGCCGCCATGGCAGAGGTTTCGCCGGCGCCGACCCTCGCTGGCCGGTCCAGCCTGCGTGCTCGGTCTCCGCCGCCCGCCGCCGTGACCACTGCCGCCCCTGCCCGAGCAGCCCGCGCCTTGCCTGCGCTGCTGGGCGGGGTCGCGCCGCCTCCCGACCGCGTCCGGCTGGCGCGACCCGCCGCCATCGCTGGCCGCCTCCTCCGCGTTGTCTCGCCATGGATCCGTCTGCCTGCTCTCTCGGCCCTTCTCGACCTCGCCAAGCATCCTCCCGGCCTCTTCCTCCTCGTCTCCGGCGACAAACTCCGCCAACCTCGTGATCCGTAAGGGTTGACTTCTTCCCTCCGAGAGATCCATGTATATTTTGAGGTACTTTAGTAAGGATGTTTTGTTCTACATGTCTTGCTCTATCCATCCATGCCCTTGTTTGCAATTATGGAGTGCCATAGCTTGAGTCAATCAAGCTCTACTTTTGCTATAAAATGTTTCCTGGCAGATTGTTTACATGTTATGCAATTTTGCCAAGGTTGTTGTAGTTGATCCTTGCATGCTATGTTGTTGTTCTTGCCATGTATAGCTTCTATGCCATCTCTTCTTACTGTTGGTTGCATTGCCATGCCATGTATTTCTCTATGGTGAGTGGTTCAAGCTCACCAACATGCCTACTTATCGTTGTTCCTGCCATGTTTGAATCTGTCATATAACTTGCCATATTTACATGGGTGCCATCACATTTTCTGATCCTTTTTGGCTGATGGTCAGTAAGGGACTTTTGTTCTATGCATTTAATAGATCCATGCCATGCCTTTGTTTGCCATGATAAGTTCCTGTAGCATGTTGTTTGATAGCTCTAAACATTGCAACCTGATGTTATTTCCTGATAAGTCTGAAACTGTTATTATTTGCAATCTTGCCATGTGTGTTTGAGCATGTTCTAGTGGTTTCTGGAGATAGCTCAGTGTTCATGTTTTGTAATGCTTTACCTGTACATCATGCCCATGCCTTTTGTTATTATGTTGGGGTGCTGTAGCATGTTGTTTTGGTGCTTGCAATATGCCTAGTTGCTGTTTTGGACAGATTGTTGCTATAACTTGTATAGTGTGTATGTGTTGAACCGTTGCTCCGTTTTGAGTGTGATCTATATGAAACTTGCTTGATTTTGCATGTAGTTTCATATTATCATGTTGCATCCTTGTTTTGAGGTGTTTGCTTGATGTTTGTATGCATTTTGCATCAATGCCATGTTTAACTTGTTTTGCTCATATCTTCTAGGCCGAGTCTCAATTAAATGAACTTTATATGTAACTTGACTAGAATTTCGTGTAGATCATCGTGGTGCATCTTAAATTGCTGTTTAACAACTTGAACTTAAGGTTTATTCAGATCTGGAACAATTTCGAAATTTGCATATGAGGACTTACCGGAATTGTTCTATGTTGTTTCCGGCCTCATTTAAACTTGCTTTGATGTGTTGCTCTTGTTTGCATCATCTCTTGCCATGAGTAGCCTCATCTAGATTTGTCATGCATCATGTTTGTTGTGCATCATGCCTTGTTCATGTGTGGTGTGTTTACTATGTTGTGTGCTTCTTCTTGTTAGTTCCCGCTTCGCTATGCTCGTGAGGATTCATTCGCTCACGCTTGGTTCGGCTTCATCCGCTCATCTTCTTCATGGACTCGTTTATTCCTTGAGGGATTTCAGGCAAGATGACCGCTACCCTCGATCTCACTACTATCATTGCTATGCTAGTTGCTTCGTTTCTATCGCTATGCTGCGCTACCTATCACTTGCTGCTCAAGCCTCCCAAATTGCCATGAACCTCTAACCTTTTGCACCCTTCCTAGCAAACCGTTGTTTGGCTATGTTACCGCTTTTCTTAGCCCCTCTTATAGCGTTGTTAGTTGCAGGTGAAGATGAAGTTTGTTCCTTGTTGGAACGTGGAGATGTTGTTCCTTGTTGGAACATGTTTACTTGTTGGGATATCACAATATATCTTATATTATTAATGCATCTATATACTTGGTAAAGGGTGGAAGGCTCGGCCTTATGCTCTGGTGTTTTGTTCCACTCTTGCGCCCTAGTTTCCGCCATATCGCTATTATGTTCCCGGATTTTGCGTCCCTAACGCGGTCGGGTGATTTATGGGACCCCTTGACAGTTCGCTTTGAATAAGACTTTTCCAAAGAAGGCCCAACATTGGTTTTACCATTTGCCTCACCTATGCCCTTTTTTCCCTTGGGTTTCCGGAGCCCGAGGGTCATCTTTTTTTTAGCCCCCCCGGGCCAGTGCTCCTTCGAGTGTTGGTCCGAACCGAGCAGCCTGCGGGGCCACCACGGGGCAACTCGAGGGTTGGTTTTACTCGTAGCTTGACTTATCCGGTGTGCCTTGAGAACGAGGTACGTGCGACTCCTATCGGGATTTGTCGGCACATCCGGGCGGCTTTGCTGGTCTTGTTTTATTGCTGTCGGAATGTCTTGTAGCCGGATTCCGAGACTGATCGGTCTTCCCGGGAGAAGGAATATCCTTCATTGATCGCGAGAGCTTATCATGGGCTTGTTGGGACACCCTGCAGGGTATAAACTTTCGAGAGTCGTGCCCGCGGTTATGTGGCGATGGGAATTTGTTAATATCCGTTGTAGTAAACTCAAGTAAACTCTTCTAAAATACACCAACCGTGTGCGAATCGTGAGTGTCTCTTTTCGGGTTGATCGAGAGGAGAACACGGTTTCGGGTTATGTTTGACGTAAGTAGGAGTTCAGGATCACTTCTTGATCATTACTAGTTGACGACCGCCTTTGTTTCTCTTCTCGCCTCATTTATGTATGTTAGCCACCATATATGCTTAGTCGCTGCTGCAACCTCACCACTTTACCTCTTCCTTACCCATTAAGCTTTGCTAGTCTTGATACCCATGGTAATGGGATTGCTGAGTCCTCGTGGCTCACAGATTACTACAACACCAGTTGCAGGTATAGGTTTGCGATGATCATGACGTGAGAGCGATGTTTGCTTGTGTTGGAGTTCTTCTTCTTCTGCTTCTTCTTCGATCAGGGGATAGGTTCCAGGTCGGCAGCCTGGGCTAGCAGGGTGGATGTCGTTTGAGCTTCTATTTATGTTTCATCCGTAGTCGGATGTTGATCTTGTGTATGATGTTGATGTATTCTTGTGGCATTTGTGCCTTATGTATGTATCCCCACCTATTATGTAATGTTGATGTAATGATATCCACCTTGCAAAAGCGTTTCAATATGCGGGTCTATCTTGGAGTTCCTTTTGGATAGGGTCGCATATTGGGCGTGACAAGTTGGTATCAGAGCCTCGACCGACCCTAGGAGCCCCCTTGATTGATCGTGTAGTTTGGCCGTAGTTCAGTCTAGAATAAAACTATTTTCGGAGTCTAGCTATATCGGAGAGTAGGAATTCTTTTTACTCCTCAGCCCCTTCGTCGCTCTGGTGAGGAATCTTGACGTAGGTGTTTTGAATTACTCCTCTTCCCTTCAAATTTTTCTTTAGGTTCACGCATTGGTTTTTCGGTAGTTGTTCCTCAGCTCTTTTCATCGGTGCATTTCTCATCAAGTTGACTCGAGCCTCTTCATCTTTGCCAAGTTCAATCCTCAGTTCTTCCTCCGACGTCGTTGTTTTTCCTTGTCCGAAGTTGTCCTTGTTTTTCCCACCGCCTCCCTTCTTCTTCTCGAACCGAGTCCGTAATCGAGTATCCATCCTACTCGTGCGAAGTCTTTGCTTCCTTTCCTTAATGATTTCAACCAGTGTTTCCTTTGAAGTTATTCGTCGATTTCCCCTTCCAAGTTGCCTTTGTTTTCCCGCCCTCCCACCCTCTTCTTCCCGGAGTTTGAGTCTGTTTCGACCATCAATTCCATTCGTGTGGAGCCTCTTCAGTTTTCCTCAGTTATTTCAACCGGTGAATTCTTGTCTCGTTCGACATACTTCATCTATTTTTCTTCCCCGGTGGATTCAATTCAAGTTTTTCGTTATCGATCGTATTCTTTCCGTCAGCTCAAATATTTCCCTTTGCTCGTTCGCCTCTCGCCAGTTTATCATTCCGGAGTGTTCAATACTTCTCAGGAGATTCATCTGTGTTCCAATTAATTCGAGGTTGTCACCTCAGTCAAATATTTCAGTTCTTCCGGTGCATCATCTATCTGTTCAACATCCTTTTCCAACGGTGTTTTTCTCTTTAGTGGGCCCTAACCCACAGGTCTTTTCCCAGGATCTTACCTGACTCTTCTGATTTTCCCGGAGCTATTCATAATTCTTTTCAAGTGTGACGTAAGATTGAATTTCATCAGTCAGATGCCTTCTCCAAGATCGCTTTCAAATTCTTTTCATCTCGGGTTCTACCTGTTGGGGAACGTAGTAATTTCAAAAATTCTCCTACGATCACGCAAGACCATGGTGATGTATAGCAACGAGATGAGAGTGTTGTCTACGCACTCGTGAGACCAGCAACGGAAGCGTTGACGCAACGAGAGGAAGTAGTCGTATTTCTTCCCGATCCAACCGATCCAAGTACCGAACGACGGCACCTCCGAAGTTCTGCACACGCTCAGCTCGATGACGTCCCTCGAACTCCGATCCAGCCGAGTGTTGAGGGAGAGTTTCGTCAAGACGACGGCGTGGTGACGATGATGATGTTCCACGGCGCAGGGTTTCGCCTAAGCTCCGCAACGGTATATTCGAGGTGTAGTTTGGTGGAAGGGGCACCGCACACGGCTAAGGAACGATCTCAATGATCAACTTGTGTGTCATGGGGTGCCCTCGCCTCAGATATAAAGGAGGGAAGGGAGGGCTGGCGGCCACCAAGGGCTGCGCTGGGAGTCCTACTCCCACCGGGAGTAGGATTCTCCCCCAATCCTAGTCCAACTAGGATTGGCCAAGTGGGAAGAGAGAGGCGCCACCCCTTCTCCTAGTCCTAATAGGACTAGGAAGGGGGAAGGTGCGCCAGCACTTGGGCCCCTTTCCTCCTTTCCACTAAGGCCCATCAAGGCCCATTGACCCCCGGAGGTTCGGTAACCCCGGTACTCATAAAATTCCCAATTTCACCCGAGTGATTCCGAGTCCAAACATAGGCTTCCAATATATCAATCTTTATGTCTCGACCATTTCGAGACTCCTCGTCATGTCCGTGATCTCATCCGGACTCAACAACCTTCGTACATCAATATCATATAAACTCATAATAACTCGCCATCGAAACGTTAAGCGTGCGGACCCTACGGGTTCGAGAACTATGTAGACATGACCGAGACACCTCTCTCGGTCAATAACCAATAGCGGGACCTGGATGCCCATATTGGTTCCTACATATTCTACGAAGATCTTTATCGGTCGACCGCATAACAACATACGTTGTTCCCTTTGTCATCGGTATGTTACTTGCCCGAGATTCGATCGTCGGTATCCAATACCTAGTTCAATCTCGTTCATCGCAAGTCTCTTTTCTCGTTCCGTAATACATCATCTCACAACTAACACATTTAGTTGCAATGCTTGCAAGGCTTATGTGATGTGCATTACCGAGAGGGCCCAGAGATACCTCTCCGACAATCGGAGTGACAAATCCTAATCTCAAATATGCCAACCCAACATGTACCTTCGGAGACACCTGTAATGTACCTTTATAATCACCCGAGCCACGTTGTGACGCTTGGTAGCACCAAAGTGTTCCTCGGGCAAACGGAGTTGCATAATCTCATAGTCATAGGAACATGTATAAGTCATGAAGAAAAGCACTAGCAACAAACTAAACGATCGGTGCTATGCTAATGGAATGGGTCATGTCAATCAGATCATTCAACCAATGATGTGATCCCGTTAATCAAATAACAACTCCTTGTTCATGGTTAGGAAACATAACCATCTTTGATTAACGAGCTAGTCAAGTAGAGGCATACTAGTGACACTCTGAGGTTTATGTATTCACACATGTATTATGTTTCCGTTAATACAATTCTAGCATGAATAATAAACATTTATCATGATATAAGGAAATAAATAATAACATTATTATTGCCTCTAGGGCATATTTCCTTCATCTCCCACTTGCACTAGAGTCAATAATCTAGATTACACAAGAATGATTCTAACACCCATGGAGTCTTGGTGCTGATCATGTTTTGCTCGTGGAAGAGGCTTAGTCAACGGTCTGCGCAACATTCAGATCCGTATGTATCTTGCATATCTCTATGTCTCCCACCGGACCAAATCCGGATGGAGTTGAAGCGTCTTTTGATGTGCTTGGTTCTCTTGTGAAATCTGGATTCCTTTGCCAAGGCAATTGCACCAAGATTGTCACAAAGATTTTCATTGGACCCGATACACTAGGTACAACACCTAGATCGGTTATGAACTCCTTCATCCGACTCCTTCATTAGCTGCTTCCAAGCAGCTATGTACTCAGCTTCACATGTAGATCCCGAACGACGCTTTGTTTGGAACTGCACCAACCGACAGCTCCACCGCTTAATGTAAATACGATCCGGTTTGCGATTTAGAATCGTCCGGATCAGTGTCAAAGCTTGCATCGACGTAACTGCCATTTGACGAGCTCTTTGTCACCGCCATAAATGAGAAACATATCCTTAGTTCTTCTCAAGTACTTAAGGATGTTCTTGACCGCTGTCCAAAGGATCCACTCTGGATTACTTTGGTACCGCTCGCTAAACTTACAAAGCAAGGCACACATCAGGTCTGGTACACAGCATTGCATACATGATAGAGCCTATGGCTGAAGCATAGGAACATCTTTCATTTCTCTCTATCTTCTGCAGTGGTCGGGCATTGAGTCTTACTCAACTTCACACCTTGTAATACCGCAAGAACCCTTTCTTTGCCTCGATCCATTTTGAACTTTTTCAAAACTTTATCAAGGTATGTGCTTTGTGAAAGTCCTATTAAGCGCCTTGATCTATCTCTATAGATCTTAATGCCCAATATGTAAGCAGCTTCACCGAGGTCTTTCATCGAAAAACTCTTATTCAAGTATCCCTTTATGCTATCCAGAATTCTATATCATTTCCGATCAATAATATGTCATCCACATATAATATCGAAATGCTACAGAGCTCCCACTCACTTTCTTGTAAATACAAGCTTCTCCAAAAGTCTCAGATAAAACCAAATGCTTTGATCACACTATCAAAACGCTTATTCCAACTCCGAGAGGCTTGCACCAGTCCATAAATGGATCGCTGGAGCTTGCACACTTTGTTAGCTCCTTTGGATCGACAAAACCTTCTCGTTGCATCATATACAACTCTTCTTCCGTAAATCCATTCAGAATGCAGTTTTAACATCCATTTGCCAAATTTCATAATCATAAAATGCGGCAATTGCTAACATGATTCGGACGGACTTAAGCATCGCCACGGGTGAGAAGGTCTCATCGTAGTCAATCCCTTGAACTTGTCGAAAACCTTTTGCAACAAGTCGAGCTTTATAGACGAGAACATTACCATCAGCGTCGGTCTTCTTCTTGAAGATCCATTTATTCTCAATTGCTTGCCGATCATCGGGCAAGTCAACCAAAGTCCATACTTTGTTCTCATACATGGATCCCATCTCAGATTTCATGGCCTCAAGCCATTTTGTGGAATCTGGGCTCACCATCGCTTCTTCATAGTTCGAGGTTCATCATGTTCCAAAGAATATGACTTCCAAAATAGGATTACCGTATCACTCAGTGCGGATCTTGCTCGTTGATCTCTAAGTTCAGAGAAACTTGATCTCAAGTTTCATGATCATCATCATTAGCTTCCTCCCTATTTGGTGTAGGTGTCACGTAAACTGTTTTCTCGTGATGTACTACTTCTCAATAAGGGAGTAGATACAGATTATCTCATCAAGTTCTACTTTCCTCCCACTCACTTCTTTCGTGAGAAACTCTTTCTCCAAAAAGTTTCCAATTTAGCAACAAAATCTTGCCTTCGGATCTGTGATAGAAGGTGTACCCAACTGTCTCCTTTGGGTATCCTATGAAGACACATTCGATTTGGGTTCGAGCTTATCAGGTTGAAGCTTTTTCACATAAGCATCGCAGCCCCAAACTTTCAAAACGACAACTTTGGTTTCTTGCCAAACCACAGTTCATAAGGCGCCGCCTCAACGGATTTAGATGGTGCCCTATTTAAAGTGAATGTAGCCGCCTCTAAAGCATAACCCCAAAACGATAGCGGTAAATCAGTAAGAGACATCATAGATCGCACCATATCTAATAAAGTACGACACGACGCTCGACACACCATTACGTTGTGGTGTTCCGGTGGCGTATAAGTTGTAAACTATTCCGCATTGTTTCAAATGTAGGCCAAACTCAGAACTCAAATATTCTCCTCCACGATCAGATCGTAGAAACTTTATTTTCTTGTTACGATGATTTTCCACTTCACTCTGAAATTCTTTGAACTTTTCAAATGTTTCAGACTTGTGTTTCATTAAGTAGATATACCCATATCTGCTCAAATCATCTGTGAAGGTGAGAAAATAACGATATCCGCCACGAGCCTCAACATTCATTGACCACATACATCAAGATGTATGATTTCCAATAAATCTGTTGCTCTCTCCATAGTTCCGAGAACGGTGTTTTAGTCATCTTGCCCATAAGGCACGGTTCGCAAGTGCCAAGTGATTCATAATCAAGTGACTCCAAAAGTCCATCAAGATGGAGTTTCTTCATGCGCTTTACACCGATATGACCTAAACGGCAAGTGCCACAAATAAGTTGCACCATCATTATCAACTCTGCATCTTTTGGTTTCAACATTATGAATATGTGTATCACTACTATCAAGATTAAGTAAAACAAACCATTCTTCAATGGTGCATGACCATAAAAGATATTATTCATATAAATAGAACAACCATTATTCTCTCGATTTAAATGAATAACCGCCTCGCATCAAACAAGATCCAGATATAATGTTCATGCTCAACGCTGGTACTAAATAACAATTATTTAGGTCTAATACTAATCCCAAGGTAGATGTAGAGGTAGCGTCGATCGCGATCACATCGACTTTGGAACCATTTCCACGCGCATTGTCACCTCGCCCTTAGCCAATCTTCGCTAATCCGTAGCCCTGCTTCGAGTTGCAAATATTAGCAATGTAACCAAGATCAAATACCCAGGTGCTAATGCGAGTATTAGTAAGGTACACATCAATAACATGTATATCACATATACCTTTGTTAACCTTGCCATCCTTCTTATCCGCCAAATACTTGGGGCAGTTCCGCTTCCAATGACCAGCCTGCTTGCAATAGAAGCACTCGTTTCCGGCTTAGGACCAGACTTTGGTTTCTTCTCTTGATCAGCAACTTGCTTGCCGCTCTTTTGAAGTTTCCTTTTCTTTCCTTTGCCCTTTTCTTGAAACTAGTGGTTTTGTTAACCATCAACACTTGATGCTCCTTTTGATTTCTACCTCCGCTGCTTTCAAAGATCGCTAAGAGCTCGGGCATTGTTTTGGTCATCCCTTGCATATTATAGTTCATCACGAAGCTCTTGTAGCTTGGTGGCGTGATTGGAGAATTCGTCAATGACGCAATCATCCGGAAGATTAACTCCCAGTTGAATCAAGTGATTGTTATATCCGCACATTTCGAGTATATGCTCACCGTGTAACCGTTCTCCTCCATCTTACAGCTATAGAACTTATTGGAGACTTCATATCTCTCAATCCGGGCATTCGCTGAATATTAACTTCAACTCTCGAACATCTCATATGCCCCATGGTGTTCAAAACGACGTTGAAGTCCCGGTTCTAAGCCGTAAAGCATGGCACACTCGAACTATAGAGTAGTCATCAGCTTTGCTTTGCCAGACGCTCATAACTTCGCGCAGCCCTTGCACCAGGCCTGGCACCTAACGGTGCTTCCAGACGTAATTCTTCCGTGCAGCAATAAGGATAATCCTCGTTACGGACCCAGTCCGTAATTGCTGCCATCATCTTTCAACTTTGCTTTCTCAAGGAACGCATTAAAATTCAACGGAACAACAAAGACGAGCCATCTATCTACACATCATAGACAAGCAAGATACTATCAGTACTAAGTTCATGATAAATTTAAGTTCAATTAATCATATTACTTAAGAACTCCCACTTAGAAAAATATCCTTCAATTCTCTAAGTGATTGCGTGATCCATATCAACTACACCATGACCGATCATCACGTGTGATGGAGTAGTTTCAATGGTGAACATCAATATGTTGATCATATCTACTATATGATTCACGCCGACCTTTCGGTCTCCGTGTTCCGAGGTCATATCTTATATGCATAGCTCGTCAAGTATAACCTGAGTATTCTGCGTGTGCAACTGTTTTGCACCCGTTGTATTTGAACGTAGAGCCTATCACACCCGATCATCACGTGGTGTCTCAAAGACGAAGAACTTTATAACGGTGCATACTCGTGGAGAACACTTCTTGATAATTTAGTAAGGGATCATCTTATAATGCTACCGTCAATCAAAGCAAGATAAGATGCATAAAGGATTAACATCACATGCAATCAATATAAGTGATATGATATGGCCATCATCATCTTGTGCTTGTGATCTCCATCTCAAGCACCGCCATGATCACCATCGCCACCGGCGCGACACCTTGATCTCCATCGTAGCATCGTTGTCGCCTCGCCAATCTTATGCTTCTACGACTATCGCTACCGCTTAGTGATAAAGTAAAGCATTACATGGCATTGCATTTCATACAATAAAGCGACAACCATATGGCTCCTGCCATTGCCGATAACTTCGTTACAAAACATGATCATCTCATACAATAAAATTCAGCATCATGTCTTGACCATATCACATCACAACATGCCCTGCAAAAACAAGTTAGACGCCCTCTACTTTGTTGTTGCAAATTTTACGTGGCTGCTACGGGCTGAGCAAGAACCGTTTTACCCACGCATCAAAACCACAACGATATTTCGTCAAATAGACTCCGTTTAACCTTCTCAAGGACGGGCGAGCCACACTCGGTTCAACTAAAGTGAGAGAGACAGACACCCGCCACCACCTTTAAGCAACGAGTGCTCACAGCGGTGAAACCAGTCTCGCGAAGCGCACGCGTAATGTCGGTCCGGGCCGCTTCATCTCACAATACCGCTGAACCAAAGTATGACATGCTGGTAGGTAGTATGACTTGTATCGCCCACAACTCACTTGTGTTCTACTCGTGCATATGACATCAACGCATAAAACCAGGCTCGGATGCCACTGTTGGGGAACGAGTAATTTCAAAAATTTTCCTACGATCACGCAAGACCATGGTGATGCATAGCAACGAGATGAGAGTGTTGTCTCACGCACTCGTGAGACCAGCAACGGAAGCGTTGACGCAACGAGAGGAAGTAGTCGTATTTCTTCCCGATCCAACCGATCCAAGTACCGAACGACGGCACCTCCAAGTTCTGCACACGCTCAGCTCGATGACGCCCTCGAACTCCGATCCAGCCGAGTGTTGAGGGAGAGTTTCACAAGACGACGACGGCGTGGTGACGATGATGATGTTCCACCGCGAGGGCTTCGCCTTAAGCTCCGCAACGGTATATTCGAGGTGTAGTTTGGTGGAAGGGGCACCGACACGGCTAAGGAACGATCTCAATGATCAACTTGTGTGTCATGGGGTGCCCTCTGCCTCAGATATAAAGGAGGGAAGGGAGGGGCTGGTCGGCCACCAAGGGCTGCGCTGGGAGTCCTACTCCCACGGGAGTAGGATTCTCCCCCAATCCTAGTCCAACTAGGATTGGCCAAGTGGGAAGGGAGAGAGGCGCCACCCCTTCTCCTAGTCCTAATAGGACTAGGGAAGGGGGAAGGTCTTGCCAGCACTTGGGCCCCTTTCCTCCTTTCCACTAAGGCCCATCAAGGCCCATTGACCCCCGGAGGTTCCAGAACCCCTGTACTCTGTAAAATTCCCAATTTCACCCGAGTGATTCCGAGTCCAAACATAGGCTTCCAATATATCAATCTTTATGTCTCGACCATTTCGAGACTCCTCGTCATGTCCGTGATCTCATCCGGACTCAACAACCTTCGTACATCAATATCATATAAACTCATAATAAGCTGCCATCGAAACGTTAAGCGTGCGGACCCTACGGGTTCGAGAACTATGTAGACATGACCGAGACACCTCTCGGTCAATAACCAATAGCGGGACCTGGATGCCCATATTGGTTCCTACATATTCTACGAAGATCTTTATCGGTCAGACCGCATAACAACATACGTTGTTCCTTTGTCATCGGTATGTTACTTGCCCGAGATTCGATCGTCGGTATCCAATACCTAGTTCAATCTCGTTCATCGCAAGTCTCTTTTCTCGCTCCGTAATACATCATCTCACAACTAACACATTTAGTTGCAATGCTTGCAAGGCTTATGTGATGTGCATTACCGAGAGGGCCCAGAGATACCTCTCCGACAATCGGAGTGACAAATCCTAATCTCAAATATGCCAACCCAACATGTACCTTCGAGACACCTGTAATGTACCTTTATAATCACCCATTACGTTGTGACGTTTGGTAGCACCCAAAGTGTTCCTCGGCAAACGGGAGTTGCATAATCTCATAGTCATAGGAACATGTATAAGTCATGAAGAAAAGCACTAGCAACAAACTAAACGATCAGGTGCTATGCTAATGGAATGGGTCATGTCAATCAGATCATTCAACCAATGATGTGATCCCGTTAATCAAATAACAACTCCTTGTTCATGGTTAGGAAACATAACCATCTTTGATTAACGAGCTAGTCAAGTAGAGGCATACTAGTGACACTCTGAGGTTTATGTATTCACACATGTATTATGTTTCCGGTTAATACAATTCTAGCATGAATAATAAACATTTATCATGATATAAGGAAATAAATAATAACATTATTATTGCCTCTAGGGCATATTTCCTTCACTACCTTTCCTCTTTTTCATTATTCCGGAGTTTCTCAACAATTTCGGTGGAATTTCTCGTCGTCATTCTCAACATTTGAAGACCGTCGTAGATTTTTTTTCTCTTAAATCTTGTCCGTTTCCCCGGAGATTCATGGTGCTAGATCGATGTTATCCTATCTTATTGTTTTCCAATCATGCCAATTCTTTTCATCCATCCGGAGTATTTCAGAAGTTGATTTCTATTTCTTTTCATCCGGAGGCCATCTTTTCGGAAGATTTCTTCATTCTAAGTTTTTAGATTCATTCCCCAATTATTCTATATCCGTGCCCCTTCGTTCGTCTCAATATTCTTCCGGTGCTGCGTTCAAGCATTCATTAATCAGTTCGCGATCTCTTCGATCTCTTTCCTCTAAATTTCCTCAATTATCTTCGTGCTTTTCTAATTCTTCCCGGTGATTCATTCTCTTTCATCAGTCATTTCCAAATTCTTACGGTGGTTCGTTCAAGATTCTTTTTCTTTGATTATCATATTAATTCATTCGTTCCTTCCAATTTTACCGGTGGTTCATGAAGACCTTCTCAAGTTTGTGATATGTCACTTCTCAATTCTTTTTCAAGAAGAATAAGTAGTATGAAAAATCCATTGCTTGTCATCAATTTAACTTGATGAAGGATAAGCATACAATAAATCTTATTCTTATTTCACCTAAGTTATTAATCCCTTCCTTCGGAGTTTGTTCTTGATGAATAAATTCTAGTTCCAAGTCTTTCCATCTTTTTTTTATCCGGAGTTCAGTTTCCTCGGCCATTTCGTCGGAACCTCCATCTAAATCATCGCAAGGCTCATCTTATTCTTTCATCCTTCATTCTATCTCATCATCCTTTCGTTACCGGAGTTCTTCATGGTGGTTCTTCATGATTTAATTCATTCTCCAAAGAGTTCATCAAGATTCTTGTTGGTGGAGCTCAAGTATCTTTCTTCTTGCATATCAAAGTGCAATCAATTCTCCGTTTTCTTTTGAAGTGGAGTTTTTGCATTTCTTTGTTCTTCTCAGATATTCAAATCCACTCAATCCTTCCTTCTAAGTTCTTTTCATTCAAATTCTTTCAATTCTTCCGGAGACATTGCGTTGTTTACCTCGTCAAGTGTCATCCCATCTTGTGAAGTTCATGTTCTTTTCCTTCCATTTTCAACCGGAGTGTTGCCTAAGTCCTTTCAGTCCTATTCATTTCTTTTCTCATTCTAACCACTCCGGTTAGAACGAGTGGTGTCAGTGTCCATCTTGTTTCCGTGAGCTTTCGATTCTCGTCATTCTCGTCGTTCCTCTCTTCTTCTCGAGCGCTCTTGATTCTTTGCTTCTTCTCTTGAGTTCTTATTTCACCTCATCCCTTTTTCCCTTCCGTCTCGGTCCTAAGATCTCGGGACGAGATCTCTTGTTAGTGGAGGAGTGTTGTAACGCCCCGGATTCGATGCGCCAGGTGTCCTTCAGTTATTCGCCGTCCTTGCCATGTCATGTGCTTGCGTGTCTCTCTTTGCCATGTCATCATATGCATTTCATATCATGTCATCATGTGCATTTCATTTTGCATACGTATTCGTCTCATGCATCCGAGCATTTTCCCCGTTGTCCGTTTTGCAATCCGGCACTCCTATGTCTCCCGGCGTCCCCTTTTACCTCTTTTCGTGTGCGGGTTTTTAACGGTCTCGAAATGGACCGAGGTTTGTCAAGCGGCCTTGGTATAGCACCGGTAGACCGCCTGTCAAGTTTCGGATCGTTTGGAGGTCGTTTGGTACTCCAACGGTTAACAAGGGTAACCATAAAGCCCTCTTTAAGTTGCAGCCCAACACCCCTTCCAAAGTGGCCCAAAACCCACCAAACTCCCCTCCATGCTCTCGGTCGTTCGATCACGATCGTGTGGCCGAAAACCGCACCTCATTTGGACTCTCCTAGCTCCCTCTACCTATAAATATGTGCCCCTCCCGGATTTTTCGCGCAGTCCAAACCCTAGCCATCTTCCTCCTCCCGCAGACGGACATGTCCGTTCCGCCGCCGGACGTGTCCACCGCCTCCAGCCACCTCACCCCGGCGAATCACAGGCCGCCACGTCAGCTCCGCCGCCGCCCGCACCCAATCCCACGCCGCCACCTCACCCGCCACCCTCTCTCTCTCTCGCCCCCCGCCCGGCCCACGGGCCAGGGCAGGCCCGCCTGAGCCCATCGGGGCCCGAGCCGCCCCAGCGTCACGCCGCCCGAGCTCCTGCGGAGTTCCCGCCGCCGCCGCCTCTCGGCCTTGCGCGGCCCCAGCAAGAGCCTTCGCCGCCGGCGCCGACCCTCGCCGCCGGTCCCGCCCGCCGTGCTCGGTCTCCGCCGCCCGCCACTGACCTGGCCGCCCCTGCCCGAGCCGGCCCGTGGCTTGCCTCGCCGCCAGCGCTCGGGTCCGCCGCCGCCTCCCGACCAGCGTCCGGCCGCCAGCGCGCGCCGCCGCCGTCGGCCGCCGCCTCCTCCGCGTCGTCTCGCCGCGGATCCGACCGGGATCCTCCGGATCCGGCCGCCCCGCGTCTCCCCTGCCCTTCCCCGACCTCGCCGGCATCCTCCCCGGCCTCTTCCTCCTCGTCTCCGGCGACAAACTCCGGCCAACCTCGTGATCCGTGCGGTTGACTTCTTTCCCCCCCCCTCCGAAATCCACCAAGTCCCCGAAATTGTTGCATATTTTCTTGCATTTTCATCGCATCATAACTCTGTCATCGTTGCTCCGTTTTGCGCGTGTAATATGTCAAAATGTTCGCCTCGAAGAGTAGATCATTTCATCTCATTGCATCATTTTCATTTGAGCTCATCTTGATGCCCGAAATGCTGTTAGAAGTGTGCTATGTGATGTTAGTTTCTGTTTCTTAATAGAACTTGCACTTTTGTCATTTTTGCCATGATTGATGTGTGCATCCTATGAACTTGAGTCCTACATGTGTTTTGTAATATGCCATGCCATCTTTACAGGGGTGTATGCCATGTATTTTTGTGATCTCTGTGGTGACTTGCACAAGCATGCAAACTAGGCTTCCTGATATTGCTGATTTCAGCCCTGTTCTGCTGATATTTTTATGCCATGTTAACTTGATGCTACCGAGAGATCCATGTATATTTTGAGGTACTTCAGTAAGGATGTTTTGTTCTACATGTCTTGCTCTATCCATACATTCCCTTGTTTACAATTATGGAGTGCCATAGCTTGAGTCAATCAAGCTCTACTTTTGCTATAAAATGTTTCCTGCTAGATTTTTTACATGTTATTCAATTTTGCCAAGGTTGTTGTAGTTGATCCTTGCATGCTATGTTGTTGTTCTTGCCATGTATAGCTTCTATGCCATCTCTTCTTACTATTGGTTGCATTGCCATGCCATTTATTGCTCTGTGGTGAGTGGTTCAAGCTCACCAACATGCCTACTTATCGTTGTTCCTGCCATGTTTGAATCTGTCATATAACTTGCCATGTTTATATGGGTGCCATCACATTTTCTGATCCTTTTTGGCTCATGGTCAGTAAGGGACTTTTGTTCTATGCATTTAATAGATCCATGCCATGCCTTTGTTTGCCATGATAAGTTCCTGTAGCATGTTGTTTGATAGCTCTAAACATTGCAACCTGATGTTATTTCCTGATAAGTCTGAAACTGTTATTATTTGCAATCTTGCCATGTGTGTTTGAGCATGTTCTAGTGGTTTCTGGAGATAGCTCAGTGTTCATGTTTTGTAATGCTTTACCTGTACATCATGCCCATGCCTTTTGTTATTATGTTGGGGTGCTGTAGCATGTTGTTTTGGTGCTTGCAATATGCCTAGTTGCTGTTTTGGACAGATTGTTGCTATAACTTGTATAGTGTGTATGTGTTGAACCGTTGCTCCGTTTTGAGTGTGCTCTATATGAAACTTGCTTAATTTTGCATGTAGTTTCATATTATCATGTTGAATCCTTGTTTTGAGGTGTTTGCTTGATGTTTGTATGCATTTTGCATCAATGCCATGTTTAACTTGTTTTGCTCATATCTTCTAGGCCGTAGCTCCGAATTAAATGAACTTTATATGTAACTTGACTAGAATTTCGTGTAGATCATCGTGGTGCATCTTAAATTGCTGTTTAACAACTTGAACTTAAGGTTTATTCAGATCTGGAACAATTTCGAAATTTGCATATGAGGACTTACCGGAATTGTTCTATGTTGTTTCCGGCCTCATTTAAACTTGCTTTGATGTGTTGCTCTTGTTTGCATCATCTCTTGCCATGAGTAGCCTCATCTAGATTTGTCATGCATCATGTTTGTTGTGCATCATGCCTTGTTCATGTGTGGTGTGTTTACTATGTTGTGTGCTTCTTCTTGTTAGTTCCCGCTTCGTTGCGTTCGTGAGGATTCATTCGTCTACGCTTGGTTCGGCTTCATCCGTTCATCTTCTTCATGGACTCGTTCTTATTCCTTGAGGGATTTCAGGCAAGATGACCGCTACCCTCGATCTCACTACTATCATTGCTATGCTAGTTGCTTCGTTCTATCGCTATGCTGCGCTACCTATCACTTGCTGCTCAAGCCTCCCAAATTGCCATGAACCTCTAACCTTTTGCACCCTTCCTAGCAAACCGTTGTTTGGCTATGTTACCGCTTTTCTTAGCCCCTCTTATAGCGTTGTTAGTTGCAGGTGAAGATGAAGTTTGTTCCTTGTTGGAACGTGGAGATGTTGTTCCTTGTTGGAACATGTTTACTTGTTGGGATATCACAATATATCTTATATTATTAATGCATCTATATACTTGGTAAAGGGTGGAAGGCTCGGCCTTATGCCTGGTGTTTTGTTCCACTCTTGCCGCCCTAGTTTCCGTCATATCGCTATTATGTTCCCGGATTTTGCGTCCCTAACGCGGTCGGGTGATTTATGGGACCCCCTTGACAGTTCGCTTTGAATAAGACTTTTCCAGCAAGGCCCAACATTGGTTTTACCATTTGCCTCACCTATGCCCTTTTTCCCTTGGGTTTTCGGAGCCCGAGGGTCATCTTTATTTTAGCCCCCCGCCAGTGCTCCTTCGAGTGTTGGTCCGAACCGAGCAACAACTCATGGGCCACCACGGGCAACTCGAGGGTTGGTTTTACTCGTAGCTTGACTTATCCGGTGTGCCCTGAGAACGAGGTACATGCGACTCCTATCGGGATTTGTCGGCACATCCGGCGGCTTTGCTGGTCTTGTTTTATTCTGTGTCGAAATGTCTTGTAGCCGGATTCCGAGACTGATCGGGTCTTCCCGGGGAGAAGGAATATCCTTCGTTGATCGCGAGAGCTTATCATGGGCTAAGTTGGGACACCCCTGCAGGGTATAAACTTTCGAGAGCCGTGCCTGCGGTTATGTGGCAGATGGGAATTTGTTAATATCCGGTTGTAGTAAACTCGAAGTAAACTCTTCTAAAATACACCAACCGTGTGCGTAACCGTGAGTGTCTCTTTTCGGGGTTGATCGAGAGGAGAACACGGTTTCTGGGTTATGTTTGACGTAAGTAGGAGTTCAGGATCACTTCTTGATCATTACTAGTTGACGACCGTTCCTTTGTTTCTCTTCTCGCTCTCATTTGCGTATGTTAGCCACCATATATGCTTATTCGCTGCTGCAACCTCACCACTTTACCTCTTCCTTGCCCATTAAGCTTTGCTAGTCTTGATACCCATGGTAATGGGATTGCTGAGTCCTCGTGGCTCACAGATTACTACAACACCAGTTGCAGGTATAGGTTTGCGATGATCATGACGTGAGAGTGATGTTTGCTTGTGTTGGAGTTCTTCTTCTTCTGCTTCTTCTTCGATCAGGGGATAGGTTCCGGTCGGCGGCACTGGGCTAGCAGTGGTGGATGTCGTTTGAGCTTCTGTTTATGTTTCATCCGTAGTCGGATGTTGATCTTGTGTATGATGTTGATGTATTCTTGTAGCATTTGTGCCTTATGTATGTATCCCCATCTATTATGTAATGTTGATGTAATGATATCCACCTTGCAAAAGCGTTTCAATATGCGGGTCTATCCTTGGTGGGACCTTCGAGTTCCTTTTGGATAGGGTCGCATATTGGGCGTGACAACGCTGCTGGAGAAGGAGGACGCGGAGCGTGTGGCCCGACAAGCCACGACATACTGCATCCAGGACGGTGAGTTGTACAGGAAGTGACTGAATGACGTTTCCCTATGCTGCATCTCCAGGGAACAGGGCAAAGAGCTACTGGCCAACATACACGACGGGGACTGCGGGCACCATTCGTCGTCATGGACCGTCGTCGGCAAGGTGTTTCGTAGCGGATTCTACTGGCCTACGGTACTCAACGATGCCTCTGAGCTGGTGAGGTCCTGCGAGGCCTGCCGGTTCCACGCCCATCAGATCCATCAGCCGGCTCAGGGCCTCCAGACCATCCCGCTCTCGTGGCCATTCGTGGTCTGGGGGCTGGAAATCTTGGGCCCGTTCACTCGAGCGCCTAGGGGCTACCGCTACCTCTACGTCGCCATCGACAAGTTCACCAAGTGGGCGGAGGTAGAAGCCGTCTGCACCATTCCGGCCGGTTCCACGGTCAAGTTCATCAAAGGTCTCGTGAGCCGGTTTGGGGTCCCCAACCGCATCATCACCGACAATGGCTCACAGTTTCATAGTAACCACTTCAAGACGTATTGTGCTAATCTTGGAACGCAGATCTGCTATGCTTCGGTGGCGCACCCCCGGAGCAACGGCTAGGCCGAACGCGCCAACGCAGAGGTCCTGAGAGTCCTCAAGACTAGGACCTTCAAGAACAAGCTCGAGGCCTGTAGTAGGGGCTGGCACGATGAGCTCCAGTCCATGCTGTGGTCCTTCCGCACCACCGCCACCAAGCCAACGGGCGAGACCCCGTTCTTCCTCATCTACGGAACTGAAGCGGTTCTCCCTCACAAGGTTAGGCATCGCTCCGCACGGGTCCTGGCGTTTGATAAGACGCAGCAGGACACCATGCGGGGGATGGACCTCGTGCTGGGGGTGGAGAGCCGCCGTGAAGCCACGCTGCGGGCGGCAAGATACCAGCAGGCGCTCCGACGGGACCACTGTCGCATCATCCGCTCCAGGACGCTCGAGGTGGGTGACCTCGTCCTACGGCGGGTCCTCTCCTTGGAAGGGCTGCATAAGCTCTCACCCATGTGGGAGGGCCCGTTTTGGGTCGCCCATGTCTCCAGGCAAGGCACCGTGCGCCTGGAGTCGTAGGACGGGGTACCCTTCCAGAACGCCTGGAACATCCAGCACCTCCGGAAGTTCTATCCATGAAGAAAGGCCCAGCGCCCGTGAAGAAGGCCCCGTTCCTGTGAAGGTCTCCACTCGTGACACTCTCACGTAATAATGAGTGTGGATGTACAAGCCCGGAGTCTCAGGAGTGCCACCCTCGGGCCTCTAGGGCTCCCTCCCACGTCTTAGTGGCAGCACTTAGCTCCATGCTGGTGAGAAGACAAGAAGACTAGACTAGGTGCCGGACGCGGCTTTTCATTTGCTTTCCGTAGTTGGCTTGCCCCTCTTTAATCGAATTTTGTTTTCTGGTGTCACTTGCTAGTCTTGTTTCGTCGACTTCTGCCTCTGTTTCTGCCTTTGGTTCTTTGTTTGACCTGTACCCTCTCTCGCATCCCTCATGAGGGGGCTGGATAGGCGCCCTCGTGCCCTCGTGAGCATCATCTCTGTTTTTCGCAAGGCACCCTCGTTCGAGCCTCAAGCTGGCCCGCCTCTCTTAATCCGTTCCCCTCGGGTACCGCGATACGAGGCGCTGGGTCGTGGCAAGAGACGCCTGCGACCAAGGCTTGGATCTCCTAACAATTTTTTGTAGTTCCTCCTCGCCAGGTACTTGGGAACGCGCGCCTCACAAGGCGGAAACTGCTTCAAGCGCGTCAAGCTAAGTTTTTCCTACGTGCCTACATAAAACATTGATATTGCGACACGACACATGAATGATAAACGCAGCATATCAACTTGGAAATCATAGTTTGTTGCACGCCCCCACGGGGCCCCATACTTATCTATCTCAATGCAGGAAGGAAAAGAAGAACAAAACAAAAGCGGCATGTTCCCCCGCAGCAGCTCGCGAGGACGGGCCCATGGCGCTCTCCCGAGCTCAGTCGGACCCTTCCTCGTGCTTCACTGGGGCACGGCGGCGAGACGACACGCTGCCACCTCCGAAGCGAGCGCAGCGGCATGGCGGTTGATCATAGCCACCACTGCTGGAGCTGTCGCCAGAGGGAGAACCGTTGTAGCTGGGCGTGGGATCGTCCTCACCCTCATCCCGACCGTCGCCAAGGCCAAGCACCTCGTCGCTGTCATTGTCCTTGGGGCAGCACCCGGCGCGGCGGCCTTCTTCTCCGAACACCCTCACGTAGAGGGTCGCGTTACCGTCGTACTTGAAGTGGAGAGTGCACCGCCTGCCCAGGCCACGCGCGCGGGCAAACGTCTGCCAGCCCCGAGCCAGAGCCACATTGCCGGCGACGGAGGTCTCGACCGCGACCCAAGAAGCTTTGCTGCAACAGCCATCCGCTTGCAGCTAGAGCCCGCCTGGACCCGCGGCCGGCAGTTCGCCGGTGAAGAAGTGCGGAAGCTGAAGCCAGGAGCCAGCAGGGTTCTCCGACCACACCACAAACTCCGGCAGTACCTCCGCTGAGTGAAAGCACGGCCGGGGAGGCTGCGCGACGATGGCGCGCCTCCCTTCATCGACGGGACTGCCTCGATAGGACTGCCTCCCACCATGCGAAGGAGCACCGCCGCGACAGCGGGGAGCCGCGACGGGGGTCACGGAGTACTTGCGAGGACAACCGCGTCCATGCTTGGGTGGAGGAGAGCCGGTCCCCTCCCGACGAGCCTTCCCCTTCTCTGCGGCCGAAAACCTCTTCGCAGGTGCCATGGGAGTCGCTACTGGCAACGAAGCAAGGGAGGAGAAGCGAACAGAATGGGAAGAGATGGGCGACGGGGGCTCTTCTCCCCTCCTCATTTATAGCCCAGAGGAGGCCAACGGCCGGCCCCCCACGATCACAGGTAATGATGGTTTTTCCTTGCATGTAGCAGCAACTCGTCAAGTCAGGCAGTTGCCGAGGCAGCATGGGGATGCGGAGATGCCCATGTCTAATCAATCGCCACAAGTCGACCAAGGCCGCAGGCTGTTGGGGCCCGCGGCACTCCGCACTTGCCCTTTGGCTTTGCCTCGAAGCCAAGTCCGAGTGCACCTTTGGCCTGGGGGCTACTTTCGGCGTTCTGGGAACGGGGGTCCCTAGACTTGCCTGCCTGCAGCCCACGGTGTGGCTCCACTCGCGGCCCAATACGGCCCGTCTTCACCAACAAGTGCTCAAGACCCTCGCGAGAGGCCAAGCCTCGCGAGGCGGACGACACGAGACCTCCTCGGGAGCGGCCTCACCATGCTGGCTCGCGAGGGGAGGAGAGATAAAGGCAAGACGAACCTCGCGAGGTTCCTACGACATCAGCCATGACGATCAAGACCAGGCGGGTGCCAGCGCGCATACTGTCCCCGTTTCCTCTTTGGTGCTAAAGAGGCAAGCGGAGGCGATGAGTACCGAGGCATCAAGTAAAGGTTTCTGTATCGGTGCAACGAGACCAAGACTAGTAGGACCGCGGGACGGAGGTCTCCGTGGAGCCCAAGACGGCGTCACCACCAGAGCCTTTGGCAGGCGAAGACCACCTTTAGTCAGGATAGCTTGTACTAGCTATCCCCTTTCAAATTGGCCGTTGTTGGCTCCCTTCCCGCTCAATATTTGCGAAGAGGACCATGGACTCTAAAATAGGACTAGCCACCACAGTAGGAGGCATCTCGTCATGGACAAGATCCATCCCATCCTCACACCCACCAAGCACAAGAACACCTCTCCTCAGGAGGCTGTTCTTCCCCTTGTACTGTTCATCCTCAGCCCAAGAGGCAATCCACCACACCACACTGGAGTAGGGTATTACACCACAACAGTGGCCCGAACCAGTATAAATCTTGTGTCTCTTGTGTTGCGAGTTCATCGAGCTAGCCTTTGAGATCGTGGCGAGGTTGAGGGCGTGATTAGGTAGGAGGAAATCTTTGTGCGCACCCGAGTGTTCGAACCTCGAGGGTTTTGCCGAAACCCGAAATTCGACAACCGGCATCTATGCCACCTTTCTCTTATGGAGCTCGCAGAATGATGAACTCTTCGCCACCCCTCCAGATGTGGGTGGTGAAGAAAAAGAAATCTCTTATGCAGGGTCAGGTCTCCAGACGAACTTAATCGTCTGAAGTATTTGCTGGAGACCTGAATATGCTTGAAAGAACACAAGCTAATCATGAAGAAATGAATTTTCATTTCTCACGTCCTCATACTGCTATATCTGTTCTATTCTTGATGAGATTGATCTGATGATTTTGATGTCATATTCTTTACTGATGAAGTATATGAGTTCATAAGATGCACTAATTCATCTGCAGGATGATCAAACAAAAACCACTGAGTGGGTCCTCGATAGTGGATGTACAAATCACATGAATGGTGACAGGAACTTATTGATGGGCACTGCTTTATCTCCATCGCAACTAAAGCATATCACCTACGCTGACAAAGGCAAAAGCAAGGTATTGGGTCTAGGTAAGGTTGCGATCTCAAAGGATAGACACATGGACAAAGTCATGCCTGTCGAGTCCTTAGGATTCAACCTCATGTCTGTCTCAATGCTTTGTGATCTTGATATGTTTGTTGTCTTTGGCAAGTATCGTTGTGTTGTAATCATGGAAGCTAACCATTCCAAAGTCTTCGAAGGCTTTAGGAGAAGAGATTTGTAGATTATTGATTTCTCTACAGGACCACAACCTGCTACATGTCTACTTGCAAAAGCTTCAGATGGCTGGCTATGGCATCGACGACTTGGCCATGCTGGAATGAGGAACTTGCACACGCTCGTGAAGAAGAAGCATGTCATTGGCATCTAGGATGTCAAATTCCTCAAGGATCACCTGTGTGGAGCTTGTGAAGCTGGAAAGATGACCAAGGCCAAGCATCGCTCAAAGACTATCATGACTACCACTCATCCATTTGAATTGCTTCACATGGATCTCTTTGGCCCTACTCATTATGCTACATTCACCAATGCTGCATCTTTATATGGCTTTGTTATTGTTGATGACTATTCTCGTTACACATGGGTGCATATCATCACTTAAAAATATGAAGTGCAGGAAGTCTTCAAACGATTTTTCTCGAGGGCTTCAACCAAGTTTGGTGTGAAGATCAGGCACATCAGAAGTGATAATGGGACTAAGTTCAAAAATATTGGTCTTGATGACTATCTTGATGAACTTGGTATTACTCACGAATTATCTCCTCCTTATACTCCTCAGCAGAATGGCGTCGTGGAGCGCAAGAACATGACCCTTGTTGAGATGGCTCGCACTATGCTTGATGAATAAAAGACGCCTCGTCACTTTTGGCCTGAGGCAATTGATACTGCATGCCACATCATCAACAGGGTATATCTTCACAAATTCTTCAAAAAGACCTCATATGAACTCCTCACTGACAAGAAACCCAATGTGAGTTATTTCAAAGTTTTCGGTGCTAAATGTTGGATTAGAGATCCTCATCACAATTCTAAATTTGCACGAAAAGCACCTGAAGGTTCTATGCTTGTTTACGGAAAGGACTCGCACACCTACAGAGTCTTCAACACCGTTCACCACAAGGTTGTTGAAACTGTAGATGTGCAGTTCGATGAAACTAATGGCTCGCAAAGAGAGCACCTACCTCCTGTGCTAGATGAAAAGTCACCTGAGAAATCCATCAAGTCCAAGGCTACTGATGATGCCATTCTCATCGAAGAAGCTTCTGAAGAAGTCATTCCAAAACGTGAAGAACATTATGCTGGTGCACCTGAAGAAAATGGATATGAAGAAAATGCTGAGCCAACTCAACGTCGTCAACCTGCTCATCCTCGCGTTGCAAATGAAGTGCAGATTGAGAAAATCATCAGCGACATCAACACACCTGGTCCTCTCACACGCTCAAGGGCTTCACATTTGTCTAACTTTTGTGGGAACTTTGATTTTGTCTCTATCACAGAGCCCACCAAAGTAGGTGAGGCATTTCTGAAGCCTGAGTGGATTCAAGCGATGCAATAGGAATTACATCACTTCGAGCTCAACTACGTCTGGGAACTTGTCAAGCGACCAAACCCTCGCAAGCACAATATCATTGGCACCAAATGGATCTACCGCAACAAGCAAGATGAAAATGGCCTTGTGCTGAGGAATAAGGCACGGATTGTAGCTCAAGGCTACACACAGGTTGAAGGAGTTGATTTCGATGAAACTTTTGCACCTGTTGCTAGACTTGAGGCTATTCACATGTTGCTTGCTTATGCTAACCATCATAATATCATCTTATATCAAATGGATGTGAAAAGTGCATTCCTCAATGATAAGCTTGAGGAAGAAGTATATGTTGCTCAACCCCCAGGTTTTGAAGATCCAGAGCATCCTGACAAAGTCTTCAGACTCAATAAGGCCCTCTATGGCCTTAAGCAGGCCCCTCGGGCGTGGTATGATACTTTGAAGGAATTCCTCATGAAGAAAGGCTTCAAACCCGGTTCACTTGACCCAACTATTTTCACCAAAGCCTATGATGATGAATTATTCGTGTGCCAAATATATGTTGACGATATTTATCTTTGGTTGTACTGACCAATACAGTGGCGAATTTGCCTATATGATGAGTGAGGAATATCAAATGTCTATGATGGGTGAATTGAAATTCTTCTTAGGTCTTCAAATTCGTCAACAGCGCAATGGCATCTTCATATATCAAGATAAATACCTCAAGGATGTGTTGAGGAAATTCGGCATGCAAGATTGCAAAGGCATCAAAATCCCTATGCCCGCAAATGGCCATCTATGCACTGATTAAAATGGTATTTACTTCGATCAAAAGGTATACCGCTCCATGATTGGATCTTTATTGTATCTATGTGCATCTAGGCCAGATATTATGCTTAGTGTTTGAATGTGTGCCCGATTTAGAGATACACCGAAGGAATCACACCATAAGGCTGTGAAGCATATTCTTCAATATCTAGCTCACACTCCAACACTTGGATTATGGTATCCCAAGGGCTCGGCTTTTGATCTCATTGGATATCCTTACTCTGACTATGCTGGTGATTGTGTGGACCACAAGTCAACATCAGGCACATGCCATTTCCTTGGACGATCCTTGGTATGTTGGTCCTCGAAGAAACAGAACTGCGTATCACTCTCTACTGCTGAAGCTGAGTACATTGCTGCTAGTTCGTACTGTGCTCAATTTCTATGGATGAAGCAAACCCTCAAGGACTACGACATCAATGTGAAGAATGTGCCACTCTTCGGTGACAATGAGAGTTCCATCAAGATTGCTCATAACCCAGTTCAGCACTCGAAGACAAAGCACATCCAGATTCGTTATCATTTTCTTTGAGATCATGTGTTGAAGGGCGACATCTCTATCGAGAACGTGAAGACTGAAGAACAGCTAGCCGATATCTTCACAAAGCCCTTGGATGACAAGAAATTTAGCAAGTTGCCGTGTGAGCTAAATATCTTAGAATCTTCGAATGTCCTTTGAAAAGGACACACATCCTAACACTTATGCAAAATTGATGACTTAGATGTGCAACACATGAAGTAACATTTTTCTTCAATCAATGAATAATAACCCTCTAAGTGTGAAGAAATTAACAAAGAATTTGATTCTTAGAGCCCTATGAAAATTGAACGTGGCGTCTGAAATCATCATTCTTATACGGTGGGCCACGCCACCAGCGAAAGTTGAAATTCTTCAATTTGAGTTTTTCTTCAGTTTTTGAAATTCCCCAGTTGTTCAAATTCTTCAACTTTGCGTTGTCTTCACTCTTTCGACATTGTTCTTCATTCACTATATATATATATATATATATATATATATATATATATATATATATATATATATATATATATATATATATATATATATATATTTGAGTTTTGAGTCCTCTCAACATTCACTTATTGCTAATTCTCGAGTTGACTTTTACGCTAAGTGAATGTGATCGGACTCGTCCCCCTCTATGCTAAACTCAACCCAGTCTATTCACAAATTCTTCATGTGCGTTCTATTTGAAACTCATTAAAAATCTTCACTGTGTCCTTGTCAGCTAAAAATTTGCAAACAAAACTTTAAAATATTTTGATCTGAATTTTCGGCTTTTGCCGCTCAAACCGTTCCACATCCCATGATATGATTATTGTATTCACCCATGATCTCACACGATCTCCACCTCACTGTACGTGGGTGACACATGTCGCTAGGATGAGAAGGGTCAGGGGCACGTTCGTCCATTTTCCTCGGATGAGCGGTTTTTCACCTCGGCTATAAATACCCCTCACCCTCCTCAGACCGCATTTACCCCGCTCGACCTCACTCCCCTCGCTCGAGCTCTCAGACCTAGCGCCGCCGCTACTTCCATCATCGCCGGTGGGGAAGAGCTTCACTCCCTCGACCTCGTCGCCGTCGTACTCGCGGCGGTCGCGGAAATCTTCACTCCACCGCCGCCGTAGTTATCTTCCGTCGCCAAGTTAGGGCATGGAAGATCTGAACGGACGAACTTCCCTTCTACAACTCCTAGTTCATTGTGTTCTTCATCAAGGGTAAATAAAATTTATTTTTACTACACTTGTTGATTCTGATGATTTCCACAAAATCTTCAAAAGGTGCTTATTCTTCGACTTCCACACTCTTAAACAACACAGTTGTATCTATTCTTGATTTGTTTCTCTAAGCAATGTTTTTCCTCAAGATTCCTCTATTGTGTGGATTTTCAATCTATACAACTCTGGAACCTAAGTCAAAGACCACTTAGTGAAATTCCTAAAGAGTTTCCTGGTCAAATTCCTCAAACTTGTTCTTTTGAAAAACTTCTGAGAACGCATATGGCCTCTCCAAATTCTTTGCACCTATACTTTGTTCATAGGTACACATGTCCCCTGCTGAATCTCTAGGTTCTCATCAACTTAACTCATTTGCAGCATTCCTCGAAGACAAATTGCATACCTTGTCAGAGAATTCCATTGTTCAAAATCCTCAGCTGAAGAAAATGGCTGATGGCAAAAGACCTCAGAAGGGAGGAAAGAGACCAGAAGCAAACACTACTTTTGAGATCCCAGATGAATTCTATGAGGAATATTGCACTCTTGATGAAGCCAAACATGGCAAGGAGAACAAAAATAAGGGCAAGGTGTGCATATAGAGGATAGAGAGGAGATGGGCCAGAGAATGGAGGGAGTACAGATATGTCACTCCCAAGTACAGGAAGAAATTCGCAGTACACCCTCTGTGCCCAAGACCTCCATTGGCACCAGGCCAAGTTGCTGATCCCTCTAGCATCAAAAGAGGCGAGGAATTTCCCAAGGAGTGGGCTAAGTGGCAAGCCAAGTTGGCCAACATGGCAAAAGAAGCAGTGAAGAAATTCAATGAAGATTCTGCTGCTGGCGCTGTTGAGGCCTCCGCTAGCAAGTCCAAGAAGGCTATGCCCAAGAAGCCTGTGCACAAGCCCAGTTCCTTAGCAACGCCCTCACAACCAAGCTCATCAAAGCCCTCACGACATATTCCTCAAGCAGCTCCAGTTCCCACTGTTACAAAACCTTCAGCTACTGCTACAAAGTCCTCGGCACCTGCACATTTTGCCTCTTGCCAAAGGACCACTGGTATCTCTATTGCTTCAGGAGCATCTGCAAGTTCTTCTGCTCCTCTTCAGTCCTAATATGGCCCAACTTTGTTGATGACAAAGGCCACTGCTGGACGAGGCACAAGGCCAAGTCCTCACAAGAAGCAGGTTTCCTTCCATGTGCCGTCTAGTGAAGACGAAGCTGATGATGAGGAATTAGCTGAAATCATCAGAGACAGACAACAAAGGGCCGCTAGAGCCAAAGGCAGCAATGTGCCTCTTCTGCTGGATCTCACGTTGATCCTCGATTTCATTCATCTCTGGCACAAGGACCCCAACAATCCTATGCCTGATTTCATTGTCACACCTAGCCAAAGTCACATGTTGATAGCCTTCATAGGCGAAGAAAAATGGAAGTTTGAGAAGGCCAGGCAACTGAACAAAGCTCAATACAAGAAGGAGCGATTTCTGAAGAAGAATGTTGTTAAAATGACAACTGATGAACTTGTGGCCATGCAAGATGAGATCAAAGCACCCAGTGATGAATTTGACGCATACCGTGCAGATTGGCTAGGAGCCAAGGTCAGATTCATCAGAATGGCGAAGGGATTCACCTCAAATGTGGCAGCCTCAAGGCAGCGTGAAATTCCTCAGGATGAAGCATCTTCACAGCCAACTAAAGAACATGCAAGCATAGCTGATGACAATCAGGCTGTTGATGATTCTGAAAGCACTAGGGCTGATGAAGAAATTCTAGCCGCGGAAGAAACTGCCAGGGCAACATCTAGTGTTGCGCCTAAGGAACAAGCCAGGCCAGTTGAAGCATCTTCTACTGCGTCTGAAGACACTGAACATGCCAAGGGCAGCTGCATCAGTTGCGCCTGAAGAAACTACACCAATTTCCTCTACTCCTCCTGCACATACAAGTCCTACCCTTCCTTCTGCATTAGAAGCTAAGAAAACCAATGCTACAGAGCGAGCAGCTGTGAAGAAAAGGAAAGCATCTGCATCCTCAGAGTCATTAGCTCTGAAGAAAGTGAAGACTTTGACAAGCTCCTATGCAAATCCCATAGATGTTGTTCCTTTATCAAGCATTCCATCAAAGGAGATTGTTCCCTTTGGTGAGGACTATGTGATTCCAAGTGAATCTGATGAAGAAGATCCCTCTACTGCTACGTTAGAGCAGATTGATGAAGAAATTGAAGTGGACAATATCACTTCCACTCCACTGGTATCCTCGCCCATGCCTCAGTTCACTGTTGAAGAGGCCGGCATTAAAGAAATAGATAAGGAAGATGAAGATGTGGATATTGGGTCTACAACTCCGATTCTGAATATGACTACTGGGAAAGTCATCACCCCAATTCACCACTCTACACCCCTTTGCGGCAGATTCCTCAGTCTCCGGTTCAAACTGAATAAATTCACACGGGCTCTAAAACACTAGAGCTGATGATAATGTTGCTGAAGAAATGGAGACCCAGGCTGCTGCTGATGACATTGCTCCTGAAATTCCTCAGCTTACTGTTCTAGAGTCTGTGATTCAAGAGGATGTGAAGAGTTTGACTGACAATCCTCAGCCCAAGCCACAAAATCCTTTCTCCAAGCAGAGGAAGTTCAAGGCTAAAGATTTCTTCAATGAGCACATTTTCTTCACTAACTACAATCCTTATGACTCTGTTCATCTTCGACGCAAGCATTTTTCTGACTGCTAGCTAGATGAACTTCTATTCCTCACTGCTGTTTTATAAACACAAGATCTTTGACCATGAGAAAATTCCTCATGTGGACATGGAGACTCTACCTTGCTTCACCCCAGTCCTCAGTGTTCTTCATGACGCTGGGCTGCTCAACTTCTGCACCGACATCTCCGACTAGAATGAAGAACTCATTCTTCAGTTCTATGCCATGTTGCACATCACAGACAATGTTGAAGATGTGAATTCATGGGTATTGGACTGGATGACAGAAAACACTCACTATAAAGCTTCGGCCTCTGAATTACTTCATGCCATCCCAGTCAGTCCTCCTGTTGAAGGTGCAAGGCTCATCTATGCTGACCCTCAACTCTCAGATCATCTGATGCAAGTGCTGATGAAGCCTTTGAAGCCAGGCCAAGCTCCAAGGAACAAATTCCTCGTCAAGGAATTGCTCTATGTGCCAAGGACAGTGTACAGGATATTGACCAAAACCCTCTGTCCTATCAAGGGCCACAACTCTGATGAAGAAGAGGTTGTTAGCATCATGAATAATCTTCTTTTCAACATCATAAATGGTATTCCTATCAACTACCATGATTTCTTCATGAGGACTTTGGCCAATGTAGCTATGTCACCGTTTGAACTGAAGCCTTACACTCCCTGGATCATGAGATTCATCAGATCAAGGTCTTCAATCAACTACAAGGCTGACATTCTAAATCATCACAGCTATTTGCCCCCAATCTAGGTCCTCAAACGGCCTGTTTCCTCAGCTGATGAGAAGGGAAAGGCTGCTATTATTTATGAAGGCACTCGTCCATTGGATGGACAGTTACGCAAAGCTGCATCCTACTCCACCAATGATGACTCTACCACTCATGACACTGCCACAAATGCTTCAAAGCAAAATCCTCAAGCCACTGCTCCAAGGGTGATGACTGATCGTGAGCTTTTCCTCAGTCTTCGTCAGAAGGTCGATCACAACCACAAATGGGTCAAGCGACAGTTTGGTTCAATTCAGAATATGACAATCACACAAAACACTGTGAAGAAGAACCATTACTATCTACATGAATTTTTTGATCGCACCTGGGCTGTACTGTCTCACCTCTATGGTGATGAAAATCTCAAGCAAATGGGCTTCAAGTAGGACTTTGACTGGTCTCAGCCACCTTTGAAGAAATTCAAGAAGGTCAAAGTTCCTCACTTGGTGGCCAGCTCATATTCCTCATCGCGCGAGACTGATGAACATGAAGACTTGGACAACATCGCGGCATGCCCTACATCAACGGACGACCCCAACAACGCTGGGGCTCCTCCATCGACATCTTGATGATATTATTCAGGGGCGTTAGTCCTGATTTTTCGTCCCTTTTGGTCATTCGATGACAAAGGGGGAGAAATTTGAGTTAGTCTTCAAGCGGGTCTATATATATGGGCGTGTTTTGCTGAGTTACAACTCTCGTTCTTCTGAAGTATTTGTTGGATCGAGTTGTAAACTTAAGTCCTATGGTGGTCTGATACTTTTGCTCTATTTTTCTGCATGCTATTTCCTCATATATGTTAATGCACGCATGCTGAATTACATCAGACACCATATTTCATCATGCATTTCAAATTCTTCATATCATATGTTAAATGCGTGTATGAATTACAAGATACATGGGGAGATCTCCATGATTCTACTCTACAATGTGCATTGCTATTCAAAGCAAATTCGTCACATATGCACTTCTTCAGGGGGAGTTCTTCTATATCTTGCAATCAAATTGCTCAATACAAGAATTTACACTTCATATGTTTATCCTCGTTGAAAACTTAACCTATATTGTCATCAATCACCAAACAGTGCGAGATTGTAAGTGCATCTAGTGCCCCTTAGTAATTTTTGTGTATTGAAGACTTATAGGTTAAGAGACTAATGTGTTTTCTAGTGTACACATGTCTATAAGTCATTCAGGAGTTTGATATTTACAGAGAAAGTCGACCCCTAAAAATGAATGTCTTCAACTGAAGACTTTGGCTTTCTGAAGACTTTGAAAGTGCAGAATTGGTGTGACCATGAAGACTCAATATTCATGCGAGGAATCTGAAGCATGAAGACTTTTGTTTTCATAGTTTCATTTTTCTCTTTCTTGAGTCATAGGAAACACCGTACTGTTAAAGGGGGTCGAGGTAAAACTAAGGAAAAGTTTCCAAGTGATGCTCATCTCAAAATCCTACACCTACCCAATCCTTTCGAGTGAAGCCATTGGAAATCTCATATAGTTCAGTCAATTTCTTCAGTTACAGAGACGAAGATCTTCTGGTCTCTGAGGAATTTATTCTGACTAAGGAGTTAGGAATTTGCCAGTGCGGATTGCCTACAAGTGTGGAACATGATAGCCCTAAGGAATTTGATACTCAAATATCCGACCGTTGCTTTGCTACGCGCCAGCTGTCCCAAAATATCTACCCACCTAACTGTCATATAATTGAAGGGCATTTATGTCTTATCATGTCGGGCTGCTCCCTAGGATATAAATAGCCACCCCCTACAACCACTCGTCCGTTGGCTGCTCCGAGAGAAACTGACACTTCTCATTGAGAGCATCCCGTCCTCCGAGGACTTTGAGCGAAAATCATCAAGTGAGGAAAACCTAAACCCAAACACCTACAAACCCAAAGTGATTCAGCATCACTGAAGAGATTGTTCCTGTGTGGAACCGACGCTTGTTACCTTTGAGGATTGTGCATCCTCCAAACGGTTACGCGTCATGGTCTAGTGCTTCCAAGAGGAAATTGTGGATCACCGAGTGACCAAGTATGTGAAGGTTTCGAAGTCACCTGAAGACTTACCACGAGTGATTGGGCAAGGTCTGTGTGACCTTAGCTCAAGGAGAATACGGTGAGGACTGTGTGTCCTCAGGTTTAAATACCTAGCTGCTCCAACCAGATGTACGACTGTGACAACAGTTGGAACTGGTCTACCAAATCATTGTCTTCACCGAGCTACTGGTTCTATTTCCTCAACCCTTCCATTTCCTCATTCATATACTGTTGTACTTAATCGTTACTGTTTGAAGACTTTGACTAAAGACTTTCTCAATTTCCTCAATCCTATTTCTTCAGTCAGTTTGTCTTCAGCCTGCTTATCCTGTGTTTACGCTACTTGTCCTCTGTGCTTGTTTTCATTTCATCATTATGACTGTGCTACTACTCTGTTATACTTCCATCTGAGTACTTATTCTGCTGCTAGTCATTCGTGACTTTGGAATTTCCTCACCTTGAAATTCCTTAGTGAAAAATTTGTAAAAATCGCCTATTCACCCCTTCTAGTTGCTATAATGCACTTTCAACGCATGAAAATTCAAGGGAACGGTAGCACGGTCCATTGATCTACAATAACATAGATATGCAAAAACTATCAAGACTAAGTTTATGTTAAATTTAAGTTCAATTCACTGGTACGCGTCGGTCCTAAACAAACGGTTTTTAACCCCTTTCCGCGATGGCATTCGGAACCGTCGCCAAGTGAGCATGGGCGATAGGGGGGTCCTTCCCACACGACCCAGAAACCGTTGGGTATATGCCCTCCTGGCACACACGCTTGGCAAAATGAGGTCGTGTGCGACCGGCGAGCACTCAAATACAGAAATACGTACGGTAGTGCTAAAAAATACAATTATACAGGAGAAATCATTTCCGTTCGTAAGTACATGCCACACAGTCACCACTAAACGTTTCGTTCGTATATACAACCCACACAGTCACTACAAGGAAAAACGTTTGTGCAAGGTGGTATAACGCAAACATTTTTGAAGAGAATGTCGTGTGTGATTGTTCATTGATCCAACACAGTTTATTCCTAGAAACTGTGTGTGTTTCCTGAGCTCATCCCCACGGTGTTTTCTCATTAATCGTTTGCAATAGGAAAACCCAATTACCAAGCTAATTGGCCAATTAGAGGGCTAATTGCCCTATTATTAAACATCCATTTACTAATCTAATTGATATTCATATTAAGCACATAATATATTCCATTTCCATATTAAGGAAGCATGATTTCTTAATTGAAATACATCGGAGTACAACATGATATAGCTTCATCACTCAGCTCCCCCATTACACAACTTCACCGGTAGCAGGTTTCACATGCAACATCTAGAACCTTTCGAAATTAGCATCATAGACGGTACATAGAGAGATGCATCTCATCTGGAAAACTGCTGAAGCGGAAGGCGAATATTGAGCCTTCATTCATGTTCAAGGTCTTTGCAACTTTAGGCTAGTGCCTGTGGATGATTGACCGTCCATCCTTTGGCCTCTTCAGGAACAATTCAATATTGAACCGTGGGTGTTGTATGAAAACTTTCCTCGCCTCCTGACCACAGAGGTGGTCTGAGAGGTAATCATCAGTGAAGCATAAAAACAAGGATGTGCATAAATATCTTCTCTATATTGGAAATGGGCAAAGGAATACAAAAAGGCAAGGTATAATATTTAGTACCATCTTGTAAACGTCAGTGTTTCCCATTGTTTCCCTGCAACACATATAAGGTAGTTAGTCATCAGGTTAAGTAAGGGTTCGCATGCTATCAGTAAACTAAGTTGATGAAAAATAAGCACATTGCAGATTCATCAGATTAATTCAAGCCACATGGAAAACCCATTTATCCAAACCAAGCATGATGAAGAACTAGGAAATATAGCACTTGTATATGTTTATCATGTATTAAGTGCAGCCAAATTCGATTTATTCCTCACATGGTATACAATAACAGAATGCAGCCACAACAATCGAACATCGCATTGCAGAATTGAACCAAGCAGTTAACTAAACACCACAATGAATGAAACAAACGTTAACTGAGCACCACATTGCACAATATAACATACTCCTAATAGAAGATCAGACAGTTAACCAAACCAAGCATGCTTAACAACTTGGAAATATAGAAATTGTATTTATTTTCCATGTATTTAGTATAGCCAAATTTGATTTATTCCTCACATGGTATACAATAACAGAATGCAGCCAGAACAATTGAACATCGCATTGCAGAATGGAACCAAGGAGTTAACTAAACACCACAACAAATGAACCAAACGTTAACTGAGCACCACATTGCACAATATAACATACTCCTAATAGAAGATCAGACAGTTAACCAAACCAAGCATGCTTAACAACTTGTAAATATAGCAATTGTATTTGTTTATCATCTATTTAGTACATCCAAATTCGATTTATTGCTCACATGGTATACAATAATAGAATGCAGCCACAACAATTCGACATCGTATTGCAGAATTGAACCAAGCAGTTAACTAAACACCACAACAAGTGGACCAAGCCACAACAAATGAACCAAGCAGTTAACTAATCACCAATTGAACAATATAACATACTCCTAAGAGAAGATCAGACAGTTAACCAAACCAAGCATGCTTAACAACTTGTAAATATTGCACCCTGAAGAATTGAACATCACATTTGCAGAACTGAACCAACCAGTTAATTGAACACCACATTGCACGACATATAGAACATATACACTATAGCAGAAGATTGCATGGTAAAAGTAGATAGCACAATTCACTAGAATTTGCTAAGGAAATGCAGTAGCTAGCAAACTGGATATGGGTCCTTATAGTGAGCTAATAAGACAAGCTACTCCTCATTGTCGGAGATATCAATGACGATTGGCTCCATGGACATGGAAGAGGGCGAGGCCTCTGCATCGTGGGTGCCCTCGTTGTAGTGGTGAGTTGCCTGAGCCGCTCCGGGCACCAACCTGCTGGCTCTCGAGATGAGGTAAGCACGTGCACGCTGAGAAAACACCTCGTAGTCTTCGTCGAAAGCACCGACGGTGGCCTCGAGAAAACACCACGAACTGTCATTTAAAGCAGCCAACCGCATTGCGGCGTTGGCACGCGAGGCGTCAACCGTGGCCTCAACGGCAAGGTGCTCCTCCAAGATCTGGGGGTCAGCATGAATGGCAGCCATCGTGACGTCATCCGCGTCTGCGGCCACGATTTGCTTGTCCGCTGCCAAATGTTCCCTGATGTCCTGGCTATACTGCGTGCACCATGGCTTAGTCTGGCGCTTATATGGTGGAGGGGTCAGTGATTTGGGTGGAAGGTGTCGCGCCGACGGTCGGGGCATGTGGGATGTGGAAGGAGGAGGAGGACGGGGGTCGGGTGTGGATTACCTGACTGGATAGGCAAGGCCGAGTAGCATGCAGGAGGGTCGTCGGCGAGGAGGTGGCGGCGCTCCAAGAAAGGAGTGAAGGTTTCAACTTGGAAAGGAAGGCGGAAAGGGGGAAAATGTGGCTTATGGTAAGGGGGAGCAGGCGGGGGCGGGGAGGTAGATATTTCCGCGGAAGCCGAAAATTTGGAATCGCTTCAGCCAAAAAGCTGGCGCGCAAAGTGTCATCAGACAAGGTCCCTTATTAAGACATGGCCCAAAGATATTTTGTGCTGCATCTCACACGGTGGGTTACAATAAACTGTGTGGGATCTACTTGATTTTTCATCTTGATTTGAATTACATAATGGGGTCACACGGTTGGTCATAACTCGTTTGAAAGTTTCGGTAGGGAACACCCCACCTTTGGGGATGAAATGATATCCATTGCCTCTTATTGCTTTCAAAAAAATTCTAGTGTCAACGTAGAACAACAGGAGTGTTGTGTTATTTTTTGTGATTTTTCGGGGTTCATTTGGACATTTTTATGCATTAACTGAGTTTTCATGCATTTATGTGCATAGTTCAAATTTGAACAACATGCACATGCTCTAGTGCATATAAATTGGTTGAAAAATCAAATATGTGTCCTTGGGTGCATGCTTAGGTCCCATGCAAGAAATGGGAATGAATTTCAAACACCATGATACCGTTGGTTGCCGGCAAAACATTGAGATACCTGGTTTTAAATTCTAGTAAATCCAAAACTCGTCTGAAATTCATGAAACTTGGCAAGCTATCATGGAGTGGCATCAACATGCCGTGGTAAATTTTTTGTCCCATTTGGGGCAAGTTTGGGTATATGCTTCTCACAAACCAGAGCTTCTCACAACAAGCATGATGGTTTCGATGAGGGCGCCCACCTTTGGGGCTAAACGATATCCATTGCCTCTTACTTCTTTCAAAAAATTTCTCGTGTCAACATAGAACAACAGGAGTGTTGTGTTATTTTTGTGATTTTTCGGGGTTCGTTTGGACATTTTTATGCATTAACTGAGTTTTCAATGCATTTATGTGCATAATTCAAATTTGAACTACATGCACATGCTCCAGTGCATATAAATTGGTTGAAAAATCAAATCTGCGTCCTTGGGTGCATGCATAGGTCCCATGCGAGAAATGGGAATGAATTTCAAACAGCATGGCACCGTTGATTACAGGCAACATTAAGATGCCTGGTTTTTAAATTCTAATAAATCTAAAACTCGTCTGAAATTCATGAAACTTGGTGCTACGTCTCGAGCTTGCGTTGGATTTCCCCGAAGAGGAGAGAATGATGCAGCACAATATCGTAAGTATTTCCCTCGGTTTTTGAGAACCAAGGTATCAATCCAGTAGGAGGCTACGCGCAAGTCCCTCGTACCTGCACAAAACGAAAGCTACTCGCAACCAACGCGATTAGGGGTTGTCAATCCTTGAGGGTCACTTACGAGTGAGATCTGATAGAGATAATATTTTGGTATTTTTTGGTATAAAGATGCAAAGTAAAAGTAAAAGCAAAGCAAGTAAATAAAGTGATGGAGCGATATGATGAGAATAGACCGGGGGCCATAGGTTTCACTAGAGGCTTCTCTCAAGAGCATAAGTATTCTACGATTGGGTGAACAAATTCTGTTGAGAAATTGACAGAATTGAGCATAGTTATGAGGTTATCCAGGCAATGATCATGTATATAGGCATCACGCCCGTGACAAGTAGACATAAGCGATTACGCATCTACTACTATTACTCCACTCATCGACCGCTATCCAGCATGCATCTAGAGTATTAAGTTAAAAATAGAGTAACGCCTTAAGCAAGATGACATGATGTAGAGGAATAAATTCATGCAATATGATAAATACCCCATCTTGTTATCCTCGATGGCAACAATACAATACGTGCCTTGCAACCCTTTCTGTCATTGGGTAAGGTCACCGCAAGATTGAACCCAAAGCTAAGCACTTCTACCATTGCAAGAACTACCAATCTAGTTGGCCAAACCAAACGGATAATTCGAAGAGACTTGCAAAGATAACTTAATCATACATAAAAGAATTCAGAGAAGAATCAAATATTTTCCATATATAGGCTGGATCATAAACCCACAATTCATCGGTCTCAACAAACACACCGCAAAAAGAAGATTACATCGAATAGATCTCCAGGAGAGAGGGGGAGAACATTTTATTGAGATCCAAAAAGAGAGAAGAAGCCATCTAGCTACTAACTATGGACCCGAAAGTCTGAAGTAAACTACTCACACTTCATCGGAGGGGCTATGGTGATGATGTAGCATCCCTCCATGGTAGATGCCCCCTCCGGCGGAGCTCTGGAACAGGCCCCAAGATGGGATCTCGTGGATACAGGAAGGTACGGCGGTGGAATTAGGTTGTTGGCTCTGTCCCCGATCTATTGGGGGTACGTAGGTATATATAGGAGGAAGGAGTACGTCGGTGGAGCGTTAGGTGGCCCATGAGGCAGGGGAGCGCGCCCAGGGGGGAGGGGCGCGCCCCCCAACCTCGTGACCGCCTCTGGCACTCCTTGGAGTAGGGTCCAAGTCTCCTGGATCACGTTCGGTGAGAAAATCATGTTCCCAAAGGTTTCATTCCGTTTGGACTCCTGTTTGATATTCTGTTTCTTCGAAACACTGAAATAGGCAAAAAACAGCAATTCTGGGCTAGGCCTCCAGTTAATAGGTTAGTCCCAAAAATAATATAAAAGTGGAAAATAAAGCCCATTATAGTCCAAAACAATAGATAAAGTAGCATGGAGCAATCAAAAATTATAGATACGTTGGAGACGTATCACTTGGCATGCTATCATGGAGCGGCATCAACATGCCGTGGTAAAGTTTTTGTCCCATATGGCGCAGGTTTGAGTATATGCTTCTCACAAACAAGAGCTTCTCACAACAAGCATGATTGTTTCGATAGGGAACATCCCACCTTTGGGGATGAAACGATATCCATTGCCTCTTATTGCTTTCAAATTTTTTCTCGTGTCAACTTAGAACAACAGGAGTGTTGTGTGAATTTTTGTGTTTTTTCGGGGTTCGTTTGGACATTTTTATGCATCAACTGAGTTTTCAATGCATTTATGTGCATAATTCAAATTTGAACTACATGCACATGCTCCAGGGCATATAAATTGGTTGAAAAATCAAATCTGTGTCCTTGGGTGTACGCTTAGGTCCCATGCAAGAAATGGAAATGAATTTCAAACACCAGGGCACTGTTGATTGCCGGGAAAACATTGAGATGCCTAGTTTTTAAATTCTAGTAAATCCAAAACTCGTCTGAAATTCATGAAACTTGGCATGCTATCATGGAGCGGCATCAACATGCCGTGGTAATTTTTTTGTCCCTTTTGGGGCAGATTTGGGTATATGCTTCTCACCAACCGGAGCTTCTCACAACAAGCATGATGGTTTCCGGTAGGGAACGTCCCACCTTTAGGGAAGAAACGATATCCATGGCCTCTTATTGCTTTCAAATTTTTTTCTCGTGTCAACATAGAACAACAAGAGTGTTGTGTGATTTTTCAGGGTTTGTTTGGACATTTTTATGCATTAACTGAGTTTTCAATGCATTTATGTGCATAATTCAAATTTGAACTACATGCACATGCTCCAGTGCATATAAATTGGTTGAAAAATCAAATATGTGTCCTTGGGTGCATGCTTAGGTCCCATGAAAGAAATGGGAATGAATTTCAAACACCACGGCATCGTTGATTGCCGGCAAAACGTTGAGATACTTTGTTTTTAAATTCTATTAAATAAGAAACTCGTCTGAAATTCATGAAACTTGGCATGCTGTCATGGAAGGGCACCCGACATGCTATGGTATTTTTCGTGTCCATTTTGGGAGAAGGCGCACTCGAATAATGACAGCCAACAAAGGCATTTTGAAAAAAATAGCGGCCACTTTAATATCTCAAATGTTTGTATAATTCAAACCATATGCGTTCGGTCAACCATTCACGTGACGCCACGTGTCTTGGTTTTACTGGCTATAGGAGGTGCCGTGTGGATAGCTGCTTGACTGAACGGGAGGCGTGCGAGCGCAGTCCGGTGCGTAGGCTCACCGGGAAGCATACAAGTTGTTCAACGCAGGATCTATGCATCTCTTCAACGCAAACGGTTCAGATTACGGTATTCAAATTAAAGCCAGACCTCGGCCCTAAGCCAAGATACACTGCAATTTGTCAAAAGATGCAGCTAAAAATCAATAGCACTATCTATTTTTTGCAACTAAAATTCAGTAATTAAGCATAGGTTTCATTCATACTAGAGATTAAGCAGTCGTTCTCACTGGGAAGCGAGATAACCTTGGACCGCCGCCCGCCTCGCTCCCACTGGTCTATATCAATGGCGCCGCCGAGGGGCCGCACCATGTTGTGCTATCGTAGAAGTGTTCGATGACATTACCAAAATTATCATCACAGAAGTGTCCACTTCCATGACAATAAATCACGCATCACATAAGTGCCTTCGTCAAGGGTGACCGACACATGGCATCCACCATAACGGAACGTCGTTAAGCTATCGGGTCCGGTTTTGTATCCGATAAACCGTTAACAGCCCCGACCAATGGGGATTTTCCACGTGTAAAATCATCATTGGCTGGAGGAAACACATGTCGGCTCACCGTTGGGACAGATGGCATCCCCTCATTGGACCCGAAGCGCTTATGATACGTCGACACATGGCACGGCCCAACAGAGGCCCATTCCTATGAAAAGGTTGGCCCGTTTGACTAGGTCAAAAGGTGGCGGGCCGGCCCATGACAAGCCTGTTAATGGCCTGTTTGCATATAGCCCATTTACAACCCGCTAACCCAAGGCCCGTTTACGGCCTATCCAAATTAGGCCCAGTAGAGACATATGTGCCGTCCAATATAATTCCAGCCCGTTTTAACTTCCAGGCCATGTATGGCCCATGACGTCTTTCGGCCCATATGAGGCCCTTTGTAACTCTCGGCCCATTAACGACCCGTGGTAAAACTGGCCCGTAATGAACAGTGTATCACTTTATACCCATTAACGGCACGTGGTGAAACTGGCTCGTAATGAAGAGTGTATCACTTTATACCCATTAACGAACCGTTATTCCGTTGGGCCGTTTCCAGCCCATGTTATCTTTCGGCCTTCTCATTTATACCCATTTTTCTTGGGTTCATTTCCAGTATTCGTTTACTTACGGCCCGTTACTGTCATTTTCTGCTTGTGGGCGAAATTCAGCCCATGGTTCAAGCCGGCCCATTTGTGGCCCGTTAATACATTGGGCTGTTTTCATAGCATCATCAAATACGACCGATTAACCACGGCCCATTATGGTCGGCCCATGAACGGACGATTTCAACTCTAGCCCATTTACGGCCATAATGTGGTCTGTTATTGGCCCATGTCTGGCCAACCGATCATACGGCCTGCAGAAGGCCCATTGATGATACGGCCCGTAGAAGGCCCATCGTGTCTGCGGCCCGTATAAGGCCCATTGTTTCTACGCCCCGTAGAAGGCCCATTCTTTCTACGGCCTGTAGGAGGCCCATGTTAACTGTAGTAAATATGTAGCCCATGGTTATTGTGGCCTAGTTTTAAAAAATAGGTTATTGTGGCCACTAGCAAACCGCGGAAAAAGAACTGCACTGACTACAAGAAAACAAATAAACAAGACAATAAGGAAATAAATTAGCAAGCAACTTACGCTAGGCTATCACGGCTATTACACATATTACATCCACTGGGCATCACAGTTTGCCACCAGTGCAAATATAGGGAACAAAGCAGCATATAAACGCCGCAGAAAAGCAAGTCCAGAACTGAAACCACTTCAGAAGAGCTCAAGAAACAATACCATGGGTACCCATAATGCTAGCAAGATGCTTAGCAAGCTTATTAACTTTCTCTTGTTTGGCGCTTAAATCCTCTAGCACTTGCTGTTACACCAGAAAGTATGCATCTGAATTCTGCAGGGACTTCCACAGTCTTTCGGCTTCCTGTCGCATAACATCTGATCGATGTATTTCAACTTGAAGGTGAGAATCAAGAAGCCGAACTGATTCAGGAAGCGAGTTCGAAGAGCTGGTGCCAGCAGTAGTAGCCAGTAACTCGAACACTACATCAAGACAGGACTTTGGGGTTGTCTCAGTGTCTTCAATATAGTTTTTATCATCTTTCTTGGAGACCAACAAGGATGTCTCACTAGCTTGAACCTTATCTGCATTACTTCCTTTACCATTGCATAACGGGGTACTCTTCTCCAATATTTTATCCGCGTTCTAAAAGAGAAACAAACAAACACATCACAGGTTTACAATGTAGTATATGCAACTCATTTTGGTAAACCAGTTCAGTAGTAAGGTGGACAGGATAACAACATGAAACAAACATATATCCATGTAGTATGGTCACTGTATGGTCTATATCATTCTAGTTTATGTTGCAAAATCAAGATAGATACAGTTCGAATCATATCTATTTAAGATAAAGCAGCATAGACAGAATATAAGTGTGGGAAACTACACAGCAATAACAACACTTGTAGTGTGCATGGCATGAGAACATAACTTTTTATTAAATTGAAACTGAAACCAACATAGAGCAAGTTACAACAACAAACACGTTAAAGAAACATGTTTAAAACATACATGTTGCGCCATTGGAGTTTCAATTGCATCCTTCAAATTTGAAATTAGTTGGTATGAGTAAATACAGTGATGCAAGAGCAAAGTAGTATGAATGATAGCTACGGAACCTGACCTGAGAACAATTCTTCTTCTGCTTTAAGCGTTGACTTGGGGTTCGGAGTGGTGGTCCTTGTGCTTTGGGCACTGCAGTTGCCTTACTAACTGCTTTCGTGTTTGGGTGCTCTGTGGTGGAGGCGGTCTTTGTGTCAAGCTGAACTGGGTTACTATCTGTTGGGGTTGGGGTTAGAAGGGGTGTAGCTGGTTCTCTATCCAACTGGGTAGGGGTACAATCAGCGTGAGTCTGGTTTATGTGTGGTGGGGTTGGTTCTTGGGCAACTACAACCGTGGTTCTATCTGCATCGACAGGTAGCACGATCTTTTCTGAAGACAGTGTTTTTACTCTCACAGATACTTCCATCACCCCCTCCATTTGAAATGGCTGATAAACAAGAAAAGTAATTGAATGTACAAACATTGTAAGATAGACAGGTGCAATGGATAGTAGGGAAGAAAATAGGGCATGAAATAATTCACATTTATGTTGTCTAACCAAACAGAATAACAGGACATAATTTCACATATATGATGGCTAATTAAACATGATAGCATGACACAATTTCACATGTATGATGGCTAACTAAACAGGATAGAATGACATACTCCAAAATATGGTGACTATGTAAACAGGATGACATGATATAACTATACAATGTGTCTATTAAAGTGGCTGGCATGCCATAAATCACAAACATGTCGCCGATGGAAACATGATGGCATGATATAATTCACGTATAGAATGACATAATTCAAAATACGATGACTATGTACAAAGGATGAGATGATATAACTATATTATGTCTTTAGAAAATGAGTTGGCATGCCATAATTCAGATACATGCTGTCTATGTAAACATCATGGCATGATATAATTCAAATATATGATTTATATACTAAGGAAGTGAGCAGAGGGCAATCGCATATATGATGTGTCAACTAAGGAGATGGCATTCAATATCGTGTATATGATGTAAAAACTAAGCATTGCAATACAACATATGCATGATGTGAGTAATAGAACCCTGCCAAGTTTGAGCATACACCCCAGGGGATAATAGGACTGGTCATCTGCCTCTGAATCCTCCTCTGAAGAGCTATCTGTAACCAGCAAGATATCTGCTTCAGCAGGTAGCACTGTCTGCTCTGAAGACCTTGTTTTCACTCAAGATTTCTCCATCACCAATTCAAATGGCTGATGCACAGGAAGAGCAGTTGAATATACAAACATTATCGACAAAAGCAATAAGAAATACAAAAAAAGGACGACATGATATAATTCACATATATGACGATTGGCTAAACAACATGGCATTGCATAATTCACATATATAATGCCTTGCAACAAGATAGCATTGCATAATTCACATATATAATGTCTTGCAACAAGATGGCATTGCATAATTCACATATATGGTAATTAGACACTAAATAGGTGGCATTCACACAAAGCATGTCTAAACTAAGAAAATGACATAGCAATGCAAGATATCATACGCACGATATGAACAACATAACCCTGCCAAGTTAGAGCATGCACCTCGGGGGTGGGGATAGGACTGGTCATCTATCTCGAATCCTCCTCTGAGGAGCTATCTGTAACCAGCAAGACATGTGCTTCGTTAGATAGCATTATCTGCTCTGAAGACCTTGTTTCGACTCCAGATTTTTCCATGACCGTGCCGAATGGCTGATGCACAGGAAGAGTAATTGAATGTACTAAAATTGTTGACAAATTTAACATGTAATAAAAAATGATGTCATGATATAATTGACATATAAGATGACTGGCTAACTAGGGTGGCATTGCAAAATTCACATATATGATGCCTGGCTAAACAAGATGGCATTGCATGATTCACATATACGATAAAGAAGCTAAACAGATGGCATTGACACAAAGCATGTCTAAACTAAGGAGATGACATCTTTGATGTATATAGTAAGCAATGCAAGGCACCATATGCATGATATTACCAACATCAGCATGCCAAGTTAGAGCGAAGACCTCATGGGGTAAATAGGAGTGATCTTCTACTTCTGAATCCCCCTCGGAACAGTTATCTTCCTCTTGATTATGATCTGAAATGGGTGGAGGGGGGCTGCCTTTGCGCCCACCATGGAGCGACGTCTGCATGAAATTTTATTGCCACACAAGGCTCGTCTCTTTTTCTATAAATGTTCAGTTGCATTGTGTACAATAACTGACATGCATAGGAATAAAACATAGTGAGATTATGTTAGGAGTGCATGCACAAATGCAGAGTGATGGTAGCAAACTATGCATAGACCCAAAACCAATGATAGCAGGCAGATAATAGCTTAGTTAAAAAATACAGATAATGGCTCCTTTAATGTTTGTTTGCACCCAACATGAAACTCATAGTAGACACCTGAGATTAACCAGATAGTAGACAGATAGTACTGATTTCTGCTCCAATATGTACCCCACAACCATTTAAAAACTCAAGTTTCTGCATAAGTTTGGACCTGACTCGGAGTCTAATAGGTGAACACGACGATAAAGTAGCATGTCATCATATTAAGCGATGCATAACGTAAGAAGACACGGAAGAGTGCGACCTCTCTTACGGACCCGTGTAGTCCTCAAGGTCATCTGCTATGTTGATGATGGTAATGCAGTTGTCCTGGCTGCCGGCGGCGGGGAAGAAGATTTGAGGCGGCGAAAGACAGTCTGGAGAGCGGATCCCTGCTGTGGTGAACCCTTCCGTCGTTGGAGCAGCTGAGCTGGGGTGGAACACAGCACCACAGGAGCAGGACAAACCACACATGGTTTTCTTTGACACATATCCGTCACAGAAGTAATTTTGTAAGGGCTTGTTTCAATTTGAGGATTCTAACAATGCAGGGATAGGAAATAGACAGGAATCGGATAGGAATGCACGTGCGAAACAGAGAATTTAAAAACACATGATTTCTGCCAATCTGGGTGTTTGGTTCACAAGAATTGGAAGATCACAGGATGCAAAGAAGCATGGTGAGATCAAGTCAAACCACAGGAAGTGTACAACCTCTTTGGCGAAGCCATGTCGATCTCAGCGTGATTGGGTTGGCCGGTGAGGATGCTCCGACTGACTTGGATGTCATAGGATGGGAAGAAGATCTTAGGCGTCTGGAGATGGAGCCCGAGGTACTGCTCCACTGTGATGGAGGGTTTCATCGTTGGAGCAGCTCCGGTGAGTTATACGACGCCGAGGCTGAAGCCGGACAAGAGAGACAATGTTAACCTGAGTGGAATTCTAATAGCATCTCCAATAGATGACGTAAAATACATAACCACAAAGTGCTAGATGTATACATCAGCCGCTCATTTCTAAACTTAACTGTCAAAACTAAATTTAACTGTCGAAACAGAACTTAACTGTCAAAACTGAATTTTGCTTTTGAAACTGAATTTTACTGTCGAAACTGAACGCACTAGAGGTGAGGCTACATGTCAGTCGACTGACTTTTTCATCTCTGGTCAGCCGATTTTGCAGCCGTTGGATACGAAATCAAGGGCTTGCAGTTCATCTTCAACCTCCACTCCCCTGAGCCGCCAGCCACCACTGGCCAAACAGCCGCTCCCCGCCGCCCCGCCCGCCCCGAAAACACTCCCCACCGCCGGTCCGCCACTGCCCCGGCCATCCCTCCAGGCCCCCCATGCCAAACTTTTTCCCCGACGATCCCCACGCCACCACCCCACCACCGCCGGCGACCACCGCCCCCACCCTGAACCCTAAGATAGATAGTGGGGTACCTCTCCGGCGAGCCCCCCTCCCGCTGCGGCTGGTTCTTCCTTAACTTCGGTGAGCCCTGAGGGAGTCCTGGATTAGGGGGTTCTCGGACAGCCGGACTATGTACTTTGGCCAGACTGTTGGACTATGAAGATACAAGATTGAAGACTCCGTCCCGTGTCCAGATGGGACTCTCCTTGGCGTGGAAGGCAAGCTTGGAAATACGGATATGTAGATCTCCTCCCTTGTAACCGACTCTGTGTAACCCTAGCCCCCTCCATGTCTATATAAACCGGAGGGTTTAGTCCGTAGGACAACAACAATCATACCATAGGCTAGCTTCTAGGGTTTAGCCTCTACGATCTTGTGGTAGATCAACTCTTGTAATACTCATATAATCAAGATCAATCAAGCAGGAAGTAGGGTATTACCTCCATTGAGAGGGTAAACATCGTGTCCCCCGCCTCCTGTTACCATCCGCCTTAGACGCACACTTCGGACCCCCTACCCGAGATCCGCTGGTTTTGACATCGACATTGTTGCTTTCATTGAGAGTCCCACTGTGCCGTCACCACAAGGCTTGATGGCTCCTTCGATCATCGGCAACGATGCGATCCAGGGTGAGGTTTTTCTCACCGGACAGATCTTCGTATTGGCGGCTTCAGTCTGCGGGCCAACTCGCAGCAGCCATCCGGAGAGATCGAGACTCGCCCTGGCCATCGAGGCCAGGTTTGGAAACAGATTATCTGCCGACATCCGCGGTGACTTGATCCTCGACGGATTCGAGCCCATGTCAGGTGCGCCGCACAATCACGACGAGCATGACTTAACTCTGCCGTCGGACAGTGTTCGGGAGATCAAACCTGCAACCACTCTGGCCCTCAATCTGGAACAAATTGCGCCATCTGAGGACGGGTGCATGGACCCCGCCACGGAGGCCGCACACTCAGTGGCGATACAGCCGAGTACTGACTTCACCTCCTACGAGACCCATGTTGCCGAACCGTTGGATTCGTCCCCGGCCACGGGTTCCGAGCCTCGTGCGTCCGTGCCTATCAAATCCGATTGGGCACCTATCATGGAGTTTACCTCCATGGATATCTTTCAGCACTCGCCCTTTGGCGACGTGCTAAACTCGTTGAGGTCTCTCTCTCTATCAGGAGACCCTTGGCCGAACTATGTACGGCTAGAATGGGATGCAGACGACGAAGAAATTCGCTCCACACCCACCACCCACTTAGTAGCCACTGTCGATGGTTTAACCGACATGCTCGACTTCGACTCCGAAGACATCGACGGTATGAACGATGATGCAGGAGACGAACAAGAACCACCGCCAACAGGGCGCTGGACTGCCACCTCATCATATGACATATACATGGTGGACACCCCCAAAGAAGGCGATGGTGATAAGACAGCGGAGGATAATCCCTCCAAGAAGCAATCCAAGCAACGACGTCAGTGGCGCCGCTCTAAGTCCCACCATAGCAAAAGCAGCGATACCGGCACAAGAGACAATAACGCTCTGGATAGTGCCGAAGACAACGACAATCCCCTCCAGCCAGACCTCCAGCGGGAGGATGAACAAGCTAGCCCTCTGGAACAGGCAGCAGACGGAGAATCAGAGGATGACAATTACATGCCTCTCTCCGAAGACGAGGTGAGCCTCGGCGATGAAGAATTTATCATTCTTGAGGATCCCGTCGAGCAGGAGCGCTTCAAGCGCCGGCTTATAGCCATAGCAAATAGCGTGAAGAAAAAGCAACAACAACTTTGAGCTGATCAAGATCTGCTAGCGGATAGATGGACTAAAGTCCTTGCGGCCGAGGAATACGAACTCGAACGCCCAACCAAGAGTTACCCAGAGCGCAGGTTGCTACCCCAACTCGAGGAGGAAGCATTAAAACCAACATCACCAGCGTATGATGCGGCGGATCGGCCACCTCGTGGCCGAGACAGAGGGGCATATCAGCCCGAAGTCCAACCCGCACCCCGTCGCCAGAGAACCAAAAACACCAAGGCCCAGGGCAACACTCGGGACCTACAAAACGTATTGGAAAACAAAGCAGGGCATACAAGATCGATCTACGGATCACAGGGTCGCGCCCCAACGCGTGATGATGATCGTCACGCCGGATACACTAAAAGCAAATCTGGCCGGGCCGAATACAACAGACAAGACTCGTACGAACTACCTCGTGACATAGCCCGGCACAGAGGCGCCGCACACCCCCTATGCTTCATCGATGAAGTAATGGATCATGAATTCCCAGAAGGATTCAAACCCGTGAACATTGAGTCATACGATGGCACAACAGACCCCGCGGTATGGATCGAGGATTTCCTCCTCCACATCCACATGGCCCGCGGTGATGATCTACATGCCATCAAGTACCTCCCACTAAAACTCAAAGGACCAGCTCGGCATTGGCTGAATAGCCTGCCAGCAAACTCCATTGGCAGTTGGGAGAATTCGGAAGATGCATTCCTTGACAACTTCAAGGGCACTTATGTGCGACCACCACATGCTGATGACTTGAGCCACATAACCCAACAACCCGGGGAATCGGCCAGGAAATTCTGGACTCGGTTCCTCACTAAAAAGAACCAAATCGTCGACTGTCAGGATGCTGAGGCCTTAGTGGCATTTAAGCATAACATCCGGGATGAGTAGCTCGCCCGACACCTCGGCCAAGAGATGTCGAAGTCCATGGTAGCCCTCACGACACTCATGACCCGCTTTTCCGCGGGCGAGGATAGCTGGCTGGCTCGCAGCAACAACACATTAAGGAATCCTAGCACTTCAGATGCCAAAGCTACTAATGGCAGACCACGTCGTAACAGACACAAGCGCCGCAACAACAGCAATAACGCCGAAAACACGACAGTCAATGCCGAATATAGTGGCTTTAAATCCGGTCAGCGGAAAAAGCCGTTCAAAAGAAGCAATCCGGGCCCGTCCAGTTTGGACCGTATACTCAATCGCTCCTGTCAAATTCACGGCACACCCAATAAGCCAGCTAATCACACCAACAGATAATGCTGGGTGTTCAAGCAGGCCGGAAAGTTGAATGCCGAAAACAAGGACAAGGGGATGCATAGCGACGACGAGGAGGAGCCTCGGCCACCGAACATAGGAGGACAGAAGAGGTTCCCTCCATAAGTGAAAACAGTGAACATGATATACGCAACCCACATTCCCAAGAGGGAATGGAAGCATGCACTAAGGGACGGCTATGCGATGGAGCCAGTCGCCCCAAAGTTCAACCCATGGTCCACTTGTCCGATCACCTTCGATCGCAGGGACCACCCAACAAGTATCCGTTATGGAGGATCTGCCGCATTGGTCCTTGACCCCATCATTGACGGATTTCACCTCACTCGAGTCCTTATGGATGGTGGCAGCAGCCCTGAACCTGCTCTATCGAGGATCTGATGTGCAAAATGGGCATAGACCCCTCGAGGATCAAACCCACAAAAACCACCTTTAAAGGTGTAATCCCAGGTGTAGAGGCCTGTTGCATGGGCTCAATCATATTGGAAGTGGTTTTCGGGTCTCTGGACAACTTTCAAAGCGAGGAGTTAATCTTCGATATCGTCCCCTTTCGCAACGGCTATCATGCACTACTTGGACGAACCGCATTTGCCAGATTCAATGCGGTACCACATTATGCATACCTCAAACTCAAAATTCCAGGACCACGCGGGGTCATAACAGTTAATGGAAACACAGGCGCTTCGCTCCATGCGGAGGAGCACTGCTGCGACCTCATAGCGAAGCACAAAGCAGCCTTATTAGGCAAACCGCCAATTCGGCGAAAAATACCCCAGACACCTTCAAGCGAGTCCGGAGTACCCCGCAGGCGGATCGGCAGGCACGTTTGGAGCCCGACTAGCAATTCGGCCTCCGTCCTAGTCCCAGTCAAGTGGCGAAATATGTGCCACACGTACATAACAACACACTCAAGATACCATGGGCATAGGCGGAGGCACCACTACGGCACGTCCCACAATGCGGCTAAACCGCCCCAGGGGTTGTATACCTTTATCATTTTCTCTCTTTCAGGACCTTACGCTCTGGAAGCCCTTTCCGACAGTCTAATTGTTGGACTCATCGCGGTAAGGAAATACCAAGGAAGCAAGACGGTCTGACGTACAAGGGAATCCCCAGGTGGTCTCTGATAACGATCAAAATACCCGTTTTACATACCCGTACGCAACTTGCCCTTGGAAAGGACATGTCAAATGGTCCTCTTTTTTGCTTATTGCACTACTTGTATCCGTACGCTTTGACATATTATTTAATAACAATGCGTAGCGTTAGCCTATTATTGCATTTCCCTTTCTTTTTTCTTTGTCTGCCTATTCACGAAAAATTGACCCCATACATTCTGGTACGACCAGTGTGCCAGGGGCTTCAGTATACCCCATAACACGGCGTGAGAAGTCCGAACAGTTTCGACAGTGCGGCACCCCGATCTTATAGCATTATATGCATCAGCTCCGAATCATGTCTTGGGACAATAGTTGGGTTTGCCCGGCTCCCATGTTTTGGTACCTTACGTTCCGCAATATCGGCTAAGGTAGCACTGAGAGAACTACTGCGATTGTGTCCCGGTTCTTCGGACGAGCACCTCGATGAAAGCGAAAAATGCTTGTCATGATAAGGCGAGAGCTGGTCGCTGTTCGAGAGGTCTCAAATCCTTAAAGAATTTTTCTGCTTTGGGCGAGGAGTCGGCCTTGTCCGACTTAGGTGTCGGAGTACAAAAATAGGGGCACGCTTTTGTACCCCTTTACCTGTGCACGGGCAGTCGGAGCCGCGCCTACGACCGCACCCATGAGAGCGAGGGAGGTGAGCCAAGGTAAGACCGAAGCCAAGACAATCAAAAGCAACGCCAAGGCCAATACCATAAAGAGCGGAGGGGCCAAGCAGGTTCCCAGGCAAGACCCTTGCAGCGCGAGCTCAGCGGCCCGGCAAGACCCTTGCGGGACAGCTCGCCCCTGTGAGCAGGCCACCCCTTGAGCCCCGGCCCCCGCGTCATCAACATGGGGCGAGGGCTCGGGAAGGCACCTCTATGGTGGCATGCAGGTATTTGTGAAGACATATTCAAGATCAGATGAGCATTAGAAGACGACGATCCTCGGCAAGATCCTTGCCGGGGAAGGCCACCAAACCCCCGGCAAGATCCATGCCGGGGACGACAACGCGCCACGGCAAGACCCTTGCCGGGCCACCCTGCAAGGCCCTCGCTAAGGACACCAGCGGGGCCACAGCCAGGCCCGCGCCAACCAAGCTTCCACCGTTCACATGCAGCTGCCAGCCCAACCAGCTGGGTGGGCACCTGCATGGCAACATGCAGTTCCAGGCCAACTCATCGAGCACCTGCGTGGCGGCATGCAGATCTTCGTGAAGACTCCACCATCGCGCCACCTCAGCTGCCTGGCTGCCTACATGGCACCACGCACCTCACTGGCCAGGGCGCGTGTCAAGGCGAGGAGGAGCGGCGACGGACGGGACGGGCCTCGCCTCCGTCACCAATAAAGCAAGGGGACACCTACACTACGCATTAAATGTGTCTTGTCACATGTCTGACGATAAGCTCGAGCCTTTGTCGCCTTTCCACCTCTTGTGTGTCCTTTGTGGCAGCCCATTCCAACTATAAAGGAGGCTCATAGCATCTTGGAGAAGGATTTGGCTCTTTCAGACGAGCCTTGACCACAGCTAGTTCGAGAACTCAGAACTCTCGAAATACACCCACCAAGAAGGACTAGGGTTTCACGCATCCTCGTGGCTCGAACCTGGGTAAGCGATCCTTGTGCTGTCTACTAGCCTGCTCTCCTCATAACCCTGCACCCGGCAACGTGGTAGGGATTCTTGTGATCCCATAGGTGTCGTTCCACACGACATCTTTGGCGCGCGGTAGAGGCGCAATTGTGAGAATCTGGTCTGGTAGTTAGCCAAGCAGTTCTTCATCGCCATGGCTCCTAAGAAGAAGATGGCCACGACGATCGGGTCATTGGGAGCCGAACGGCCCACGCCGGTGAGGACGAGCAGCGGACGGTCGCGAGCAGAACCAGGCCACAGCCGCGTGCACTAACGCCATGCCTGATCGAAGCTTTGCGGCGGCGTCGTTAAGCGCGCCAGACGACCAGCTACGTTGCGGATCAAAAGGCGGGCTGGGCCCCCAGGCGGCCGAGGCCCTCCAGGGAGTGTTCTTTGTGACATCCCGGGCGGCGCAGCGGCGTCCAGGCGCCCACACGGCGACCACCACGCGCTCTTCCATGGTGTGCGCTCGAGCAGCATCACCACGTCGGTGACCACAGGCACATACGAAAAAACCTGTCGTCATCTGCAAGATGAAGGGGTTCAACACGCTTCGCGAAACCTTTGGAGAAAATGGCGCGCAGCCGCTCGGTCGTGCGGAGCTCCTTCTAACGTAGTTAGAAGTCGAAGCGCTCCGTGATCCGCAGCTATCACCGCCCCCACGCCCGGTAGCTTTTACGCGCGCAGCTGCTCCTCAACTGCCCTCCTGCTGCGAGAAGCTCGGCAGTGGAGGCCACCATCAAGCCTCGTCGCCGTCGTAAACAAAGGCGATCCGCTACGGTGGGGCCCTCGGTCGGCGCTCACCGAAACCACCACATCTTTGGTCTTTGGGAGGACCGGGGAGCTGCGGCCACGGTGCACTCTCCTCCTCCTCCTCGCCGGCCGCTTGTGGCGTCATTATCGTGGCGGCGCTGCGATAACATCTCCATAGCATCGTCCAACCCGCGGACCCTCCGCAACCAGCGCCAGGTCCTTCGGGAACGAGCTCATGAAGATGCTCGAATCCTGATCGACCGCCCGGTGCAAAACGCGCCGCCAGTCGGACAAGCGGGCGGGACCCGCTATGGACCACCTGACACCGGGGGCTCCGGCGGCCTACCTTACGACACCGGTGCCGGCAAGAAGGTCAAGGCAGATGCCCCCGGCAAGGAGATTGGCGGGTGCGCCGCCTGCCGGGCCTTGGCGGCTACCGACAAGCCAGGAAGCTCCGGCAAGCAATACTGCAAGATCCACTGCACCAAGGGCCACGACCTCCATAACTAACGGCAGGTCGACTGCTTGCTGAGAAGCAAAAGGATGAGTACAAGAGGCGGGACAAGGAAAAGGACCAGGACGGTGCGGAGGGGTCCGGCTAGAAGCGTGGCGGCCAAGGAGGCTGCCCCAGCAAGGACAACCAGCAAGAGAGGCCCGCCCAGGGCCGCGACAAGAAACAAGAAGATGATGGTCACGACGAGGACGACGAGTCTGGTGAGCAAGGGTTCGAAGGCTCACGGAGGCCATGTGCATCGATGGCGGCCTCGCTGCATACCTCTCATCGCCGGTGAAGCGGTGGGCGCGTGAGATTCTGATGTGAGCCGTCGTTTGGCCTTCGGAAGCTCTGAAGTGGTCAACATGCCCCTCATCTTTGGCGTCGAGGACCACCGGCCGCACTACAGCGGTCGGGTGTTTGCCATTGTTGGTCTCACCAACAATCGCAACCTCGAGTGAACAAGATGTTGGTTGATGGCGGGGCGGCCTGAACCTGATCTTGCTGTCGTGATCAAAAGTTGAAAATCCTGATGGAGACCTCGAGGAACGGGCACGTTTCAAGGGGTCAATCTGAGGAGGAGCCAGCCGAAGGGAAAGGTCACACTGCCCGTGACGTTTCGAGGAGAGTTGAACTACAGGACGGAAAGGATAGTCTTTAACATAGCCGAGATCCCCTTACCATACAATGGGATCCTCGGCCGCCCAGCACTAGCCAAGTTCATGGCGGCGTCACACTATGCCTACAACATGCTAAAGATGCCTGGACCGTTGACCGTCATCTCCGTCCCCTCCAACAAGAAGGACGCGCTGATCTGCGCCGACCAGCTCTACAGGGAATCAGTTGCAGTGGCTGCCGTCAAGGCACCTGCTCCTGCCGCTGAAGCCCCGGGATGGAAGAAGAAGCCCGGCAAGACCTTCGCACCCACTCCGGCAAGATCACCTCCTCAGAGTGTTCTGCTACTGTCGAGGACGTGCCAGAGAGCTCTACCGACAAGAGCAAGAGACCCAGGGCCGAGCCACCGCAGACCAAGAAGGTGCCCGTCAAGGATGATGGCACGGGAGGGGCCTTCACCATAGGCTCCATCCTCGACAGCAAATAGGAAGGCACGCTCGTCACCTTCCTGCGGGTGAATGTCGACGTGTTTGCATGGCAAGCATCTGACATCCCCGGTGTTCCCAGGGAGGTGATTGAGCACCACCTGGCTGTCTGCCCTCACGTGCGGCCCGTCAAGCGGAAGGTCGAGCGAGGCTCTAGAGGCAGGAGTTCATCCGAGTAGATCATAAAGTTGGGCGGCAAGTTTGGTGAGAGGAGTACTCCACCCGACATGGTTGGCGAATCCGGTAGTCGTCTTGCTAAGGCGAATGGGAAGTGGGCGTGTATTGATTACAGATATCAATAAGGCTTGCCCTAAGGACCCCTTCCGTTGCGGCGCGATCGACTAGATTATTGACTCCGCGGCGGGTGCGATCTGCTATCATTCCTCGACGCCTACTCACGCTACCACCAGATCTTCATGACGAAAGAGGATGAAGAGAAGACAGCATTCATCACCCCATGTGGTACGTATTGCTTTTTACGGATGCCTTTCGAGTTGAAGAGTGCCAGCTCAAAGTTCGCAAGAGCAGTCCAAATTGGTTTTGAACCTCAGCTCCATAGAAATATGGAGGCCTACATGGATGACATAGTGGTCAAAACCAAGGACGGGCCAACTCTTGTGCAAGATCTGGAAGAGACATTTGCTAACCTGCGCAAGATCAACCTCAAGCTGAACCCTGAGAAGTGTATCTTTGGCGTTCCGTCCGGCAAGCTTCTCTGGTTCTTTGTGTCACAGTGCTGGATCGAGGCAAACCCAGACAAAATCAAGGCTATTGAGCAGATCGAGGCGCCCAAGCGGATCAAGGATGTGCGTCGGCTCACCGGCTGCGTTGCCGCCATGAGCCGATTCATCTCCAAGTCCTCCAAGCATGCCCTTCCCTTCTTCAAAATCTTGAAGAAGGCAGGCCCAATAGAGTGGACCCCAGAAGCCGAGGCAGCACTCCAGGATTTGAAGAAATACCTTTTCTCCACGCCAATACTGGTTGCGCCTAAACCACAAGATTCGTTGCTGCTGTATCTGGCAGCGACGAATCAAGTGGTCAGCGCCACACTGGTGGCACGGAGGGAGGTCGACGAGGAGGAAGCAATGGAGGCAGAACCAGCGGATGGCAAGCCAAAGATTCCCCCGGCAGGGCCTGGTGCTGACAAGGCGCGTTCCCCGGCAGAGTCTGATGCCACCAAGGCAGTACCCGCACAGTCGAGTGAGGTGGTACCGAAGAAGAAGATGATGCAACACCCGGATTACTTTGTCAGCTCCCTCTTGCAGGAGGCTAGGTCGAGGTATTCCGGCGTGCAAAAATTGCTCTTCGGCCTCCTTATGGCCTCGAGGAAGCTGCGTGACTACATCCAAGCCCACGAGATCACTGTCGTCACCCGCTTTGCCGTTACAGCGGATCTGCACAACCCAGAGCGCAACGGAAGGATTGTGGAATGGGCCTTGGAGCTGTCAAGCTTCGGTTTAAGGTTTGAAAGTACCTCGACAATTCAAAGCAGAGTCTTGGCAGAGTTCATCACAAAATGGACCTCGACGCCTGACGAAGAAATCCAGGAGACCACTCTCCCGGCAGGAAGCGGACCCTTGTTGGATCATACACTTTGATGGGGCTTTCTCGCTGCAAGGAGCGGTGCGGTGTGCTACATCGCACCCACGGAGAACACCTTAAGCACGTGATCGGATGCACTTCCGTGGAGATGTCCACCAACAACACTGCTGAGTACGAGGATTGCTTGCGGTCTCGAGGATCGCGGTAGACCTCGGGGTTAAGAAGCTCATCGTCAGGGGTGACTCGCAGCTCGTTGTCAGGTAGGTCAACAAGGATTATCAGAGCCCATTGATGGAAGCTTACGTAGATGAGGCGAGGAAGCTGGAGGAATGCTTTGACGGTATCCGGCGAACACGTCCCCAGCGAAGAACGACATTGCTGATTACTGTCAAAGCGTGCTGCATTCAAGCTACTGTGGAACCGGTACCTTTTGCTCGGCTAACTCAACCATCCGTCGAACCATCGGCGAGGGCAGAACAAGCGGAGAAATCAGGTCCCGAAAGTACTTTCCCTCTTGAGCCCCACAGGGCTGCGGCAAGAGTCTTTGTCGCGGGACCTTGAGCCTGCCAAAACAGCGGCTCCGTGGGCGTCAAGCCCTGACCGTAGAGACAGCCGCTCCCATGGCAGAAGAGATGCCTTTGGTCCTTGTCGTCGAGCCCCAGGCTCCGGCATGGGCACATCATACCGTCCAATTCCTCCAAACAGGGGAGCTTCCTGAGCAGCAGGAAGAAGCGGAGAAAGTAGCCCGTTGGTCCGCCCTATACCAGTTCGTCGATGACGTCCTGTACCAGAGAAGGCCGAACGGTGTGAAACTCAAGTGCACCCCCAGGAGGAAGGACTGGAGCTGTTGGCGGAGATACATGGAGGCATATGTGGCTCCCACATAGGGTCGAGGGCCCTTGTCGGGAAGGCGTTCCGGCAAGGTCTCTTCTGGCCCAGCGCCCTCCAGGATGCAACTGCACAAGTAACCAAGTGTGAAGCATGCCAGTTCCATTCAAAGAAGCTTCATCAACCAGCTCAAGCCCTTCAAACAAACCCTCTCTCCTGGCCATTCTCGGTCTGGGGGCTCGATATACTGGGCCCTTTCCCCCACGCTGTCGGGGGCTTTGAGTACTTGTATGTTGCAATCGACAAGTTCACAAAGTGGCCGGAGGTGGAAGAAGTGAGGAAGGTGACTGCTTAGTCAGCTGTCAAGTTCTTCAAAGGACTGGTCTGCCGTTTTGGTGTGCCAAACAGAGTCATCACCGACAACGGCACGCAGTTCACAAGCAACACCTTCATGCAGTACATCCAAGACCTTGGCAGCAAGGTCTGTTTTGCTTCCGTGGCACATCCACGAAGCTACGGCCAAGCTGAGAGGGCAAATGTTGAAGTGTTGCGAGGCCTGAGAACAAAGACATTTGACAAGCTGCACAAGAGTGGAAGGTGCTGGATTGATGAGCTGCCGGCGGTTCTTTGGTCGATCAGGACGACGCCAAATCAAGCCACCGGCAGACACCTTTGCCCTGGTATCTGGCGAAGCAGATTCTCCCACGGAACTCATATCTGGGTCACCTCGGGTGCGCTTATGATGAGCTTGAGTAAAGCCGTTGCACCAAGATGACGCGGCGCTCCTTGAGGAAGATCGTCTTGAGCGGTTGTGAGAGCAACTGACGCTACCGGCAAGCCTTGCGCTGCTCCCATAACCGCAAGGTTCATGCCCGAAGCTTTGAGGAAGGCGACCTTGTTCTTGGCGCGTTCGATCGGCCAGAATTCCAACAAGTTGGCCTTGAAGTCTGAAGGCCCTTATCGAGGTATCTGAGTGTCACGCCCAAGATGCGACCCTATCCTAAAGGAATTCGAAGGTCCCACCAAGGATAGAAGCGCATCTTGAAGACGCTTTTGCAAGGTGGATATCATTACATCAAACCAGGACATAATAGTTGGGGATACATACATAAGGCACAAACGCCCCAAGAATACATCCACATCATACAAGAGATCAACATCCGACTACGGATGAAACATAAACAGAAACTCAAACAATATCCACCCTGCTAGCCCAGGTGCCGACCTGGAACCAATCCCCTGATCGAAGAAGCAGAAGAAGAACTCCAAAACAAGTAAACATCGCTCTCGCGTCATGATACTCGTAATACCTGTACCTGCAACTTTTGTTGTAGTAATCTGTGAGCTACGAGGACTCAGCAATCCCATTACCATGGGTATCAAGACTAGCAAAGCTTAATGGGTAAGGAAGGGGTAAAGTGGTGAGGTTGCAGCAGCGACTAAGCAAAGTATGGTGGCTAACTTACGAAACAAGAGCGATGAGAGGAGCTTAGCAAACGGTCGTCAACTAGTAATGATCAAGAAGTGATCCTGAACTCCTACTTACGTCAAACATAACCCAAACACCGTGTTCTCCTCTCGAACAACCCCGAAAAGAGACCATCACGGTTACGCACGCGGTTGGTGTATTTTAGAAGAGTTTACTTCAAGTTTACTACAACCGGTTATTAACAAATTCCCATCTGCCACATAACCATGGGCACGGCTTTCCAAAGTTTAAACCCTGCAGGGGTGTCCCAACTTAACCCATGATAAGCTCTCACAATCAATGAAGGATATTCCGTCTCCCGGGAAGACCCGATCATACTCGGAATCCCGGTTACAAGACATTTCAGCAATGGTAAAACAAGACCAGCAAGACTGCCCGAATGTGCCGACAAATCCCGATAGGAGCTGCACATATCTCTTTCTCAGGGCACACCGGATGAGAAAGACGTCGGGTTGGCATAGACCCTGATTGCCCAGGGGGCGCCGGACATCGCTCGGTTTGGACCAACACTCAGAGGAGCACTGGCCTGGGGGCTAAAATAAAGATGACCCTCGGGCTCCGGAAACCCAAGGGAAAAAGGCTTAGGTGAGGCAAATGGTAAAACCAATGTTGGGCCTTGCTGTAAGGGTTTTATTCAAGGCGAACTGTCAAGGGGTTCCCATAACACCCAACCGCGTTAGGGACGCAAAATCCGGGAACATAATACCATTATGAGGGAAACTAGGGCGGCAAGAGTGGAACAAAACACCAGGCATAAGGTCGAGCCTTCCACCCTTTACCAAGTGTATAGATGCATTAATTAAGTAAGAGATATTGTGATATCCCAACATAAACGTAATCCAACATGGAGCAATCTTCATCTTCACCTGTAACTAGCAAGGCTATAAGAGGGGCTGAGAAAAAGCGGTAACATAGCCAAACAACAGTTTGCTAGGAAGAGTGACAAAGGTTAGAGGTTCATGGCAATTTGGGAGGCTTGATAAGCAAGTGGTAGGTAACGAGGCATAGCGATAGAACGAAGCAACTAGCATAGCAATAATAGTAGTGAGATCCAAGGTAACGGTCATCTTGCCTGAAATCCCGCTAGGAAGAAGAACGAGTCCATGAAGAAGATGAAGCCACGAAGACGAACCAAGCGTAGACGAATGAATCCTCATGATCGCAACGAAACGCGAACTATCGAGAAGAAGCACACAACATGGTAAACACACCACACATGAACAAGGCATGATGCTCAACCAAGTATGATGCATGACAAGGCTACACGAAGCTACTCATGGCAAGACATGATGCATACAAGGGCAACACATCAAAGCAGGTTTAAATGAGGCCGGAAACAACATATAACAATTCCGGTAAGTCCTCATATGCAAATTTCGAAATTGGTTCAGATCTGAATAAACCTTATGTTCAAGTTGATAAACAGCAAGTTAAGATGCACTACGATGATCTACACGAAATTATAGTCAAGTTACATATAAAGTTCATTAGATTTGGAGCTACGGCCTAAAAGATATGAGCAAAACATGTTAAACATGGCATTGATGCAAAACACATTCAAACAACAAGCAAACACACTCAAAACATGGATGCAACAAGGTAACATGAAATTATATGCAAAACTAAGCAAGTTTCATATAGAGCACACTCAAAACAGAGCAACGGTTCAACACATACACATGAAACAAGTTTAAAGGACAAGCTGTCCAAAACAACAACTAGGCATCTTGCAAACATCAAAAAAATATGCTAAAGCACCTCTACATGGAAACAAAAGGCGTGGACATGATGTACAGGTAAAGCATGACAAAACATGAACAGTGAGCTATCTCCAGAAATCATTAGAACATGCTCAAAAGGACATCAAAATATTGCAAATAATAACAGTTTCACAGACTTAGAAATCACTGGACATGACAGAAATAACATCAGGTTGCAATGTTTAGAGCTATCAAACAACATGCTACAGGAACTTATCATGGAAACCAAAGGCATGGCATGAGTCTATGAATTGCATAGAACAATAGTCCCTTAATGATCACGAGCCAAAAAGGCACAGGAGATATGATGGCACCCATGTAAACATAGCAAGTTTCATAAACAGATTCAGACTTAGCAGAAAAACTGAGCATGGCATAAAAAGAATTATGAAGGCATCTTTGCGAGCTCGAATCACTCACCACAAGGCATTTCATGACAAAACAATCATACCTACAGCAAGATGGCATGTTCATGAAGCAAAGCATGGCAATAGCAAGTTCATAGGGTGCATGGAACACTAGAAAAACACGGCAAAACTGAACTTGATGTTAACAGGATGACAGCAACATTATTTAGCAAGTTTGGGGCATGATAATAACAAGCTACAGCAGGCTATAAATGCAAAGCAAGGCATGGATGGATTCAACATAACATTCAAAACAAAAAATCCTTAGTGAACATCTTCAGATTATGCATGGAGCTCATGGTATCAACAGGTTTACATAGCATCACAATATTATAGCTAGAGACTTGACAGAAATGACTAAGTCACAGAAAATAGCAACATCATGGAGGCTACTTTGCAAGCTTGTAATAATCAACACATGGAATATCATGAAGAGGGAATTGCTGCACAGCAAACAAGGCATCTTGTAGCTCATAAAACATATAGACATCATGCTCAAAAGAAAATCACACGAAAAGATACAAAAATGCCAAATGAGCAAGTTCTGTTAAACTACAGCAGACAACATCACATAGCAGTCATGCAACAATGATTAGGACATCAAGATTGACTCAAACAAGAATGGCACAATGGAACAAAATGAATAGCATCTCACAGTGAACATTTTTATATATCATATGCACAAAAAGGAGCAGCACACAAGAAGTTACAACAGATCAAAGTGGGCACCAGATTGCAAGTTTTTAGGGACTTGGTCGTTTTCTGAAGAAAAAAATGAGTGAATGCAAAATTACTAAATAGCGCACGGGCGGGGTGTAGCAGCGGGGCTCACCATGGGCTTCGGCCCAAAACGAAGAGGAGGCGAGGCAGGCCGGCGTGAGGCTTGGGCTGGGCAGCGAGACCCGGAGGAGATGGGCAGCATGGGGCCTGCGAGGTCAGCAGGCACGCCGGATCGGGCTCCTCCTGATCCGGTGCGGAAGGCGGAGGCTCCGGTGGGATCCGTGCCCGGCGGCGCCAGTGAAGCTCGACGGCGGCGAGGGAGACGGCCGATGAGGAGGAGGTCGGGGCGCAGGGGAGCTCCGGCGTGGAGGCGGTGAAGCGGGAGGACGCGGGCGGTGAGGCGAGTCAGGCGGGCTGGCCGAGATCCGCCGGCAGTGGTCCAGACAGCGAGGCAGCCAAAGCGAGTCGCCGAAGGTGTGGTGGCCTTGGGCAGGGCGACGGCAGCAAAGCAGCTTCTGACAGACTGACAGTGAAAGCTGCAGGCGCCCCAGGCAAAGGTGTGGGTCGGCGGGAGGAGGAGGCGGCTGCAGGCGCCTCAGGGCCCGGATCGGCCCGCGACGGGCCTAAGATGGGCTCCGGCGGGCCCGACGAAGTGGGGGGAGGTGGAGAGGTGACGTGGCCGGCGGTGATTGGGCGAGGCGGCGGCGCTGCTGGCGTGGCAGCCTGCCATTGGTGGTGTGATGTGGAGGAGGCGGTGGACATGTCGTGGTGGCCTTGAATCGTCCGACAGGCTTGAGGAGGTGGTAGACTAGGGTTTAGACTGCGATTTTGAAGGGGGGAGGTGTTTATATAGGTAGAGGGAGTTAGGAGTGTCCAAATGAGGAGCAGTTTTCGCCCACACGATCATGATCGAACGACCGAGAGCATGGAGGGGGTTTGGATGGGCTCATGTGCTGTGGTGGAGGGTGTTGGGATGCAAAGAGAGAGGGGTTTCGGCTACGCAGTTAACCGTTGGGGTGTCAAACGGACTCCGAATGCGACAAAAATTGACAAGCGGTCTACCTACTCTAAAACAATACCGCATGTCAAGTTTCATCCCATTCCGAGAACATTTTCATGCCACTAACGAAACGAGGTCTGAGAGGAGCAACGGGTGCGTGTGAGAGAGTCGGAACGTGAGACGGACAACGGGGAAAAAGACCGGATGCAAGTTTTGAAAACATGAGGATGCAATGCATAAGATGACATGGCAAAATGCAACACGCAAGCACATGACATGGCAAAGACGGCGAATAACTGGAAGACACCTGGCGCATCAAATTCGGGGCGTTACAACGAGTCACCGGGCCTGCCGCAGTCTGCCTGGAGACCGAGGATGCCGTCCCAGTGAGCAACTCCTGGAACATTGAGCATCTTCGCAAGTTTTACCCGTAAGGTGCGGCTTGCCGGGCCTCCCAGCTAGCCACCTTTTGTACAAGCTTTGCCGGCAAGGCATGTGACCCTTTGTACAGAGTCAGGCGCAGACCCTGAGCATAATTAAATGAAGCGCTGGCGCCCTAAGTCATAGCATGCATGCTAGGTCAAGTCTCTTGATTGGTTAGGGTTGATAGTGCTCAACAGCGACTAACCCCTAGCTTAGAGGTCGAGTGCGCGTCTATCTATTTCTCTTATGTCCTCTTTTGGTTCGCAGGGCACATGAGCACTTCTGCTGAGCTACTTGGAAGAAAGAAAACAGACCGGCGTCCCGACCCCGCAACCAGAGTTGCCGGGGGTTGCAAGCACAAGGATCCAACCGCGGCAAGATGAGATTGCCGGGGGCTGCAGATCCAGATAAGTCTTTTATCTTCTGTCATGCATTTCGGAGCCGGACTGGGGTATGTGAAACCTCGTTTTTATCTCTAGGCTGCCGTGCTCCTCTTTTTCCTATACCTAAGGATTATTTCCTGGGTCCGGATTTGGTTGTAGCCACGGAGCCAAGGAAGTAAAACGAGGAGCCTAAAGCCCACCTCATCCCTGCCTCGGCCAAGAGCGCTGGAACGGTCGAGTTGAGTGGGGGGACGGCAAGGCCTGTTGCCGGGCGAAAAACGTATGTCTTAAACAATAACAAGGATTCGCTCCTTGTCGCGGGTTTTACCCACGAATGAAAAACCCATAAAACATCCATTTTTCATTAAAAACATCCCATAGAGGTACAGTTCGTGCGAGATGAAAAACATGAGCAAGGGGATTACAAGTTTTAAATTTAACAAAGGCCCGCAGGCTTACAGATTAAAAAAGAAATAAGGTGCCCGTGATCCCTTTCTTGTCCCTCTCCTCAGGAGGCAGGTAAAGGAGGCGAGAGGGCAAAAGGGGCACCTAGGCCAGCTACGAGCAGCAAAAAGCACCAAGAGAACACCTCGGTGGCTGCCCATAGGTGGGCCGGTGATGACGGTGCCGAGAAAGGAGCTGGAAGACGAGGCGGTAGGACCGGTAATACGTGATGAAGGCGTCAGTGCCCGCGTACTCAGAGTTGACGGCCTTGCCGCCCGCCCCCTTCCTCTTCCGCAGCCTCCCGACGCGAGCCGCCCAAGGAGATGGCCCCGAGAAGTTCAAGGAGTTGGCCTCACCCCCGGCAAAACCCTGCTGGAGGAGCGGCTAGGTGCAGATGCTGCTGTTGCCGCACCCTCCCAGGCGTGGGGCGTCCGACGCCTAGTCAGACTCGTCCCCGTTGTCCTCCTCATCACTTTTGCTCGAGGAAGAGCTTCCATCGTCGGAATCTCCATCAGAGGAGCTCTCCATGCAACATTTCAGGAGAGTTCCAAACTCTCCGAAGACCTTGATGGAGAGCAGGCCGTCCTCCATTAATTTGAAGTAGAGGACGAGCCCTGCCGTCAGGCTGTGGATGCGGGCGAACGTCTTCCATCCACGGCGGAGGTACATAACCCGGAGGGCAGGAAGTCGGCGTCGACCGCGTGCCCTGTTCCCACATCCCTCATGTGCAACCTTTGAGGTGCAGAGTGAGTCACGCTCCATCACCCGAGCAAATGGGGCAGGGAGACGAAGACGACGACGCGGAGGCTGGCGCAGCCTAATGAAGAACTTGCAAGGTTGGTCTTCAACGTGGCCCTCCATCGGGAAGGGCATCATTGGCGGGGGAAAGGCCGGCGCCTCACCCCGTCCTCCTCTTCCCCAAGCGCTACGGCGTCTACCCCGGCCTCGCCCACGGCCTCGCCCCCTCCCTCTTCCCCTCACGGCCAGCTCCACCACCGCAGGCTCAGGAGGAGGAGGGACGCGTTGTCGAGCGGCAACCCTCGCTGCCACCATCAAAGGACCAGGATTCCCTTTCTCCATGGCGAGTGAAAGGAAGAAGAAGAAGCAAGAGGAGATAGATGACAGAAGAGTGTGGGACACCATCCCCCCTTCCCCCTCCTTATAAAGGAGCGGGGTCGGGGCTCGGCCGCCCTGTTCGGCCAATCCAGCCACCAGAGGCGCGCGGAATCGGGACCGACCTGCTGCCCCAACCAGCGACGACCCGGTTTCCCGCCCCCGCCGCTTGCTACCCCAAGTGCATCGGGGACGCGTGGTGGACGTGCAGAACCGAGGGGACGGGCGAAACGACCTCTCCCCACCCCGTGATCATGGGGAGTGGACGCCTTGAAGACAGCGCCCCGGCCCCGTTCAGTAAATGAGTCGCGGCTCCACGCCTCCCTCTTTTTACGGGGAAGGCGCGAGCCGCCTCTTTACTGTGATCTGACGCATGCGTGTGAAAACCGCCTCACGCATGCCGCCCATGTCACGCACACCCCTCCACGCCGCGCCGCACGCGCCGGTCGTGGGAAGCGAAGCGCGCGAAGAGTCCTACCACGGTAAAAACGCCGCACCTGCCCGCACACCGTTTTGGGCCTGGCCCAACAACGTGTCGCGCTTATGTGTGGCCCAGGCCCGGGGGCTCCTATCGGTGTACAAAAATAGGGGCACGCTTTTGTACCCGTTTACCTGTGCACGGGCAGTTGGAGACACACCCACGACCGCACCACGCAGAGCAGGGGAGGTGAGCCATGGTAAGACCGAAGCCCAAGACAATGAAAGCAATGCCAAGGCCAAGACCACAAAGAGCAGAGGGACGAAGCAGGTTCCCCGGCAAGACCCTTGCAGGGCGGCATCAGCGGCCCCGAAAGACCCTTGCCGGGACAGCTCGCCCCGCACCAACAGAGCGACCAATCCTTGAGCCCACAGCCTCCAACGCCGTCATCAACATGGGACCAGGGCTCGGGAAGGAACCTATGTGGTGGCATGCAGATCTTTGTGAATACATATTCAAGATCAGATGCGGATTAGAAGACGACGATCCTCGCCAAGATCCTTGCCGAGGAAGGCCACCAAACCCCCGGGAAGATCCTTGCCGTGGACGACAACGCGCCACGACAAGATCCTTGCTGGGCCACCCGGCAAGGCCCTCGCCAAGGACGCCAGCGGGGCCACCGCCAGGCCCTCACATGCAGCTGTCAGCCCAACCAGCTGGGCGGGCACCTGCGCGGCAACAAGCAGCTCCCAGGCCAACTCATCGAGCGCCTGCGTGGCGGCATGCAGATCTTCATGAAAGCTCCACCACCACGCCACCTCAGCTGCCTGGCTGCCAACATGGCACCACGCACCTCACTGGCCAGGGCGCGTGTTGCTACGTCTCGAGCTTGCGTTGGTTTTCCCCGAAGAGGAGGGGATGATGCAGCACAGTAGCGTAAGTATTTCCCTCAGTTTTTGAGAACCAAGGTATCAATCCAGTAGGAGGCCACACGCAAGTCCTCTTACTTGCACAAAGCGATAGCTACTGCAACCAGCGCGATTAGGGGTTGTCAATCCCTTCACGATCACTTACGAGTGAGATCGATAGAGATAATATTTTGGTATTTTTGGTATAAAGATGCAAAGTGAAAAGTAAAAGCAAAGCAAGTAAATAAAGTGATGGAGATTGATATGATGAGAATAGACCCGGGGGCCATAGGTTTCACTAGTGGCTTCTCTAAAGAGCATAGATATTCTACGGAGGGTGAACAAATTACTATTGAACAATTGACAGAATTGAGCATAGTTATGAGGTTATCCAGGCAATGATCATGTATATAGGCATCACGTTCGAGACAAGTAGACCGAAACGATTCTGCATCTACTACTATTACTCCACTCATCGACCGCTATCCAGCATGCATCTAGAGTATTAAGTTAAAAACAGAGTAACGCCTTAAGCAAGATGACATGATGCAGAGTAATAAATTCATACAATATGATAAATACCCCATCTTGTTATCCTCGATGGCAACAATACAATACGTGCCTTGCAACCCTTTTTGTCATTGGGTAAGGACACCGCAAGATTGAACCCAAAGCTAAGCACTTCTCCCATTGCAAGAACTACCAATCTAGTTGGCCAAACCAAACGGATAATTCAAAGAGACTTGCAAAGATAACTTAATCATACATAAAAGAATTCAGAAAAGATTCAAATATTATCCATAGATAAGCTGGATCATAAACCCACAATTCATCGGTCTCAACAAACACACATAAAGAAGATTACATCGAATAGATCTCCACGAGAGAGGGGAGAATATTTTATTGAGATCCAAAAGAGAGAAGAAGCCATCTAGCTACTAACTATGGACCGAAGGTGCAAGTAAACTACTCACACTTCATCGGAGGGCTATGGTGTAGATGTAGAAGCCCTCCGTGGTGGATGGCCCCTCCGTGAGCTCAGGAACAGGCCCCAAGATGGGATCTCGTGGATACAGGAAGTTGCGGCGGTGGAATTAGGTTTTTGGCTCCCCCCTTGATCTATTGGCGGTACGTAGGTATATATAGGAGGAAGGAGTATGTCGGTGGAGCGTCAGGGGGCCCACGAGGCAGGGGGCACGCCCAGGGGGGGAGGGCGCGCCCCCACCCTCGTGACCTCCTCTGGCACTCCTTGGAGTAGGGTCCAAGTCTCCTGGATCACGTTCGGTGAGAAGATCACGTTCCTGAAGGTTTCATTCCGTTTGGACTCCGTTTGATATTCCGTTTCTTCGAAACACTAAAATAGGCAAAACCAGCAATTATGGGCGGGGCCTCCGGTTAATAGGTTAGTCCCAAAAGTAATATAAAAGTGGAAAATAAAGCCCATTATAGTCCAAAACAATATATAAAGTAGCATGGAGCAATCAAAAATTATAGATACGTTGGAGACGTATCACGTGTCAAGGCGAGGAGGAGCGGCGACGGACGGGACGGGCCTCGCCCCCATCCCCAATAAAGCAAGTAGACACCTACACTACGCATTAAATGCGTCTTGTCCATCAGAATCTGACGATAAGCTTAGAGCACTTTGTCGCCTTTCCACCTCCCGTGTGTCCTTTGTGGCAGCCCCTTCCAACTATAAAAGGAGGCCCATAGCATACTGGAGAAGGATTCGGCTCTTTCGAACCATGCACTGACCACAGCTAGTTCGAGAGCTCAAGAAGTCTCAGAAATACACCCACCAAGGCAGGACTAGGGTTTTACGCATCCTCGCGGCCCGAACCTGGGTAAACAATCCTTGTGCTGTCTACTAGCCCTGCTCTCCTTGCAACCCTGCGCCCCGACAACCGTAGTAGGGATTCTTGTGATCCCATAGGTGTCGTTCCACATCGACATTAGGCGTATATAGCGCCCCAAATTCGGCCTTCCGAATACTAGGGTGTAACATCCCCAGCATCACACTACAGTAATCTCCCCCTAATAAAGGTCGTGTCATCATGATCATCATGCTAAAATGCCACTTGTCCAAAATCTGCTTCAAATTCAAATTCAAATTGCATGTCAAATATTTGCTTCTTCTTTCATGCAATCAAAATAGTTCACAATATGACCAATATTCACTAAGTATTTTTCATGTTAAAACCAAAATCTTTGGACTTCCCAAATTGCCTCTGGAAATTAATTAGTGTTCCAGGAGCATTTAAATATGCCATTCCCAATTTCCAAAATCCCTAGACAATTTCTCTTGCCTCCAAACTATTTGTGGCAATACCTAAAAATGTGGAGGAATTAATGGGCCAAGTCCCATATTTTTCCTAAATCCTTTTGAGGCTCAAATAAATCGTTTCCTCTCTCTATTTAATTTTTAAAAAAAGGGAAAGACAAAAGAGAAAGAGGAAGAAGAGGACCTAATCTATTGTCGCTATGGACCATCTAGCAAAAGGGAAGGCACAACCCACCTCCCTTGACTTATCTCCCTCCTCGGTACAGGAGGCAGGGGTCGTGGCAGGCATCCCCCGGCCATGGTCGTGCCTTGCCACGCGTCGGCCATCCGCCGGCTCCTCCCCCTACATCTACCCCGACACCCCCTCCCAGGAAACCCTAGTTCTCATCCCCTCCTTCTTGCGCCACACACACACACGCACTGCCGACGCCATGGTCGATCTCGTCCTCATGGCCACGATGCTCCCCGGTGCTTGGGAGGATGACCAGGAGCTTCATCGCCGTCATCTGCTTCGTCTACGTGCGTCATATCGAGCGGGGCGTCCTCGTACGCTCGTCATAGACGTCTTCTTCCCCGCCACGGCCACGGCGCCATCGCCGTCGATCTCCACCACCGGCGCCTCCCCGCGGTTCCGATCACGTCCACGACCTCCCTCGCAGTGAGCCCCGTCCATCCCCCTTCATTGCCCCTTCGATTTGTTGCCGTAGCCACCATCCCCGAGCTCGTCTCCCGTGTACGCGTACGTGCATGCTTGGTGCCGCTGCTCTTTGTTTCTGTTGCTTCACGTTGCTACTGCTCTTGCGTTGGTCCTTGTGTTGCTGCTGCCCCACTCACCGCAAGATGCCGCCCTTACCCGCGCCCAGCCCTACGCACCTCGCCCCCGGTCACACTCGCCGTCGCCCCACGGCCTTTCTACAGCGTGCCGCGTTCGCTGGCGCTGGCCGCCGCTCGCCCTGGCCGCGTCCAAGGCGTGCCCCCGCAGCCGCTCACGGCCCTGCCTACTTCCTATAGCGCTACTGCTACTGCTACTTATTGCTACCTGCTGCTGCACAGCCATGGCGATCGGCCATGTCTTTGTGCGTGTGCGCCTGGCCGTGAGGCTGGTTGTGCCTCTGGCCGGCCATGTGCAAAGTAGTTTAGAGCTAATTGCTAGTTAGATTAGCTACTAGCCTATGGCAGGTGGAACCCCCTCCTTTAAATATCCACTTAAAAAGAAAATGCTAATATGTGTGAATGACACCAGGGTCCCACTGGTCCCATTGACCGATCAAACTCTTGGCCCAGGATAACCCAGTCAATGACATTCGGGTCCCCTTGGGCCTTTGACTAGTCAACGGTCTTAGTTGACTGTTGACTAGGCAGTCAACTGGACCCCACTTGCCAGCCACTAAAGCAGCTACCGTGTACACTTCTCTGTGTACAATTAGCAATTACGTATTAATTTATTTTCGAATTAAAATAATTCCAGAAAATTAGAAAATCACTTAAAAATTTAAAAATCCATAGAGAATAATCCGTAACTCGGATGAAAAAGTTTTATACATGAAAGTTGCTCAAAACGACGAGACGAATCCAGATACGCCCTCCGTTCATCTGTCGCACGTCCCTAGCATAGTGAACATGTAACCTTTCCCCTCCGGTTCGTTTGTCCGAAAATGCCAAACACCAGGAAAACTTTCCGGATGTTTTCCCCTTGCCGATGTCGCCTAGCTGCGTTAGAACACCTCTAGCACCGTTTATTGTTTTGTTGTGCATATGTTTGCGTGTATTTACTATTTCTTCCCCTTCTTCTCTCCGGTAAACCCCGAGACCGATGCTGCCGCTGTGATCGACTACGTCACCGACGACCCTTCTTCCCTTTCAGCGGAGCTTCCAGGCAATCCCCCCCTTTGATCATCCCGATATCGCCCATTCCATTCTCTCATGCTTGCATTAGATTTTGCTACTGTTATTGTTTGCTCCTATTCTGATGCATAGCCTGCTTTTGTATCTGCTATTGTACCTTACACCTTATCCTAAACTGGTTAGTATAGGTTGGTTAGTGATCCATCGATGACCCCACCTTGTCCTTGTTGCCCTGCTTCATCTTTGAAGAAGCTGATCAGCGTGATGTAAGACCAGGCCCGGCACCGCACATCACTTTCCCTTAGTTGCTCAACACTCTTTGGGTTACTATCGAGTGCCGAGGGTGAGACCTCTTCAAGACGCCGATGTTAACCTGTAGTGTAGCTATTGATCGTGGTCATCGAGGTGATTTCCTCCTTCACCACTTCGACACGGCTCGTCGTGCAACCCCTCAAGTGTGAACCTCGGTGGATCCTCTTACGTTCACCTTGATGATTACATCTAGTGGGATTCATCGGGGGTGATTCCTCGGGTTTTCCCCTTGATGTTTGGACACACGGATACTTGGACTTTACCTCTGTTACTTGGAAAGACGGGTCGACCCTGAGGGGTGCCCGCGCGAGCTTAATTGCGAGTGATGTGGAGTCGGGTTGACACGGAGGTTGCCCCGAGATAATTCGGCGTGGCGGGCATTCCTAGCCCTTGCCGCTAGTCCTCGAGGCAGAACAACGGGTCACATCTTCGTAAGTCTCGCTTGTTACCGCGTTCCTAATCCACTACGATTTGGATATTTGATCCGAGGGCCTCGGCCTGATAGCACTAACCATCACGTGGGCATAGTATGGGCGTTCTGCGTCGTATACATCAGCGAAGCTTAATAGGCGTGGCGCTGCCTTGTTGAAGGAGGTAGCTAGGTCTGCTCACCGCCGCGTACTGGCGTGCAGGAGTTCCGGGGAGATGGCCCATGACCCTGGGGGCATAGGTTTATTCGGTGTGCTGGCCTCTCTATTAAGCCTAGGTCGGGTTGCGCGTATTGTTTGGCGAGGCGGGCATGACCACGGAAAGTGTGTCGGCGGAGTTAAGCAAGCGTGGTGGGTAAGTTGGTGCACCCTGCAGGGTGAAAACATCTATCGATAGCCTGTCCTACCGTAACGGACACTTGGAGTTGTATCGATCGATACAACTAGAACTGGATACTTGTGATGAGAATTTGGATGGTGATGAGAACTGGATTGTGATGATAAGCTGGATAGTATGGCTCTGGGATCTCTTTCTCGCGGGGAGTCGAGAAAGGATCTCGGCCGAGGTAGATAACACTACTACTACTTTACTTTATGCTACTCTACTCCCTCCTGTTCTTTGCAAGATGGTGGTTTCGGAAGATGCTAGTCTTGGTAGGACTAAACCTTCTCTCTATTCGGCATTTACGCAGCCAGTCCACATATACAACCTTCCTTTGATAATGTTGCATATGTAGTGTAGATCCTTGCTTGCAGTACTTTGGATGAGTACTCACGGTTGCCTTGCTCCCCCTTTTCCCCCTTTCTTCTTCTTTCCGGTTGATGCATCCAGATGTCGGAGCCCAGGAGCCAGATGCCACCTTTGACGACTGCTACTACCCCGAGGGTGCCTACTACTACGTGGAGACCGTCGACGACCAGGAGTAGTTAGGAGGCTCCCAGGCAGGAGGCCTTGCCTTTTCGATCGTTGCTGCTTTTTGGAGCTAGCCTTCTTAAGGCAAACTTGTCTAACTCATGTCTGTACTCAGATATTGTTGCTTCCGCTGACTCTTGCGTATTCGAGCTTATGTATTCGAGCCCTCGAGGCCCCTGGCTTGTAATATAAAGCTTGTATTATTTTAATTTGTGTCTAGAGTTGTGTTGTGATATCTTCCCGTGAGTCCTTGATCTTGATCGTACACATTTGCGTGCATGATTAGTGTACGATTGAATCGAGGGCGTCATATAGGGGCTTCGCCAAAATTTAAAATTGTAGACTTCTATGCCTAAGTGACAGTGATAAAGCTATATAGTCCGATTGCCTGGTTCGCTGTGCTGAACACCTCCTTCGAAGGACCCAAAATTGGGATAAAGAGTGCTCAGGTTCATACCGAACACCTCAGTACTAGTTACATGGGGGCAGAAGCCGACGACTGGCCAACTCTCAAATTTCATAAACGGCCGCATAGAAGGTAATATTTAAATTAACAAGCATTGCATAGCGCAAATGAACTCGTTTCACATTACAGGATCACATGAGTACATTCATTCAAATATTACATCCTTAGCGCATTCCTCCGCCACAAGGCGAGCACCCTTCAGGACACTGTCATAATACTTTTCAGGGTGGCGATGCTCCTTGCCTTCCGGCAGCCCCTCCTTCACCAGCTTTACGGCGTCCAGCTTCGCCCAGTGCACCTTCACCCGGGCAAAAGCCGAACGCGCACCCTCGATGCAGACGGACCGCTTTATGACTTCAAGCCGTGGGCAGGCATTCACAAGCCGCCTCACCAGACCGAAGTAGCTATCAGGTAGGGGCTTGCTAGGCCACATCCGGATGATAAGACACTTCATGGCCTGTTCGGCAGCCTTGTGGAGCTCGACCAGTTGCTTCAGCTGGTCGCTCAAGGGCAATGGGTGTTCGGTCCCAGTATACTGAGACCAGAATGACTTCTCCGTCGAGCTCCTCTCCTCAGTCCGGTAGAACTCCACGGCGTGCGACACACTACAGGGCAGATCTGCGAACGCTCTTGGAGAGCTCCGAAGTCGGGTAAGTAAAAAGAAAGTTTCCTTCACATGCTTGTGTAGGACATTGAAGTATGTCTAGAGGGGGGGTGAATAGACTACTTGACCAATTAAAAACTTAGCCTTTTCCCAGTTTTAGAGTTTGGCAGATTTTAGCTATCTTAGGACAAGTCAAGCAATCATCACACAATTCAAGCAAGCATGCTAAGAGTATATTGGCAGCGGAAATTAAAGCATGCAACTTGCAAGAAAGTAAGGGGAAGGGTTTGGAGGATTCAATAGCAATTGGAAACGCGGATGTTTTTGGCGTGGTTCCGATAGGTGGTGCTATCGTACCTCCACGTTGATCGAGACTTCAACCCACGAAGGGTAATGGTTGCACGAGTCCACGGAGGGCTCCACCCACGAAGGGTCCACGAAGTAGCAACCTTGTCTATCCCACCATGGTCGTCGCCCACGAAGGACTTGCCTCACTAGCGGTAGATCTTCACGAAGTAGGCGATCTCCTCGCCCTTACAAACTCCTTGGTTCAACTCCACAATCTTGACGGAGGCTCCCAAGTGACACCTAGCCAATCTAGGACACACCACTCTCCAAGAAGTAACAAATGGTGTGTTGATGATGAACTCCTTGCTCTTGTGCTTCAAATGATAGTCTCCCCAACACTCAACTCTCTCTCATAGGATTTGGATATGGTGGAAAGAGGATTTGAGTTGAAAGCAACTTGGGGAAGGCTAGAGATCAAGATTCATATGGTAGGAATGGAATATCTTGGCCTCAAGACATGAGTAGGTGGTTCTCTCTCCGAAATGGTAAGTTGGAAGTGTAGGTTTGTTCTGATGGCTCTCTTCACGAATGAAGAGGAGGTGGAGGGGTATATATAGCCTCCACACAAAATCTAACCGTTACACACAATTTACCAATCTCGGTGGGACCGAATCAACAAACTCGGTTAGACCGATTTTAGTAAACGTAGTGACCGTTAGGGTTTTCGGTGGGACTGACATGCATCTCGGTAGGACCGATATGGTTAGGGTTAGGGCATAACGTAATCTCGGTGAGACCGATTACACAAACTCGGTGAGAACAATTTTGGTAATTAGCTAACCAGAGAGTTGGTCAGGTAAACTCGGTGGGACCGATTTGCTCTTTTCGGTGAGATCGAAATGTTACAAAAGGGAAACAGAGAGTTTACATAGCAATCTCGGTGGGACCGATCCGCTCTTCGGTGAGACCAAAAGTTCTGAAAAGGAAAGAGAGATTACAATCCCATCTCGGTGAGACCGAGATCCCTATCGGTAGAACCGATTTGCCTAGGGTTTGTTGCGAGTGGATATGACATTTGGAATCGGTGGCGCGGATAGGAAGAATCGGTGAGACCGATTTTGGCTTTAGGTTTAGGTCATATGTGGATGTGAGAAAGTAGCCGAGGGTTTTGGAGCATATCACTAAGCACATGAAGCAAGAGGCTCATTAAGCAACACCTCATCCCTCCTTGATAGTATTGGCTTTTCCTATAGACTCAATGTGATCTTGAATCACTAAAATATAAAATGAAGAGTCTTGAGCTTTTGAGCTTGAGCCAATCCTTTGTCAATAGCATTTTGAGGGATCCACTTTCATCATCCATGCCATGCCATTCATTGAGCTTACCTGAAATGTTCATCTTGGAATAGCATTAGCTCAATGAGCTATATGTTGTTATGAATTACCAAAACCACCTAGGGATAGGTGCACTTTCAATCTCCCCCTTTTTGGTAATTGATGACAACATATAGATCAAACCTTCGACAAATGATAATAAGATTACAAAATCATCGTCGCTTTGAGAAGTATGTCATAAGCAAGAGCTCCCCCTAAATTTGTGCATAAATTATTATTTGCTTTGGACTGCAAATGCACAAGGAATTAGGCTCATGGGTTACTCTTCCATGTCATATACATCTTGGTGGAGCGCTCAAAATGATACGAAATGAATACATGCACTCATCACCAAGCACAGTAAATGATCACATAGGCTAGATAAGATAATATCATCAAACATGCATAAGTGTAGCTTATGATCAAACACATGATCATCAATGTCTCACAAACATAGTATATCAAGCAACCAAAAGCAAACAAGTTTGAAAAAGCACCAAATCAAGAGAGAACAAAAGCAACACACTCTCTCTCTCTCGAAGCCTATGATCTATACATTTTTCTCCTCCTTTGGCAACAAGTTACCAAAAAGTTCATAGAAAATGCATAGTGCTAGATCGACTCTCAGGCTTGATCTTCAGGTGGTGGAGTCCGGATAGCGCCGAGGACGAAAGCTTCAGTTGAAGTAGATGGAGCTGGAGCTGATGTAGGTGTTGGAGCTGGTGGCACTGAGGCTGTAGCTGGTGCAGATGAGGTTGCTCTTGTGTCAGGAACTGGCACAACAGATGACCGCTGGGCTCTAGGCACTCTGGAAAATGCATCAGTTATTGTTTTCCCCTTCCTCTCCTGCATGTCATCTTGTAGTTGCTCCAATGCAGACTGAATCTTAGCTACTTTCACATCTAAGTCATAGAACTTGTGTTCTATGATTCTCTCCAAGCTCTCCTGATTTTGAGTGAGGGTGGCCAATCCCTTCTCAATCCTCAGTGTTGATGCTATTAAGTATCCCAGCTGCTCCTGCTTGTTCTTCAAGAAATAATCAGATGCTTCCTCTTGAGTTGGCGTCCTGGCAGCCTTCTCCTTCCTTGCCTTCTCCTTCTTCTCTTGTGCTTGATCTGACGATGGATCATTCTCATTCATGACAACCTCATTGTCCTCAAAGTCTGGATAAATTGGGAAATGCTCTTTATCCAATAGATATTTGCCTGTGCCCATCTTTGAGTTAATCAACTCATGGATCTGAGGGGCATATCCACAACTTCTTTTCTGATCAGCTGCAGTCCTCTTAATGGTTTCAACCATAAGGCTCATGACTTTGAATTTCTGTGGCACATCAAACTAATGCAACATGTTGATTTCATGCCCTCTGATCATGTTGTGGTCACCAGACTTTGGCAGTAGGGTATGCCTTAAGATGCAGTTAATTGTTGGCAGCCCTGACAGAAGGAAGTGGATTGATCCAAACTTATGTGTCTCAATGGCAGTGTCTGGGATCTCCTTGTACATGTGTGCCATGGAATTGTGGTCCATTTTCTTCTTGGCATATACATCAAGGTCATCTTCATTCTCCTTTGGGGCATTTATCAGCTTTTCCCACTCCTCAACAGTTGACTGGTACCTTGTACCTTCAGACATCCACACCATCCTGCCATCTGGATAAAACTGTGCTGTGGAGTAGAACTGCATGATAAGTTCATCATTCCAGTTGGTGAGCTTTTGCCCAACAAAGTCTGCAACTCCAACAGCAACAAAACTGTCTTGCACTCCAGGATAGTGCACTACATTTTCCTTCATGTAGGTCCAGTCGACCCACCTCATATCACACACTATGGCCTTCTTATCCAGCAGAACAGTCTCATAAAAGTCCTGTTGTTCCTTGGTGTGGAATCTGTAGTCCACAGCAGTTCTTCTCCTTGAGGCATATGGATCTGTCATCATCCATAGCCTCAACCCATTGTCTCTTCTGATCTTCATATCCTCAGCCACAGGATGGGCATCATTATGGTCTGGTATCTTGGGCTTGAGCTTCCTCAGAACTTGTCCTTCTTCATCTTCTTCTTCAGCAACCTCAGGCACTGGGGCCTTGTTCTTCTCAGTAGCTGGAATACTCCTGGTATTTCTCTTTGGTGCAGACTTGGCCTTGGGGGCAGCTTTGGGTGCTTCCTTGGGCTTAGATGTGGCAGCCCCTGATCTTATTGCATCACCCATTAGCTTTGGTGCCTTTGGTGCTGGTGCAGCTATCTCTTCTTCCTCTTCCTTCATGGAAGGCTTCCCAATAACTCTGACTGTGGTCTTCTTGACCCTCTCTTTCCTTTTCTTCCCTTCAGCAGCAAATGGCTCTTTGGGATCAGGCTTATCAGAATTTGAGTTGATGCTCGACTTTTGGCATAGGTGTCCTCTTGGCGGGAACCTTCTTATTGAGTCCAGGCTTTGAGCTATGTCTTTGAGCCATACTCCTTTTGAGCACAACCTTCTTGGAGGTTGCTTCATCCTCTTCGCCCTATAATCCTCATCTTCGAATCTGAGGTTTTCTTCTTCCTTTGCTGGTGGCAGCTTTAGGCAGATTGCTTGGGGTGCTCCTGCTGCCTTCATCTGAAGAGCTGGAGGGACTAGTGCCCTCACTCATGTTCACTGTTCCTCGACCTGTTACATTGTCACTCTGGTCCGACATCCGATTGCTGACCACTGTGAAGAGTTATAGATGAGGTAGAGTGGATGAGCATCACAAAATGCAGAGATTTTTGCAAAAGAATGACTCAAAAATTCAGTTTTAGTTTTCCACAGAAAGCATTTCGGATCAATCGATTTTCAAACTCGGTGATACCGAAGCAGTTTTGGAACCTAAACTGATGAACTCGGTTGGACCGAGTAATAGTTCGGTGGCACCGAGACTGCTAGGGTTTCACAAAGTCCTAAAATCGGTCTCACCAATTAGTAATTCTCGGTCAGACTGAGTCTCACTAGTGAAATGGCATAAGCCAAATCGGTGGGACCGAGTTTTTCAACTCGGTGGGTCCGAGATGGTTTCGGCGGAAACCTAACCCTAAATTTTCGAATCAAAACTATTCTAAGGATTGCATTGACTAGATATGAGTGTTTCAATCGTGGCAAGAATCAATAAGAACACAATGTGTTGAGAATCGGACGAGGAAAGCACAGTGATCGAGTCCATACCCTAGTTCGGCGGAGACTCGCTACGGCGGCAACGGCTGGGTTGAATTCCGTTGACGGTGGCGGATACCAGCGACGAGGCGGTGGCGACGAGGAGCGATCCGGAGACCACGGAGGCAGAGCGAGCTATTGCGCGGGCGAAGAGGTCGGAGAAATTTCTAAATTTTTGCCGTGACTATATAGCCCGACCTGTTGGTGTGACCGAGTGGAACAACTTCGGTGGCACCGAGATGCAAAAGCTGTGTCGATTATTGCAACTCGGTGTGACGAAGAGTTCAAATCGGTTGCACCAAGATTGAAAACCTATATCGACTAAGTGATCTCAGTAAGACCGAAATGGAGGAATCGGTAAGACCGAGAATCACAAAGAAGTTTTGGAAGTTTAAGTCTATGACTAATCGGGGACTCGAGTGCTCCTCACTGAGTGGTTCGAATCGACTTGATCAAATTTTGTGATGTAGCATGAACAGAGTTTGAGGCGAGAAAAGCATAGATTGCTAGAGAAGGTTCTTAGGCATTCTTGTCCATCCACTTGGCCAAAGAAAAAGAAGCCGATCAATCAAAACAACAAGTGGATGTCCTCGAATGAGTAAAGTATGCAACCAACATGCTCACACAATAAGATGGCAAATGAAATATGTGGCAAATCATGCTCAACCAATTCTAGCATCTATCAAGCAATTGGCGATGACTAGGTCATCTATATATGAGTATATTGACTTAGGAGTCAAATGATAGACATTTGATCATAGGTCACACTCATCGTTTAAGCTCAAGTGGGGTTACCACTTTTACATAAAGCATTTATGTGTTCACATCATTAGAGTTGCTTTGACTCAATTTTTAGAGTTAAGTTCCCCCTAGATGTGAGATCCAACCTAAGAGGGATAAACTAACCTTGGGTTTTGTCGATGATGACTTCATGTAGGTGTTGAAGATGTGGATGCTCAATGTTGATGTAGATCTTTTTGGGGCAATCCTTTGGAGTGAGTTGCACTTTCAATACCTACATGGGTTAGTCCCACAAGGAACAAACAAGTATATCCATAGACATAGAGTGATGCACACAGAAAATGGTGTCCATGAAATCATTAGGTTACCTTGTCCCTTGCCTTACCAACATGAGGATTTGTGACTCCTTGAACTAGTGCAAGATATGGAAGTTGATTGCACTTGTCCTTGCCATAATGATATGAGTGAAATATGTTGGCGGAGTCACCCTCAAGAACTCTCAACTTCTTGTTCTTCTGGATCCACATCATCTTGATGGGAATCCTTGGAGTTGTAGTTGTACTTGATGAGGTAGAACTTGACGTAGTCTTGGGAATCCACTTGACCGAGACCTTAGGTGCTTCTTCAAATGCATCAATCTCTTCTTGAAGCTTGTCCTTGCCTTTGTTTTTGTGGTCTTGTGGTGGAAGATCATCTTGTGCCTGTGTTCTCTTGAAGGAAGTAGGATCATACTTCTCTTGTTGAGGAACAAACTTCGTCTTGGGGTATTGATCTTCTTCCCACTCAACTCCATTGGCATTGAACATTCGTTCAAAACCAACACCTTGATTCTTTCGGTGCCTTCCTTGCTTGCGTACAATTTCCTCGAATTGCTTACTCCCGGCAAGGCTCTTGTATACACCTTTCTCTATAATTCCCTTCAATAAGCTATTTTCTTGCTCAAGTGTAACTTGGCTAAGAGAATCATTAGTGGAATCAAGAGAACTACTAGAAGCAACAATATTGGGTTTAGCATTGTTATTGTTACTACTAGAAGAAGAATCTTTCTTGTTCTTGTTACTAGAATTGACTTGAGGCATGTAAGTAGATAAGAGTAAACGCTTGGCAATGTAAGAAGAACTTTTCTTACGGAGATCATCATTGATAGATTTTAAGAACTCATGCTCTTGCTCAAGATTGAGCTTTTCAAAGCGTAACTTCTCTTGAGCCCTTAAAAGTTCTCGATGATCTTCAAAGATAGTTTCATGAGCTAACTTAAGAGTGTTCAGTTCTTTAGTTAGACGCTCAACTTTCTCCTTATCATTGTCATTCGTTTCACCTTGATTAGCATGATTAATTGACGTTTCATCATAGTATTCATCACTAGAGTTGTCAACAAGTAAATCATCATCACTTAGCAAGTCATCTTCATCAAAATCAAAATCAATATACTCGGGTTGTGTTACCTTAGGACCTTTGGCCATGAAGCATCTACCAATTCCTTCATTTGGTGATTCAAATATGTCGTAGGAGTTGGTTGACACAAGTGCTAGACCGGCAACACCTTCATCTTGAGTATATTCGAAGTCGGAGTGATAGCTTCTCTCGGAGTGATGGTCGGAGTCGGAGCCGGATACCCATTCACCAACATGAGCTTGATGTCTTCGTTTTGTGTAGCTCTTTGATGACTTGTACTTTCTTTCTAAATCCTTGCTTCTCCGTGAGGGTCTTCGTTCATAACGATCATCTCTACTCCTCCTCTCTCTTGGTGGTGATTCTTCTCTTCTACTTCTTCTTTTTGGAGAGTCTTCTCTTCTTTTGTAGGGTGCCGTACACCGGGTCTCCCACAATTGTAGCAATTTCGCTCTCGACTAGAAGATCTTTTGTCATTGTAAGACCTAGACTTGGAGCTTCTTTCTTTGCTTCTACTCTTGTAGAGTTTGTTGAAGTTCTTCACCATTAAGCTCAATTCTTCATTGAAGGTTTGTTTCCCACTCGATGATGTGGGGGCTTCACTTGAGGCTTTGTAAGCACCACTTCACTTGTTGTGAAGTTCCTCCTTATCCTTGAGTGACATCTCATGAGCAACAATTCTTCCAATGATTTCCGTTGGCTTGAGATCTTTGTAGTTTGGCATCATTTGAATCAATGTGCACACGGTATCATACTTTCCATCCAATGCTCTTAGGATCTTCTTGATGATGAATCTGTCAGTCATCTCTTCACTCCCTAAGCCGGCAATTTCATTTGTGATAAGTGCAAGCCTAGAGTACATTTCAACGACACCTTCACCATCCTTCATTTTGAACTTGTCAAGCTGACTTTGGAGCACATCCAACTTGGATTCCTTGATGGATTCGGTACCTTCATGCATATCAATCAAAGTATCCCAAATTTCCTTTGCATTCTCAAGACGGCTGATTTTGTTGAATTCTTCGGGGCACAATCCGTTGAAGATGATATCACAAGATTGAGCGTTGTATTGCAACATCTTCAATTCTTCCGCATTAGCTTCACGGTTCGGCTCTCTCCCATCAAAGAATTCACCTTGGAAGCCAATACAAATAATTGCCCAAGCGGCGGGGTTATGTCGAGAATATGCATTTTCATCTTATGCTTCCAACTAGCAAAATTAGTACCATAAAGTAAGGACCTCTCGGTGATTATTTCCTCGCTAGGCGCCATACTCTCCTAGGTTGTGAAACCAAGGCTATGACCACCAAAAGCAATGGAAATCAAAGCAAATGGAGACCAAAGCTCGATACCACTTGTAGGACCTTGAAGTATGTCTAGAGGGGGGGGGTGATTAGACTACTTGACCAATTAAAACTTAGCCTTTTCCGGTTTTAGAGTTTGGCAGATTTTAGCTATCTTAGGACAAGTCAAGCAATCATCACACAATTCAAGCAAGCATGCTAAGAGTGTATTGGCAGCGGAAATTAAAGCATGCAACTTGCAAGAAAGTAAGGGGAAGGGTTTGGAGGATTCAAACGCAATTGGAGACACGGATGTTTGTGGCGTGGTTCGATAGGTGGTGCTATCGTACCTCCACGTTGATGGAGACTTCAACCCACGAAGGGTAGCAGTTCTTGTGAGTCCACGGAGGGCTCCACCCACGAAGGGTCCACGAAGTAGCAACCTTGTCTATCCCACCATGGCCGTCGCCCACGAAGGTCTTGCGTCACTAGCGGTAGATCTTCACGAAGTAGGCAATCTCCTTGCCCTTACAAACTCCTTGGTTCAACTCCACAATCTTGTCGGAGGCTCCCAAGTGACACGTAGCCAATCTAGGAGACACCACTCTCCAAGAAGTAACAAATGGTGTGTTGATGATGAACTCCTTGCTCTTGTGCTTCAAATGATAGTCTCCCCAACACTCAACTCTCTCTCATAGGATTTGGATCTGGTGGAAAGAGGATTTGAGTGGAAAGCAACTTGGGGAAGGCTAGAGATCAAGATTCATATGGTAGGAATGGAATATCTTGGCCTCAACACATGAGTAGGTGGTTCTCTCTCAGAAATGGTAAGTTGGAAGTGTAGGTTTGTTCTGATGGCTCTCTTCACGAATGAAGAGGAGGTGGAGGGGTATATATAGCCTCCACACAAAATCTAACCGATACACAAAATTTACCAATCTCGGTTGGACCGAATCAACAAACTCGGTCAGACCGATTTTAGTAAACCTAGTGACAGTTAGGGTTTTCGATGGGACTGACATGCATCTCGGTAGGACCGGTATGGTTAGGGTTAGGGCATAACGTAATCTCGGCGAGACCGATTACACAAACTCGGTGAGACCGATTTTGGTAATTAGCTAACCAGAGAGTAGGTCAGGTAAACTCGGTGGGACCGATTTGCTCTTTTCGGTGAGACCGAAATGTTACAAAAGGGAAACAGAGAGTTTACATTGCAATCTCGGTGGGACCGATCCGCTCTTTCTGTGAGACCGAAAAGTTACGAAAAGGAAACCGAGAGATTACAATCCCATCTCGGTGAGACCGAGATCCCTATCGGTAGAACCGATTTGCCTAGGGTTTGTGGCAGTGTCTATGACATTTGGAATCGGTGGCGCCAGATAGGAAGAATCGGTGAGACCGATTTTGGCTTTAGGTTTAGGTCATATGTGGATGTTAGAAAGTAGCTGAGGGTTTTGGAGCATATCACTAAGCACATGAAGCAAGAGGCTCATTAAGAAACACCTCATCCCTCCTTGATAGTAGTGGCTTTTCCTATAGACTCAATGTGATCTTGAATCACTAAAATATAAAATGAAGAGTCTTGAGCTTTTGAGCTTGAGCCAATCCTTTGTCATTAGCATTTTGGGGGATCCACTTTCATCATCCATGCCATGCCATTCGTTGAGCTTTCCTGAAATGTTCATCTTGGAATAGCATTAGCTCAATGAGCTATATGTTGTTATGAATTACCAAAACCACCTAGGGATAGTTGCACTTTCAGCTTGCTTTGAATAATGAATGCCTTACCGCCGCTATCTTCTTAACCGCCTCAATTTCTTGGAGGGCCTTTTGGGCTTCAGCCTTGGCATGTTATGCGCTTTCAAGGGCCTTCGCAAGCTCGGACCCTTGCGTCTTAGAGTCAAGCTCAAGGAATCGTGTTTTTTGGCGAGAGCACGGAGCTCTTGCTGCACCTCGCCTACTCGGGATTCTTGCTTTTCTTGCTCGATGCGCTCCTTGGCCGCTTTCTCTTCGGCCTCGGATAGCGCCTTCTCCAGGGCCGCCACTTCAGTCGTGGCCCCTAGCACAATTCATTACGATCCTATTATTCTAAAACCAAACTTTTTTTTAATATACAGACGTGGTATCACTTACTTTTATTCTCCTCGAGCTGCCTCTTGGTAAGGCCGAGCTCTTCCTTGGACCGCTCAAGGTCCCGCTTGATCTTGGCGACCTCCGCGATCGTCGTGCAGCGGCCAGCAGTGAAGCCTGCATATGCACATAGACATATTCCGATTAGACTCATGTGGTTATTATTTGATCCTCTATTCGGCCTTTCTTCGCGAACGCCAAACAGAGCATGAGGGGCTACTGTCTATGCGGTAACATTTTCTTATAATCTGGTTACTTACCTCAAAGCCTGTTAGGAGGCTGGCACAAGCTTCAGTCAGTCCGCTCTTGGCGGATCGAACCTTCTTGACCACCGCACTCATAGTGGTGTGGTGCTCTTAAATCCACCGAAGCGCTGCAAAGCACTTCCAACAAGTTGTCCTATGCCTCTGTATGAACAGAGGCCATCGGCACAGACGGCTTGCCCCCCTTAGCGAGCGGTTGCCTGACAGAATCCGGAACCACCGGAGGTTCCGGCGCCGTATTCGGCTTGGGGCTAGACTTGCTGCCCTCGGTGTTAGGGCCCAGAGGATTCTTGCCCCTCGTGGGCCCAGCGCCTGGAATGTTGCCCTGAAGTGCCTCCGGAACTGTCTCCCCTTGGTTCAGTCCCCTTGGAGACAACACCTCAGCATCGTCCGTAGGGCGGGGGGAGGAGGCGGTCGCGAGTGAATCACTGTTCATATCCAATGGGCCCAAAGAATCACCCGACGGAGATACGTCGATGTGGGCTCGGGATGTGTTGTATAATCATGCACCGCGTGATAAGAAACAGTACAATAAGGCGTACTCAAGAATTATTATGGAGTTTGAATACTTACGACTTCGCTAGGGGCTTGTCCCTGAGCAGCCACTCATCATCGCTAAAAGCAGCCGCCGTGGAGCAATCCGGAGGGAGAGTCCTTCCCTTCTTGGACCCTTCGGCCTCCCCAGATGGGGCGGCCTTCCTTTTCTTGTCCCCGGCTGGGGGGGGAGAACTTTCCTCTTCTTCCTCCTCGTTTCCGTGGGAGGAGTGCGCCTCTGTGTTTTCGGACAATGTGTCCGATATAACCTTGCGCCGGAGACACTTCCGGGTCCCCGTGGCCTTCTTCTTGGCCTTGTTCGCCGGCACCTCATAAGGCGTCGGAACCAGCATCTCCGTTAGGAGGGCATCTGCTGGATCTTCGAGCAGGGGGGCTGGACAATCGATCTGCTTCTGCTTGTCACTACCCAGTCCTATTAAATGGGCGGAGGCTTAGATCCCGCGCATGGTTAAACTGGGTAAAATGAACATCTTACGATATATAAAAGACTTACCGGATTGGCAGGGCGCTTTGCGCAGAGTCCGTGATCCTCGGTAAGGGGAGGAGGTACTTCGGCGCCCTTGAACAACACCTTCTAGACGTCCTTGTGCGTCGTGTCAAAGAGCTCTCGCAGCGTCTGGTGCTCGGCCGGGTCGAACTCCCACAAATTGAATGCCCATTTTTGACACGGGAGGATCTGGCGGAAGAGCATAACTTGGACCACATTGACGAGCTTGATTTTCTTGCTCATCATGTTTTTGACGAAGGTCTAGAGTCCGGTCAGCTCTACCGAGGAACCCCAGGATAGGCCCTCCTCTTTCTAGGAGGTGAGCCGCATGGGGATTCCAGACCGAAATTCGGGGGCCGCCACCCAGTAGGTGTCATGCGGCTCAGTGATGTAGAACCACCCCGATTGCCACCCCTTTATGGTCTCCACATAGGAGCCTTCGAGCCAGATGACGTTGGGCATTTTGCCCACCATGGCGCCTCCGCACTCCGCTTGCTGGCCGACCACCACCTTCGGTTTAACGTTGAAGGTCTTCAGCCACAGGCCGAAGTGGGGCTTGATGCGGAGGAAGGCCTCGCACACGACGGTAAATGCCAAGATGTTGAGGATGAAATTGGGGGCCAGATCATGGAAGTCCAGCTCGTAGTAGAACATGAGCCCGCGGACAAACGGGTGGAGGGGAAATACCAGTCCGTGGACGAATTGGGTAAGAAAAACCACCCTCTCATGGGGTTCTGGAGTAGGGACGATCTGCCCCACATCTGGCAACCAGTGTGCAATATCCGCGGCCAGATATCCGGCTCTCCGTAACTTTGTGATGTCCTCCTCCGTAAAGGAGGAGATCATCCACTTGCCTCCCGCTCGAGACATGCTTGGAGTGGTTTGAGGAGAAGATTCGAACATGGGTGCTGGGGCTCGAGTGCACAAGAATGGATGAGCAAGGAGGAAGAGGGTGTGGGTGAAAAAGAGGAATCCTTGTCCCTTTATAAGGGCGGAAGAAACTATACGCCTCCCCACCTACCTGGTAAACTTGTTTATTCCCCGAGCGCCATAATTAATGGCGCGGTTGGGTTACCCACACCCATATTGATGAGACTCCGGTGATAAGGGGACACGATCTCTGCTTCGACAAGACGTGCCAAGGAAACCGCCTCGCAATATGTGAAGTAGCTTGTTGAGAAAAATGGTTGAATAATGGTCGGGCCGTGGTGTGATGTCATGCTGCGAATATGTCGTGATTAGATCTGTGGAAATATTATTCTCTCTACGGTGGTATGTGGAATTTGTTTTGCAGAGCGGACACTATCCTTGTGTTCAAAATCTTCTGGAATAGTCGAAGGAGGAACCCGCCTTGCAATGGCGAAGACAATCCTTGCCGGACTCATCGTCATTGAAGCCTGGTTCGGGCTACTCGAGGAGTCTGGATTAGGGGTCCTCGGACAGCCGGACTATGTACTTTAGCGGACAGTTGGACTATGAAGATACAAGATTGAAGACTCCGTCCCGTGTCCAAATGGGACTCTCCTTGGCGTGGAAGGCAAGCTTGGCAATCTGGATATGTAGATCTCCTCCTTGTAACCGACTCTGTGTAACCCTAGCCCTCCGGTGTCTATATAAACTGGAGGGTTTAGTCAAATAGGACAACAACAATCATACCATAGGCTAGCTTCTAGGGTTTAGCCTCTACGATCTCGTGGTAGATCAACTCTTGTAATACTCATATCATCAAGATCAATCAAGCAGGATGTAGGGTATTACCTCCATCGAGAGGGCCCGAACCTGGGTAAATATCGTGTCCCCCGCCTCCTTTTACCATCCTCCTTAGACGCACAGATTCGGGACCCCTACCGAGATTCGCGGTTTTGACACCGACAAGCCCCCCACCCTCTAAAATCGACCCGACCCAAAAGTAGATCTGATCGGTGAAGTGTAGCTAATCGAGCAGCATCGCAAGCAAGAGCAAGAGCGAGAGAAGCAGGGTGAGCAAGAGCAAGAGCAGCCGGTAGGGGACCAAAAGCAAGAAGCGAGCAGCAGCGGCGGCGAGAGCTAAAGCAGCAGCGGCTCCTTGATGTGGACGTCGCCGCCGAGGGAGCGACGTCATGGAGGAAGTGGCCGGCAACGCCGCCGTGGATGGAGTCGTGCCGTGTTGGCTCGGGACCGAGCGCCGGTAGCACCGTGAGATCATCCGAGGAAATGGTGATGATGATGCTCTTCGGTGGTGCAGGTGAAGACAGCAGTGTGGGAATGGAGGTGGCGCGAAAGACGAGGGGAACATCGGGGCAGCTCCTTGGAGGTGGAGGACGGGGTGGCTGAACGGCGAGGCGTCCAGATCGACGACGGATCCTCATCCGCACGGTGGATGAGGACATCGAGGTGTTGATGTGGACGACGTCGTCGGGGAAGAGGCTCCGCTGGGTGGCGGACGGAGGAGGGTGTGGGGCTTCACAGGTTTTCCGGGCTTGGTGTATGAATGGGTGGCGGATGGGATGGGAGTGGGGAACCATGGCTTAGGGATGCGCTTGTCCGAAATGTGGGGTAAGTTACAAAAGTACCCCACCGATTTGAGGCGGTTCTTTCGGTTGAGGGTATCACGGGCATTTCACGTGTCGCGATTTCACAGAGGTGGTACTTCTCGCGTGTTGTAATTTCGAATAGCAAGGCGCGGGTTGAGATGGAGGGTGTTGCCGAACAACGAGACAAAGATATATCTTAAATATTTCGGGCTAACAAAGCGCGGGTTGAAATTCTGGACAAGCCTAACATGTCTTGTACCAAATCAATCGCACTACTAAATGTCATTCAAAACATTGAATTCATGTTTTGTTTAATTAAAATATTTCACTACGTGTATTATGCATGCAACCTACTACTCAAATGAGCGTTTTAGTTCATTCCAAACGTATATACTACCACTTCAATATGAACTAAATTTGAATTTGTTTCTCTATTTGAATAAGATCTATAATAATGATTGTTGTGAAGTCAAAGCATTTGAATTTGTTTCTCTGTTTTAATAAGATCTACAATCATCATTATTGTCAAGTTAAACCATAATTTCTGTATTATCTTCACAACACACCACATGATTAGTCTCAATTACATATGAACTATGTGTACTATATGAACTCTAAAACTTGATTTTTTGAATCCACTTTATGTCGATTTCAAATCATAGTACATTTCAAGCTCTAGCTAGATCTTCATAATGTACACCATGTCTCATATGTATAATGTGTTTATCACATTATGTATGGTGTTGTCGGATTCAGGGTTCCGGAAGACCCTTGAGGTTCGAACACTGGGGTGCGCGCGGAGATCCAACCCTCCACCGTCTCGCACCTCGCCGAATCGCTGGGACCTAAACTACTAAACGGAACAGCGCAAGAGACACAAGATTTATACTGGTTCAGGCCACCATTGTGCTGTAATACCCTACTCTAGTGTGTGGTGTGGTGGATTGCCTCTTGGGCTGACGAGGAACAATACAAGGAAGAACAGCCTCGTGAGGGCCTGTTCTTGGCGGGTGCGATGAACTGCTAGGTGGTGTTCAGTCGCTCTAGCTACTGGTTTCTTGATGAGGATTCGGATCTCCCTGCCGTGGGGGTGGCTACTCTTATTTATAGGCGAAGGCCCTGGGCCTCTTCCCAAATATTGAGCGGGAAGGGCGCCAACAATTGGCCATTTTGAAGGGAAACAGCGGGTACACTTATCCTGACTAAAGTTGGTCCTCGCCTGCCAAAGGCTCTGGTGATGACGCCTGCTTGGGCTCCACGATGACTCCCTTCCAGCCGTTGGGCTGGTCTTGGTCTTGTTGCACCGAAACAGATGCCTTTGCTTAATGCTCTCGCCTGCACTTGCTCCCTTTGCACCAAATAGGAAAGGAGGACACTGCGCGGGCTGGCGCCCGACTGGCGCCCTTGGTCGTCATGGCTTGCGTCATGGGCACCTTGCGAGGTACCCTACCTTGAACTCTTCGCCTCCTCATGAGCCAGCCTTGACGAGGCTGTGCCCGAGGAAGCTCCTTGTCGTCCGCCCAGCCGAGGCTTGCCCTCGCGAGGGTCTTGAGCTTGTGTTGGTGAAGATGGGCGTCTTGGGCCTCCTTCGAGCCACGCCCGAGCAGGCGCAGCAAGTCTGGGGACCCCGTTCCCTGTAACGCCGACAAGAGTCCCCGGCCCACGCACGCCCGAACTTGGCCGAGCAGAGAGGCGAAACAGAGCGGCATCTTCCTTGCCTCCTTTACTTTCTCCAGTTGCTGCTCAGATCCCCTTTCTTGCGCCTCTCCTCTCTGCTTCCAAGATCTTCAGATCCACTCTGCCTGCGTGCCCTAGCCAGTCATGGCTCCTCGCCAAGCCCCGGCCGGAGCATGGTACTCTCCTGCCTTGGACCCGCCAAATGTGGCAGGGGCGAGCCTTGCCCTCGTGCACCGGATGGCGGGGCGCGAGGCGCCAACGAAGGCAGGCGTTCAAGGCGGCTCTTCCGCCTCGAGGGTCGGGGGAGTACCTTCTACCCGTTCTTCGAGGCGCCATCATTGCTGGTCCGGTGCCTCCCTTTTCTGAGTTCTTCTTCTCCGTCCTCCGTCACTACAACATTCAAGTTCTGCACCTCCATCCCAATTCCGTCCTTCTTCTGGCAATCTTCGCTTACTATTGTGAGGCCCATGTTGGGGTGAAGCCCTCGGTGGCCTTGCTGCGCCATTATTTCTCCCTCCGAACCTCCCGTGGTTCCGCCTCCAGCGTCTTGAAGCTTCATCGACACGGGAGCCATCGCCATTTCAAACCCCAGGAAGCGGATTGAGGGCTTCAGAGCAAGTGGGTCTTGGTGGATGCTGGGCGATCCACCTCGGCTGATCCTGCCCACGGAGCACCCATGAGCTCCGATGATCTGGTCCCGAGTGGAGCTTGGATCCCGCTGGTCTTTGGAGAAGATGGACACAGATCTGAAGCCGCCAACGCGGGCGGGCGGCGAAGCTGACGGTCAAGGCTCTGCCGAGGGGTTCTGGAGCATCAGCTGCCCGCTCACAAGATACTACGCTTCGATGTGGAGGCCTCACTCGAGCCCCGTGGTCTGGCGGCGAGGATCTGGCGCGGTCCTCCGGTCCTTGGTTGGGGGCGACGTGGCGAGACTGGAGGGCACCCCCGCGCCCTTGTTCCTTCGCGAGGATTGGGAGCAGGTAGTGGGGCCCATGCCTGTCTTCAATGGGGACGGGCCCGTGCCCGTGGAGGCTCCGGAGGACCTGGTGGACGTGTCCTCTGTCGACTCCAGCGAAGAGGTGGAGGAAAGAGAGCCGGGAGAGGGGGTTGATTCGGGGGCGGAGTCAAAGGCTCCTCCCCTTCGGCGCAGGTCCCGCACTCTCCGCCTCCCAGTGGACGCAGCGAGGATGAGGATGAGCGAGGAGGCGGCCTGCCCCGATCCGAAGAAGGACGGACTGGGCTGGTCCGCCGCAGGTCCGCTTCGCCCCGGGCGATCCGCAGATGCGCCTCCTGCTCCCGGGCCTTGAAGCCGACCCTTGCAGCCCGGCTTGTGGGTTTTAAATTGGTAGGAGGCTGCTCGAGTCCACCGTGACGACCTGTAAGTGCTGCTTCCGCCTTGATTATTGCTCCGTCGACGAGATCGATGTCCATGTCCTTCGGCCAAGCCTGGCGCGCAGAAGAAGTGAAGGGGCTACTGAGGCCCCATCCGTGGCGGTGCCTCTGCCGAGAAAGAAGGTGATCGTGACACACAGGCCTCTCCTTCCCGGGCGTCCTCATGAGGCTGGCTGAGCTGGCTGGGCGAAGCTCAGCCCCTTGACCCGAAGCGACTCGAGGTGCCCTTGCTTGGCGCTGCCTCCACTGTCGCCGCTGGCGCTGCTGGTTCCGCCTCGGTAGCAGTGGTCACACAGCCGTCTTCTCCTCCTACTCCACCGATCGCTGCTCCTCCGAATATCTTTTCGGATCTCGCCAAGCCGGACTGGACCGCCTGCGGCAGGATCTTCTGGACGCTGACTCCCGTCTGATGGCTGGGCGTTTGGAGCTGGCTTCTGGCTGGATTCGCTCCGATGCTTCGATTCGGGCGGCGCTGGTCCAAGCCTCGACGTCTTGCGATGAGGAGAAGCAGGTTGTCCGTGAGGCGAAGATTGCCCGCGATGCTGCCCCGGGGAGGCAGCTAGCATCCAAGGTCGCTGTGAGACGCCGGAGAGCGAGCCAAGGAACTGCAGAACCAGCTTGCCGAGGAGGCCCGCCTCCGCCAGAGCAAGAGGAAAGCATGAAGGCTCGCGAGGCGGCCGTGAAGGACCGGGAGGCCAGGATCAAGCGCCGTGACCGCCTAGGCGCAGTGGAGCAGGAGCTGGAGGTGAGGAAGGTCGAGCTGGACGACAAGGCGCGGGTTCTTGCAGAAGATCACGTGGCCTTCGGATATGGAGGTGAAGGCTCTCTTTGTCAAGACGCAGCTTACGACATGGCTGGAGAGTCCGCTGGCCGGCGCCGAGGATGGTCCCGCCAAGCTGCTTCCCTTCCTGGTTCGCGCTCTTGAAGATGTCATGTCACATCCCAGCTAGACCATGCATTAGGGTGTGCATCATGTTTAAATTTCATTTGAATTTGAAATGGGGAAGCCAGGAAACCCCCAGAACCCCCCTTAATTCAACTAGGGTTTTACTAAAAATTATTTCAATGAACCTGAAATGCCCTTCAAAATGCTCATCATCTTTGCTTTGGTTCAGAGCCTATGTCAAAAGTGGTGCATCATTTTCTAGGTCATCCAAAGGTCTTGGAATTAATTCATAAGTTTTTGAACTTGAGCATTTCAAATTATATAAAATATTTCAAATGCCCAAAAATTGCCAAACCAAAATGTTTCATGTTGGAAATATTTCAACAATGGACCAGGAGCATTTTGGTGAATTTTAAAACTGTTTTGGTATTTTAAAAACTCCACAAAGTTGCAGAAAAATAGAAAAGATAAAACATGAAAGAACTTACAGGCGCCACCTACCCGGACCACCGGGCTGGCCCAGCCCAGCAGCAGCGCCATGAGCTGCTTGGCTCGGCAGCAGCAGCTAGGTGCTTTCGGCGGCGAGCACCGCATGGGTGCCACGCACCTGGTTGCCGCCTCGCCGCTCCTCTCATCCATTTGCCGACGGGATCACCTCCTCGCTCTCCCGAACCCCTGGACACCTCCTCTCCTCCCGGTTCTCTCTCTCGCGCTCCCCCGCCTTGGCCGACGCCGTCGCCGCCGCACCATCGCCGTAACCGCGCTCCCCGCCGTCCGTGCTCCTCCTCACCTTGTCTAGGAGCTCCGCCGCTCTCCACTACCCCTAACTAGCCGAGCCCTTTGCTCAAGTGAACCGAGTCCACCCCACCGACCTCGGCCGAGTCCACCGTCGCGGAGATCCCCTTCAACGCCGTCGTTGCTCGGCTCGTCCCGACCTCAGCGTGTGCTTCTCTGAGTTACCCGTGAGCCCATCTACCTCCCCTTCCTTTCTCTCTCGCTCTCGGCGGCGTAGCAACCGAACGGAGCTCACCCTGACCCGCCCGCCATGAGCTCGTCAGCCGACGTGCTCCCGGTCACCCTCCGCCACCTCTTGGTGTCCTTCACACTCACCGCACCCCATGGGGTCTAACCATGCACTTCCCGCACCTCACCGACCCTCAAGCCCTAAGTTCGTCTTGGTCGAACTCCGTGGCCGCCTAGGTCGTCGCCGGCGCCGATTCCGGCCACCCCGACCCCAACCGACTCCACCAGTAGCTGCGGCATGTCCCTAGCTACCCATAGCCACCCTCCGCGGCTCGTTTGGTCGCCGGAATGGCCAAACGCACTTCCGCCGCCGCGTCGGGCTCGCCGACGGCTAGACGCCGGTGCAGCCGACGTGGACCTTGACCACGGTGGGCCCTGGTTGACTCCGATGAGTCAATGACAGATGGGGCCCAGCCCTGCTAACTAAATAGGTTTAGTTTTAATTAAAATTTAGTTAAACTAATTACCCTGACACCCTGGACCCACTGTCAGGTTTGACCTGGACATCTCCGTTGACCACGACGTCATCTTTGGCGCATGGTCGATTTAATAATCTAATTTCTGGATTTATTATAATATAGGAAATTCAGAATATAATTCAAACTTCAAATGTTTATAACTTTTAATCAGAACTCCAAATGCAAAGATTTATATATGAAAATTGATCAGAAAAATCCATTCTATCCATTGGTACAGGTTTCATGCATGTTAAAACAAGTTAACCTTGCTGTTTAACCAGAATAAGATAATGCACCTTTAGGGCTATTTCAAATGAGCTAGCATTTGAATCTTTGATTCAAATGGGTTCATCCCTTCTTGTTTTAGCTTGCATTAGGCCAACACACATCCATATTGCCATGTCATAGCATGCATCATATTGTTGCATATTGTCATGTGTGTTTACTTTCGGTATGCTTTTCATGATAGGTTACGCCTCGAGGATAATCTCGACTATCCATCGAAGGCGTACTCTACCCCGCTCCATCGTGCAAGCACCTCATTGATCCTTCCGATACAAACCCATGTTCTCGCTTCGCTCTCGTTTACTGCATTAAGACAACGCGATTCAAAGCTGTTGCGTGCTGCGGTAGTTGAACCCACTTCCTTTGCATGACTGGCATTGCCACAGTAATTAGATGAAACCCACTAGTATGTGTAGGAGTTGAATGAGCCATGTTTGTGATTCCTACCATGCTATGCTTGCTATGCTTAGAGTTGTGTCAGTCGGCTCATCGGGATGATGAAGCTGGAGTGAAAGGTTGTGTTGGTTCGAGAGTGAAAGTGTTGAACACGTTTTGGTAAAGGTATCGATGAGAGGCCATGTAGGAGTACATGGTGGGTTGTTTCATTGAAGCCGATCCTAAGAACTGAGATCTGTGTTTGTGATCCATGAAACAGTTACTACCACGCATTGGGATCCTTAATTGACCTCTCGACTTCTTAACCACCCTTGTTCTTAGTCCAGGAGTTGCAAGTAGTTTACGTGTTTGTAGCATGTTGGGGGCGACTGCATGGCGCTGACCTTAGGGTGGGTTGTGTTGCGGTAGGTACATTGGCGTCTGGTGTGAAAGTGCCCGTTTGGTATCTCGGGAACCCTGCACATCGTTCGGGGCTGTATGGGAAACCTCGGCGGACTCCTGCGGATGGAACCGAATAGGCGATAAACCTGGACTAGGTACTTGAGTGTTTAGGTAGGTGTGGCCGACACCACGTTGGGCTTCCGCTTGAAGGTTGCAGTACATGTCGTGTAAACGGCGGTAAGTGGTGAGCGTGTGTGAAGAAGTACACCCTGCAGGGTTTTAATATGATCTATTGAATAGCCGTGTCCACGGAGAAGGACTTCAGGTTACCTATATCAGTTCATAGACAAGTAAATGGATACTACTAAAAGCCTCAAGATAAGTGTGAGTACATGGATGGCCCTCTCATGGGTTGTGAGAGAGGATCCACGGTGGAGTATTGTGATGGTGTTTAGTGGACTGGTGTGCGACAAATGCTTTACAAGTGGTGTCACGAGGATAGCTTAGCCAAGAGTCGAGCTGGCATGCTGCAAATAACTCCACCACCTTCTTGAGAATGTGCATGTATGATAGGATTACGTGGTAAGACTTGCTGAGTACCTCCGTACTCATGTTTGTAATTAATGTTTTTGGAGGACAACACTGCCCCCTCCGATGGGTTCTATGTAGATCTCGACTTGACGAGTGAGCTAGCCACCGGTGGTGATCTCGAGGCTTGTGAAGGGCCATTGTAGATAGAAAGGCTCCAACAAGCTTTCTTTCTTTCTAGAGTCGTACTCGGACTAGTTTGCTTCCGCATGTGCTTGTATGCTTGTATGACTTGAGTGTTGGGTCATGTGACCCCTACCTGTATGAATATGTTATGTATGGCTCCTCGAGCCTCTTAAATAAAGTACTTTGAGTTGTAGAGTTTTGTTGTGATGCCTTGTTGTATTTACTCATATCGCGCATATGCGTGTATGATTGAAATGCTTGGTATGAGTGGGATCCGACAAACTAGTTGGTTATCCTTAGCAGCCTCTCATATGGGGAAATGTAGTCTCGTGCTACGGCGATAGTAGTCCGCTACAGCCGGTTCACGGAGTCCTGTTAGCCCAGACTACTGCTTGGACACTTGACTGGCGGGATGTGTTTCACCGTTCCTATGTTTGTCCCTTGAGAAATGTCACGTGATGGTATTGAGTCCTGCCTAGCCTGCTACAGCCGGGTTGCGGAGTCCTGTCAGCCCAGTGCTACAGCCCGAATATATCGTTGATGACCGACATGCTCGATGTGATTCATGTATGCCCTGTCCCCATAGGTTAGTGCGCTTTGGGTTCACGACTAGCCATGTCGGCCGGGTTCTTTGTCATGTGGATGCTAGCGACACTATCATATCGTGAGCCAAAAGGCGCAAAGCGGTCCGGGCCATGGTAAGGCGACACGGTGGGAATACCGTGCGTGAGGCCGCAAAGTGATATGAGGTGTTACCGGCTAGGTCGATGTGACTTGGAATCGGGGTCTGACAGCGTTGGCATCGAGCTGGGCTGCGCTGTAGGTTCGCTAAGCCAAACCTGGTCGATGTTGAGTCTAGAAATGCTTTAGTTATATGTAGGGGAATTGATTGTGGGATGGAGCGTAAGGCTCTCTTTACTCCTTTACCTTATGCCCTCTAATCTGAGTCATCCTCCTCTCATTCGACGTGGGTATAGGACTAGGCTCTCTTCTCTCTATCAGGTTCACGTGTTACTAATCCGTAGTAACTTATAGGATTGTGGGTTACCTCCTCAGTTCAGTTCTACTAAATTTTAGTATGCTATCGGTTGAACGAGAACCTTGATATGATGTTGTTGAGTGGTTTTGCAATCTGATTTTGAATGTATCAAATCCGATTTTGAGCATTTACTGAGATGTTATGCTGCCCGATTTTCTCTAGAAATTCTAATGTCTTTGCATTGTGGCTGTTCTTCGGATGGCCACCGTGCCCCGAACCAAGTGGTTCGTCGACTGTTGCATTGATGTGTGTGGTCACACGGCAATGCTGGTTGGTGATGATTGAGACCGGTTACCGATGGTATCCTGAATATACCGTCGAGGAGCAGTTTAGGATTTCAATCAAAGCCAATATCTATGCTGCGGTCAGGATTTATCCATCTTATCCGAACTCTTGTTACTACTAGAAGAAGAATCTTTCTTGTTCTTGTTACTAGACTTGACTTGAGGCATGTAAGTAGATAAGAGTAAACGCTTGGCAATGTAAGAAGAACTTTTCTTACAGATCATCATTGATTGCTTTTAAGAACTCATGCTCTTGCTCAAGATTGAGCTTTTCAAAGCGTAACTTCTCTGAGCCCTAAAGTTCTCGATGATCTTCAAAGATAGTTTCATGAGCTAACTTAAGAGTGTTTAGTTCTTTAGTTAGGCGCTCAACTTTCTCCTTATCATTGTCATTCGTTTCACCTTGATTAGCATGATTAATTGACGTTTCATCATAGTATTCATCACTAGAGTTGTCAACAAGTAAATCATCATCACTTAGCAAGTCATCTTCATCAAAATCAAAATCAATATACTCGGGTTGTGTTACCTTAGGACCTTTGGCCATGAAGCATCTACCAATTCCTTCATTTGGTGATTCAAATATGTCGTGGGAGTTGGTTGACACAAGTGCTAGCAACAACACCTTCATCTTGAGTATATTCGAGTCGGAGTGATAGCTTCTCCGGAGTGATGGTCGGAGTCGGGCCGATACCCATTCACCAACATGAGCTTGATGTCTTCGTTTTGTGTAGCTCTTTGATGACTTGTCCTTCCTTTCCTAAATCCTTGCTTCTCCGTGAGGTCTTCGTTCATAACGATCATCTCTACTCCTCCTCTCTCTTGGTGGTGATTCTTCTCTTCTACTTCTTCTTCTTTTGATCTTCTCTTCTTTGTGAGGTCCGTACCAAGTCTCCCACAATTGTAGCAATTTCGCTCTAGAAGATCTTTTGTCATTGTAAGACCTAGACTTGGAGCTTCTTTCTTTGCTTCTACTCTTGTAGAATTTGTTGAAGTTCTTCACCATTAAGCTCAATTCTTCATTGAAGGTTTGTTTCTCACTTGATGATGTGGGGCTTCACTTGAGGCTTTATGCACCACTTGACTTGTTGTGAAGTTCCTCCTTATCCTTGAGTGACATCTCATGAGCAACAATTCTTCCAATGACTTCCGTTGGCTTGAGATCTTTGTAGTTTGGCATCATTTGAATCAATGTGCTACGGTATCATACTTTCCATCCAATGCTCTTAGGATCTTCTTGATGATGAATCATGGTCATCTCTTCACTCCCTAAGCCGCAATTTCATTTGTGATAAGTGCAAGCCTAGAGTACATTTCAGCGACACCTTCACCATCCTTCATTTTGAACTTGTCAAGCTGACTTTGGAGCACATCCAACTTGGATTCCTTGATGGATTCGGTACCTTCATGCATATCAATCAAAGTATCCCAAATTTCCTTTGCATTCTCAAGACGGCTGATTTTGTTGAATTCTTGAGCACAATCCGTTGAAGATGATATCACAAGTTGAGGCGTTGTATTGCAACATCTTCAATTCTTCCGCATTAGCTTCACGGTTGGCTCTCTCATCAAAGAATTCACCTTGAAGCCAATACAAATAATTGCCCAAACAGTGGGGTTATGTCGAGAATATGCATTTTCATCTTATGCTTCCAACTAGCAAAATTAGTACCATCAAAGTAAGGACCTCTCGGTGATAATTTCCTCGCTAGGCCCATACTCTCCTAGGTTGTGAAACCAAGGCTATGACCACAAAAGCTATGGAAATCAAAGCAAATGGAGACCAAGCTCATACCACTTGTAGGACCTTGAAGTATGTCTAGAGGGGGGGTGATTAGACTACTTGACCAATTAAAAACTTAGCCTTTTCCGGTTTTAGAGTTTGGCAGATTTTAGCTATCTTAGGACAAGTCAAGCAATCATCACACAATTCAAGCAAGCATGCAAAGAGTGTATTAGCGCGAAATTAAAGCATGCAACTTGCAAGAAAGTAAAGGAAGGGTTTGGAGGATTCAAACGCAATTGGAACACGGATGTTTTGGCGTGGTTCCGATAGGTGGTGCTATCGTACCTCACGTTGATGGAGACTTCAACCCGAAGGAGTAGATTCTTGTGAGTCCGGAGGCTCCACCCACGAAGGGTCCACGATAGCAACCTTGTCTATCCCATGGCCGTCATTACGAAGGACTTGCGTCACTAGCGGTAGATCTTCACGAGTAGGCGATCTCCTTGCCCTTACAAACTCCTTGGTTCAACTCCACAATCTTGTCGGGCTCCCAAGTGACACGTAGCCAATCTAGGAGACACCACTCTCAAGAAGTAACAAATGGTGTGTTGATGATGAACTCCTTGCTCTTGTGCTTCAAATGATAGTCTCCCCAACACTCAACTCTCTCTCATAGGATTTGGATCTGGTGGAAAGAGATTTGAGTGGAAAGCAACTTGGGGAAGGCTAGAGATCAAGATTCATATGGTAGGAATGGAATATCTTGGCCTCAACACATGAGTAGGTGGTTCTCTCTAGAAATGGTAAGTTGGAAGTGTAGGTTTGTTCGATGGCTCTCTTCACGAATGAAGAGGAGGTGGAGGGTATATATAGCCTCCACACAAATCTAACCAATACACAAATTACCAATCTCGGTTGGACCGAATCAACAAACTCGGTCGAGACCGATTTTAGTAAACCTAGTGAGTTAGGGTTTTGATGGGACGACATGCATCTCGGTAGGACCGTATGGTTAGGGTGGGCATAACGTAATCTGGTGAGACCGATTACACAAACTCGGTGAGACCGATTTGGTAATTAGCTAACCAGAGAGTTGGTCGAAACTCGGTGGGACCGATTTGCTCTTTTCGGTGAGACGAAATGTTACAAAAGGAAGCAGAGAGTTTACATTGCAATCTCGGTGGGACCGATCCGCTCTTTCGTGAGACCGAAAAGTTACGAAAAGGAAACGAGAATTACAATCCCATCTCGGTGAGACCGAGATCCCTATCGGTAAGAAGATTTGCCTAGGGTTTGTGGCAGTGTCTATGTTTGGAATCGGTGGCGCGGATAGGAAGAATCGGTGAGACCGATTTTGGCTTTAGGTTTAGGTCATATGTGGATGTTAGAAAGTAGGAGGGTTTTGGAGCATATCACTAAGCACATGAAGCAAGAGGCTCATTAAACACCTCATCCCTCCTTGATAGTAGTGGCTTTTCCTATAGACTCAATGTGATCTTGAATCACTAAAATATAAAATGAAGAGTCTTGAGCTTTTGAGCTTGAGCCAATCCTTTGTCATTAGCATTTTGGGGGATCCACTTTCATCATCCATGCCATGCCATTCATTGAGCTTTCTGAAATGTTCATCTTGGAATAGCATTAGCTCAATGAGCTATATGTTGTTATGAATTACCAAAACCACCTAGGGATAGTTGCACTTTCAGCTTGCTTTGAATAATGAATGCCTTACCACACGCTATCTTCTTAACCGCCTCAATTTCTTGGAGGGCCTTTTGGGCTTCACCTTGGCATGTTATTAACGCTTTCAAGGGCCTTAAAAGCTTCGGACCTTCGTCTTAGAGTCAAGCTCAAGAATCGTGTTTTTAGCGAGCACAGAGCTCTTCTGCACCTACTTCTCTAGGGATTCTTGCTTTTCTTATGATCGCTCCTTGGCCGCTTTCTCTTGACCTCGGATAGCGCCTTCTCGGGGCGCCACTTGATCGTGGCCCCTAGCACAATTCATTACGATCCTATTATTCTAAAACCAAACTTTTTTAATATCTGGAGCGTGGTATCACTTACTTTTATTCTCCTCGATGCCTCTTGGTGGTAGAGCTCTTCCTTGGACGCTCAAGGTCCCGCTTGATCTTGGCGACCTCGCGATACGTCGTGACGGCCAGTGAAGCCCATATGCACATAGACATATTCGATTAGACTCATGTGGTTATTATTTGATCCTCTATTCGGCCTTTCTTGCGAGCATAAACAGGCATGAGGGCTCTTGTCTGTCACGGTAACATTTTCTTATAATCTGGTTACTTACCTCAAAGCACAGTAGGAGGAGGCTGGCAAGCTGTCAGTCCGCTCTTGGCGGTGAATCTTGACCACCGCACTCATAGTGGTGTGGTGCTCTTAAATCCTTTGGAAGCGCTGCAAAGCACTTCAACAAGTTGTCCTATGCCTCAGTATGAACAGGCCATCGGCCTGAGCGGCTTGCCCCTAGCGGCGGTTGCTGGCAGAATCCGGAACCGGGAGGTTCGTGGCAGGCTTAGGGCTGAACTTGCTGCCCTCGGTGTTAGGGCCCAGAGGATTCTTGCCCTCGTGGGCCCAGCGCTGGAATGTTGCCCTGAAGTGCCTCCGAACTGTCTCCCCTTAGTTCATCCTTGGAACAACACCTCGGCGCCGTCAAGTAAGGGCGGGAGGAAAGCGGTGTAGTGAATCCTTGTTCATATCAATGGGCCCAAAATCACCGGCGGAGATGCGTCGATGTGGGCTCGGGATGTGTTGTATAATCATGCACGCGTGATAAGCCAGTACAATAAGGCGTACCAAAATTATTATGGAGTTTGAATACTTACGACTTACTGAGGGGCTTGTCCTGAGCAGCCACTCATCATCGCTAAAGCAGCCTGGTGGGCAATCCGGAGGAGAGTCCTTCCTTCTTGGACCCTTGGCCTCCCGGATGGGTGACCTTCCTTCTTGTCCCCGGCTGAGAGAGAACTTCCTCTTCTTCCTCTCGTTTCCGTGGGAGTGCGCCTGTGTTTGGACAATGTGGAAATGTAACCTTCTTGCCGGAGACACTTCGGTCCCGTGGCCTTCTTCTTGGCCTTGTTAGCGGCACCTCATAAGGCGTCGGAACCAGCATCTCCGTTAGGAGGGCATCTGCTGGATCTTGACGGGGGCTGGACAATCGATCGCTCTCTGTCACTACCCAGTCCTATTAAATGGCGTAGGCTTAGATCCCGCGCATGGTTAAACTGGGTAAAATGAACATCTTCGATATATAAAGACTTACGGATTGGCGGGCGCTGCTTGAGTCCGTGATCCTCGGTAAGGAGAATGCCGGCCCTTGAACAACACCTTCTAGGCGTCCTGTGCGTCGTGTCAAAAACTCTCGCGGCGTCGGTGCTCGGCGAATTGAACTCCCACAAATGAATGCCCATTTTGACACGGAGGATCTGGCGGAAGAGCATAACTTGGACCACATGGCGAGATTTTCTTGCTCATCATGTTTTTGCGAAGGTCTAGAGTCCGGTCAGCTCTGGGAACCCGGGATAGGCCCTCCTCTTTCTGGAGGTGAGCCGCATGGGGATTCAGACCAGTCGGGGCCGCCACCCAGTAGGTGTCATGCGGCTCGATGATGTAGAACCACGATTGCCACCTTTATGGTCTCCACACAGGCCTTGAGCGGAGATGGCGTTGGGCATTTGCCCACCATGGCGCCTCCGCACTCCGCTGCGGCGACCACCACCTTCGGTTTGCGTTGAAGGTCTTCAGCCCACGAGCGAAGTGGGGCGGAAGGAAGGCCTCGCCTGACGGTAAATGCCAAGATGTTGAGGATGAAATGGGGGCAGATCATGGAAGTCCAGCTCGTAGTAGAACATGAGCCCAGCGGACAAGCGGGTGGAGAAATACCAGTCCGTGGGAATGGTGGAAGAAAACCACCCTCTCATGGGGTTACGGGTAGGGCGATCTGCCCCACATCGGCAACCAGTGTGCAATATCCGCTGCGGATATCCGGCTCTCCGTAACTTTGTGATGTCCTCCTCCGTGAGGAGATCATCCTGCCGCCTCCCTTTCGAGACATGCTTGGAGTGGTTTGAGGAGAAGATTGAACATGGTGCTGGGGCTCGAGTGCACAGAATGGATGAGCAAGGAGGAAGAGGGTGTGGGTGAAAAGGAATCCTTGTCCCTTTATAGGAAGGAAGAAACCTCGCCTCCCACCTACAGTAAACTTGTTTATTCCCGGCGCCATAATTAATGGCGCGGTTGGATTACCACCCATATTGATGAGACTCGGTGATAAGGGGACACGATCTACCTTGACAAGGCGTGCCAAGGAAACGCCTCGCAATATGTGAAGTAGCTTGTTGAGAAAAATGGTTCGAATAATGGTCGGGCCGTGGTGTGATGTCATCTGCGAATATGTCAGATTAGATCTGTGGAAATATTATTCTCTCACGGTGGTATGTGGAATTGTTTTGCAGAGCGGACACTATCCTTGTGTTCAAAATCTTCTGGAATAGTCGAAGGAGGAACCCGCCTTGCAATGGCGAAGACAATCTGCGCCGGACTCATCGTCATTGAAGCCTGGTTAGGGGCCTTGAGGAGTCTGGATTAGGGGTCCTCGGACAGCGGACTATGTACTTTAGCGGACAGTTGGACTATGAAGATACAAGATTGAAGACTCCGTCCCGTGTCCAAATGGGACTCTCCTTGGCGTGGAAGGCAAGCTTGTCTGGATATGTAGATCTCCTCCTTGTAACCGACTCTGTGTAACCCTAGCCCCTCAGGTGTCTATATAAAGCTGGAGGGTTTAGTCAAAGGACAACAACAATCATACCATAGGCTAGCTTCTAGGTTTAGCCTCTCGATCTCGTGGTAGATCAACTCTTGTAATACTCATATCATCAAGATCAATCAAGCGAGGATGTGGTGTTACCTCCATCGAAGGGCGAACCTGGTAAATATCGTGTCCCCGCCTCCTTTTACCATCCTCCTTGAGGCCTTGCAGTTCGGGACCCCCTACCGAGATTAGCGGTTTTGACACCGACAAGCCCCCCACCCCTGAATCATTGACCAAAAGTAGAATCTGATCGTGAAGTGTAGCTAATCGAACATAAAGCAAGAGCAAGCGAGAGAGAAGCGGGGTGAGCAAGAGCAAAAGCAGCCCAGTAGGGGACCAAAAGCAAAAGCGAGCAGCAGCGCGGCGAAGCTAAAGCAGGCGGCTCCTCTTGATGTGGACGTCGCCGCCGGGGAGGCGTCATGGAGGAGGTGGCGCAACGCGCCGTGGATGGTCGTGCCGTGTTGGCTCGGGACGGCGCGGTAGCACCGTGAGATCATCCGAGAAATGGTGATGATGCTCTTCGGTGGTGCGGTGAAGACAGCGGTGTGGGAATGGAGGTGGCGCGCGACGAGGAACATCGGGGCAGCTCCTTGGAGTGGAGGGCGGGGTGGCTGAACGGCGAGGCGTCGGATCGGCGGCGGATCCTCATCGATGCGGTGGATGAGGACATCGAGTGTTGATGTGGGCGGCGCTCGAGGAAAGGCTCCGGCTGGGTGGCGGACGGAGGGTGGGGGCTTCACAGGTTTCCGGGCTTGGTGTATGAATGGGTGGCGGATGGGATGGGAGTGGGGAACCATGGCAGGGATGCGCTTGTCCGAAATGTGGGGTAAGTTACAAAGTACCCCCAGATTTGAAGCGGTTCTTTCGGTTCGAGGGTATCACGGGCATTTCACGTGTCGCGATTTCACGAGAGGTGGTACTTCTCGCGTGTTGTAATTTCGGAATAGCGGCGCGGGTTGAGATGGAGGGTGTTGCCGAACTGTGAGACAAAGATATATCTTAAATATTTGGGCTAACAAAGTAGCGGGTTGAAATTTCTGGACAAGCCTAACATGTACTGTACCAAATCAATACTTTTCTAAATGTCATTCAAAACATTGAATTCATGTTTTGTTTAATTAAAATATTTCACTCGTGTATTATGCATGCAACCTACTACTCAAATGAGCGTTTTAGTTCATTTCAATATATACTACCACTTCAATATGAACTAAATTTGAATTTGTTTCTCTATTTGAATAAGATCTATAATAATGATTGTTGTGAAGTCAAAGCATTTGAATTTGTTTCTCTGTTTTAATAAGATCTACAATCATCATTATTGTCAAGTTAAACCATAATTTCTGTATTATCTTCACAACACCCATGATTAGTCTCAATTACATATGAACTATGTGTACTATATGAACTCTAAAACTTGATTTTTTGAATCCACTTTATATGGATTTCAAATCATAGTACATTTCAAGCTCTAGCTAGATCTTCATAATGTACACCATGTCTCATATGTATAATGTGTTTATCACATTATGTATGGTGTTGTCGGATTCAGGGAGTTCGGAAGACCCTTGAGGTTCGAACAACTGGGGTGTGGCAGCGGAGATCAACCTCCACCGTCTACGCACCTGCCCGAATCGCTGGGACCTAAACTACTAAGAACAGCGCAGAGACACAAGATTTATCTGGTTCAGGCCACCATTGTGCTAATACCCTACTCTAGTGTGTGGTGTGGTGGATTGCCTCTTGGCTGACGAGAACAATACAAGGAAGAACAGCCTCGTGAGGCCTGTTCTTGGCGGAGTGCGATGAACTGCTAGGTGGTGTTCAGTCGCTCTAGCTACTAGTTTCTTGATGAGATTCGGATCTCCCTGCCGTGGGGTGGCTACTCTTATTATAGAAGGCCTGGGCCTCTTCCCAAATATTGGCGGAAGGCGCCAACAATTAGCCATTTGAAGGAAACAGCGGGTACACTTATCACGACTAAAGTTGGTCCTCGCTGCCAAAGCTCATTGATGGCGCTGCTTGGGCTCCACGATGACTCCCTTCAGCCGTTGGGCTGGTCTTGGTCTTGTTGCAAAACAGATGCCTTTGCTAATGCTCTACTTTGCACTTGCTCCTTTGCACCAAATAGGAAAGGAGGACATTACTGCGGGCTGGCGCCCGTGGCGCCCTTGGTGCGTCATGGCTTGCGTCATGGGCACCTTGCGAGTACCCTACCTGAACTCTTCGCCTCCTCATGAGCCAACTGGCGAGGCTGTGCTGAGAAGCTCCTTGTCGTCCTTGGTGATCTTCAGCCCCTCATGAGGTCTTGAGCTTGTGTTGGTGAAGATGGGCCGTCTTGGGCCTCCTTGAGCCACGCCGGGCATGACGAGCAAATGTCAGGGACCCCGTTCCCAGGCATGACAGTAGCCGGGCCGCCCGGCGCCCGAACTTGGCGGCGGCGAAACAGGCGGCATCTTCCTTGCCTCCTTTACTTTCTCCGATTGCTGCTCAGATCCCTTTCTTGCCCTCTCCTCTGCTTCCAAGATCTTGAGATCCACTGCACTGCGTGCCCTAGCAGTCATGGCTCCTCGCCAAGCCCGGCGGACATGGTACTCTCCTGCCTTGACCCGCCAAATGTGGCGAGCCTTGCCCGTGCACCCGGATGGCGGGCGCGAAGCGTCCAGCAGGCAGGCGTTCAAGGCGGCTCTTCCGCCCCGAGGTGAGGAGTACCTTCTACCCGTTCTTGAGGCGCCATCATTGCTGGTCTGGTGCCTCCCTTTTGGAGTTCTTCTTCTCCGTCCTCCGTCCTACAACATTCAAGTTCTGCCTCCATCCAATTCCGTCCTTCTGGCAATCTTCCTTACTATTGTAGAGGCCCATGTTGGGGTGAAGCCCTCGGTAGCCTTGCTTGCGCCATTATTTCTCCCTCGAACCTCCGTGGTTCGCCTCCGTCTTGTGAGCTTCATATCTGAGGAGCCATCGCCATTTCAAACCACAGAAGCGGAGTTGAGGCTTGAGGCAAGTGGGTCTTGGTGGATCTGGCGCATCCACCCTCGGTGATCCTGCCCACGGAGCACCCATGACTCCGATATTGGTCCCGAGTGGAGCTTGGATCCCTGTGGTCTGGAGAAGATGGACCGATCTGAAAGCCGCCAGCAGTAGTGGCCGTGACGGTCGTGTTCTTGAGGTTCTGGAGCATCAGCTGGCTCCGCTCGTCGTTACTCGCTTCGATGTGGAGGCCTCCTCGAGCCCGTGGTCTGGCGGCGGGATCTGGCGTGATCCTCCGATCCTTGGTTGGGGGCGGCGTGGCGAGGCCAGAGGCACCCAGCCTTGTTCCTTCGAGTTGGGAGGCGGTAGTGGGGCCCATACTGTCTTCAATAGGGGCGGGCCCGTGCCGTGGAGCTCCGGAGGACCTGGTGGGCGTGTCCTCTGTCGACTCAGCGAAGAGGTGGAGGAAGAGCGAGAGGGGTTGATTGGCGGAGTCAAGGCTCCTCCCCTTGGCGCAGGTCCGCACTCTCCGCCTCCCAGGTGGCAGCGGCGAGGATGAGGATGAGCGGGGAGGCGAAGCCTGCCCCGATCGAAGGACGGTGGGCTGGTCGCCGCAGGTCGCCCCTGGCCCGGCGATCCGAGATCGCCTCCTGCTCCCGGGCCTTGAAGCCGACCCTTGCAGCGGCTTGTGGGTTTCGTGGGCTGCTTTCGAGTCCACCGGCTGACGACTGTAAGTGCACCTTCCGTCTTGATTATTGCTCGTCGGCGAGATCGATGTCCATGTCCCCGGCCAGGCTGGCGCCAGCAGCGAAAGCTGAAGAATCAGGCCCCATCCGTGGCGGTGCCTCTGCCGAAGAAGGTGATCGTGACACACAGGCCTCTCCTTCCGGGCGTCCTCGCGAGAACTGGTGAGCCTGAGGCGAGCTCATTGCCAATGACGACTCCCGAGGTGCCCTTGCTTGGCTGCCTCCCTTTGTCGCCGTGGCGCTCTGGTTCCGCCTCGGTAGCGGTGGTCACAGCCGTCTTCTCCTCCTACTCCCCGATCGCTGCTCCTCCGAATCTTTATTGCAGATCTCGCCGTTGCGGTGGACCGCTGCTGGCAGGATCTTGAGCAATGACTCCGTCGATGGCTGGGCGTTTGGGCGCCACGCTGGATTCGCTCCGATGCGCCGATTGGTGGCGCTGGTCCAGCCTCGGCGTCTTGCGATGAGGAAGCGGGTTGTCCGTGGCGAAGATTGCAGCGATCTGCCACAGGGGCAGCTGCATCAAAATTCTTGTGAGGAGCTTTGAAGCGAGTGAAGGGCCTGCAGAACCAGCTTGCGAGGAGGCCGCCTCCGCCAGGAGCAAGAGGAAAGCATGAAGGCTCGCGGCTGCCGTGTGAAGGACCGGGAGGCCAGGATCAAGAAGCCTGTGACCGCCTAGGCGCGGTGGAAGCAGGAGCTGGAGGTGAGGAAGGTCGTTTGGGCGACAAAGGCGCGAGTTCTTGCAAGATCACGTGGCCAGCGGATATGGAGGTGAAGGCTCGCTCTTTCTTGAAAGGCAGCTTCTGACAGCTGGAGAGTCGGCGAGGCGCCGAGGATGGTCCCGCCAAGCTGCTTCCTTCTGGTTCGCTCTTGAAGATGTCATGTCACATCCAGCTAGACCATGCATTAGGGTGTGCATCATGTTTAAATTTCATTTGAATTTGAAATGGGAAGCGAGAAACCCAGAACCTTAATTCAACTAGGGTTTTACTAAAAATTATTTCAATGAACCTGAAATGCCCTTCAAAATGCTCATCATCTTTGCTTTGGTTCAGAGCCTATGTCAAAAGTGGTGCATCATTTTCTAGGTCATCAAAGGTCTTGGAATTAATTCATAAGTTTTGAACTTGAGCATTTCAAATTATATAAAATATTTCAAATGCCCAAAATTGCCAAACCAAAATGTTTCATGTTGGAAATATTTCAACAATGGACCAGGAGCATTTTGGTGAATTTTAAAACTGTTTTGGTATTTTAAAAACTCCACATTGCAGAAAAATAGAAAAAGATAAAACATGAAAGAACTTACAGGCGCCACCTAGGACCCCTGCAGCCCGGCCAGCGGCAGCCTGGTGACTGCTTGGCTCGGCCAGGCAGCAGCTAGAATGCTTTGGCCGACACCGCATGGGTGCCACGCACCTGGTGCCGCCTCGCCGCTCCTCTCATCCAGCTGCCGGCGGATCACCTCCTCGCTCTCCCGAACCCTGACACCTCCTCTCCTCCCGGTTCCTCTCTCTCGCGCTCCCCTGGCAGCCTTGCCTTGCCCTTTCATCGCCCGTAACGCGCTCCCGCCGTCCGTGCTCCTCCTCACCTTGTCTAGGAGCTCCGCTCTCCACTACCCCTAACTAGCTTGCCTTGCTCAAGTGACGAGTCCACCACCGACCTCGGCAGGTCCACCGTCGCGGAGATCCCCTTCAGCGCCGTCGTTGCTCGGCTCGTCCCGACCTCAGTGTGCTTCTGAGTTGCCCGTGAGCCCATCTACCTCCCTTCCCTTTCTCTCTCGCTCTCGGCGGCGTAGCAACGAGCAGACTCACACGCGCCCGCGCCCTTGAGCTCGTCATGACGTGCTCCCGTCACCCTCGGCCACCTCTTGGTGTCCTTCCCTCACCGCACCCATGGGGTCTAACCATGCACTTCCGCACCTCTGACCCCTCAAGCCTAAGTTCGTCTTGGCCGAACTCCGTGACCCTAGGTCGTCATGGCCTCCGTCCAGCCACCCGACCCCAACCGACTCCACCGGTAGCTGCGGCATGTCCCCGACTACCTAGCCACCCTCCATGGCTCGTTCGGTGCAGGAATAGCACTCCTTGCACGTCGGGCTGCTTGCGTGACTGAGCGCAGGTGCAGCCGGCGTGGACCTTGACCACGGTGGGCCTGGTTGACTCAGATGGTCGATGACGATGGGGCCCAGCCACGCTAACTAAATAGGTTTAGTTTTAATTAAAATTTAGTTAAACTAATTACCACGACACCTGGACCCTTGTCGGGTTTGACCTGGACATCTCCGTTGACCACGGCGTCATCTGGCGCATGGTGCGTAATAATCTAATTTGGATTTATTATAATATAGGAAATTCAGAATATAATTCAAACTTCAAATGTTTATAACTTTTAATCTGTAACTCCAAATGCAAAGATTTATATATGAAATTGATCAGAAAATCCATTCTATCCATTGGTACAGGTTTCATGCATGTTAAAACAAGTTAACCTTGCTGTTTAACCAGAATAAGATAATGCACCTTTAGGGCTATTTCAAATGAGCTAGCATTTGAATCTTTGATTCAAATGGGTTCATCCTTCTTGTTTTAGCTTGCATTAGGCCAACACACATCCATATTGCCATGTCATAGCATGCATCATATTGTTGCATATTGTCATGTGTGTTTACTTTCGGTATGCTTTTCATGATAGGTTACGCCAGGGATAATCTGACTATCCATCGAAGGCGTACTACCCCCGTTCCATCAGGCAAGCACCTCATTGATCCTTCGATACAAACCCATGTTCTCGCTTCTGCTCGTTCTTGCATTAAGACAGCGATTCAAGCATTGCGTGCTGCGGTAGTTGAACCCTTCCTTTGCATGACTGGCATTGCCACGGTAACTAGATGAAACCCACTAGTATGTGTAGGAGTTGAATGAGCCATGTTTGTGATTCCTACCATGCTATGCTTGCTATGCTTAGAGTTGTGTCGGTCGGCTCATCGGGATGATGGCTGGAGTGAAAGGTTGTGTTGGTTCGAGGTAAAGTGTTGAACATTTTGGTAAAGTATCGATGAGAGGCCATGTAGGAGTACATGGTGGGTTGTTTCATTGAAGCCGATCCTAAAGGCTGAGATCTGTGTTTGTGATCCATGAAACAGTTACTACCACGCATTGGGATCATTGACCCTCTCAACTTCTTAACCACCCTTGTTCTTAGTCCGGGAGTTGCAAGTAGTTTAGTGTTTGTAGCTGGGGCGCGCATGGCCCGTGACCTTAAGGGTGGGTTGTGTTGCGGTAGATACGTGGATGTGCGAGTGCCGTTTGGTATCTCGGGAACCTGCACATCGTTCGGGGCTGTATGGAAACCTCGGCGGACTCCTGCGGATGGAACCGAATGGCGATAAACCTGGACTAGGTACTTGAGTGTTTAGGTGGTAGTGGCCGACACCCGTTGGGCTTCCGCGAAGGTTGCAGTACATGTCGTGTAAGCGGTGAGTGGTGAGCGTGTGTGATACACCCGTGCGGGGTTTTAATACGATCTATTGAATAGCGTGTCCACGGAGAAGGACTTCAGGTTACCTATATCGGTTCATAGACAAGTAAATGGATACTACTAAAAGCCTCAAGATAAGTGTGAGTACATGGATGGCCCTCTCATGGGTTGTGAGAGAGGATCCACGGTGGAGTATTGTGATGGTGTTTAGTGGACTGCGTGTCGACAAATGCTTTACAAGTGGTGTCACGTGGGATAACAGCCAGAGTCGAGCTGGCATCTTTGCAAATAACTCCACCACCTTCTTGAGAATGTGCATGTATGATAGGATTACGTGGTAAGACTTGCTGAGTACCTCCGTACTCATGTTTGTAATTAATGTTTTTGAGAGAGACAACTTGCCCCTCCGATGGGTTCTATGTAGATCTCGACTTGACAGGTGAGCTAGCCACCAGGTGGTGATCTCGAACTTGAAGGGCCATTGTAGATAGAAAGGCTCCAACAAGCTGTCTTTCTTTCTAGAGTCGTACTCGAGACTAGTTTGCTTCATGCATGTGCTTGTATGCTTGTATGACTTGAGTGTTGGGTCATGTATTTCACCTGTATGAATATGTTATGTATGGCTCCTCGGGCCTCTTAAATAAAGTACTTTGAGTTGTAGAGTTTTGTTGTGATGCCTTGTTGTATTTACTCATATCGCGCATATGCGTGTATGAAATGAAAGTTATGAGTGGGATCCGACAAACTAGTTGGTTATCCTGGCCCTCTCATATGGGAAATGTAGTCTCGTTAGCCACGGCGATAGTAGTCCTTCTGCCGGTTCACCGAGTCCTTAGCCAGCACTCTGCTTGGACATATTTGGCGGGATGTGTTCACCGTTCCTATGTTTGTCCCTTGAAATGTCCGCGTGATATTGAGTCTGCCTAGCACACTACAGCCGGGTTACAGTCTGTCAGCCCAGTGCTACAGCCGAATATATCGTTGATGACCGACATGCTCGATGTGATTCATGTATGCTGTCCCCATAGGTTAGTGCGCTTTGGGTTCCACGACTAGCCATGTCGGCCGGGTTCTTTGTCATGTGGATGCTAGCGACACTATCATATCGTGAGCCAAAGTATAAGCGGTCCCAGGCCATGGTAAGCGACACGGTGGAATACCGTGCGTGAGGCCGCAAAGTGATATGAGTGTTACCGGCTAGGTCGATGTGACTTGGAATCGGGGTCGACAGCGTTGGCATCGAGCTGGGCTGCTGTGAGTTCATAGCCAAACTGGTGCGATGTTGAGTCTAGAAATGCTTTAGTTATATGTAGGGAATTGATTGTGGGATGGAGCGTGGGCTCTCTTTACTCCTTTACCTTATGAAAAGGAAACGAGAGATTACAATCCCATCTCGGTGAGACCGAGATCCCTATCGGTAGAACCGATTTGCCTAGGGTTTGTGGCAGTGTCTATGACATTTGGAATCGGTGGCGCCAGATAGGAAGAATCGGTGAGACCGATTTTGGCTTTAGGTTTAGGTCATATGTGGATGTTAGAAAGTAGCTGAGGGTTTTGGAGCATATCACTAAGCACATGAAGCAAGAGGCTCATTAAGAAACACCTCATCCCTCCTTGATAGTAGTGGCTTTTCCTATAGACTCAATGTGATCTTGAATCACTAAAATATAAAATGAAGAGTCTTGAGCTTTTGAGCTTGAGCCAATCCTTTGTCATTAGCATTTTGGGGGATCCACTTTCATCATCCATGCCATGCCATTCGTTGAGCTTTCCTGAAATGTTCATCTTGGAATAGCATTAGCTCAATGAGCTATATGTTGTTATGAATTACCAAAACCACCTAGGGATAGTTGCACTTTCAGCTTGCTTTGAATAATGAATGCCTTACCCGCCGCTATCTTCTTAACCGCCTCAATTTCTTGGAGGGCCTTTTGGGCTTCAGCCTTGGCATGTTGTGCGCTTTCAAGGGCCTTCGCAAGCTCGGACCCTTGCGTCTTAGAGTCAAGCTCCAAGGAATCGTGTTTTTTGGCGAGAGCCTGGAGCTCTTGCTGCACCTCGCCTACTCGGGATTCTTGCTTTTCTTGCTCGATGCGCTCCTTGGCCGCTTTCTCTTCGGCCTCGGATAGCGCCTTCTCCAGGGCCGCCACTTCAGTCGTGGCCCCTAGCACAATTCATTACGATCCTATTATTCTAAAACCAAACTTTTTTTTAATATACAGACGTGGTATCACTTACTTTTATTCTCCTCGAGCTGCCTCTTGGTAAGGCCGAGCTCTTCCTTGGACCGCTCAAGGTCCCGCTTGATCTTGGCGACCTCCGAAGACGTCTTGGCATGCAGCCATGAAGCCTGCATATGCACATAGACATATTCCGATTAGACTCATGTGGTTATTATTTGATCCTCTATTCGGCCTTTCTTCGCGAACGCCAAACAGAGCATGAGGGGCTACTGTCTATGCGGTAACATTTTCTTATAATCTGGTTACTTACCTCAAAGCCTGTTAGGAGGCTGGCACAAGCTTCAGTCAGTCCGCTCTTGGCGGACTGAACCTTCTTGACCACCGCACTCATAGTGGTGTGGTGCTCTTCGTCACTGGAAGCGCTGCAAAGCACTTCCAACAAGTTGTCCTATGCCTCTGTATGAACAGAGGCCATCGGCACAGACGGCTTGCCCCCCTTAGCGAGCGGTTGCCTGACAGAATCCGGAACCACCGGAGGTTCCGCGCCAGATTCGGCTTGGGGCTAGACTTGCTGCCCTCGGTGTTAGGGCCCAGAGGATTCTTGCCCCTCGTGGGCCCAGCGCCTGGAATGTTGCCCTGAAGTGCCTCCGGAACTGTCTCCCCTTGGTTCAGTCCCCTTGGAGACAACACCTCAGCATCGTCCGTAGGGCGGGGGGAGGAGGCGGTCGCGAGTGAATCACTGTTCATATCCAATGGGCCCAAAGAATCACCCGACGGAGATACGTCGATGTGGGCTCGGGATGTGTTGTATAATCATGCACCGCGTGATAAGAAACAGTACAATAAGACGTACCAAGAATTATTATGGAGTTTGAATACTTACGACTTCGCTAGGGGCTTGTCCCTGAGCAGCCACTCATCATCGCTAAAAGCAGCCGCCGTGGAGCAATCCGGAGGGAGAGTCCTTCCCTTCTTGGACCCTTCGGCCTCCCCAGATGGGGCGGCCTTCCTTTTCTTGTCCCCCCCCCCCCCCGGCTGGGGGGGGAGAACTTTCCTCTTCTTCCTCCTCGTTTCCGTGGGAGGAGTGCGCCTCTGTTTTCGGACAATGTGTCCGATATAACCTTCTTGGAGACACTTCCGGTCCCGTGGCCTTCTTCTTGGCCTTGTTCGCCAAGCACCTCATAAGGCGTCGGAACCAGCATCTCCGTTAGGAGGGCATCTGCTGGATCTTCGAGCAGGGGGGCTGGACAATCGATCTGCTCTGCTGTCACTACCCAGTCCTATTAAATGGCGTGGAGGCTTAGATCCCGCGCATGGTTAAACTGGGTAAAATGAACATCTTACGATATATAAAAGACTTACCGGATTGGCAGGGCGCTTTGCGCAGAGTCCGTGATCCTCGGTAAGGGGAGGAGGTACTTCGGCGCCCTTGAACAACACCTTCTAGACGTCCTTGTGCGTCGTGTCAAAGAGCTCTCGCAGCGTCTGGTGCTCGGCCGGGTCGAACTCCCACAAATTGAATGCCCATTTTTGACACGGGAGGATCTGGCGGAAGAGCATAACTTGGACCACATTGACGAGCTTGATTTTCTTGCTCATCATGTTTTTGACGAAGGTCTAGAGTCCGGTCAGTCTCACCGAGGAACCCCAGGATAGGCCCTCCTCTTTCTAGGAGGTGAGCCGCATGGGGATTCAGACCGAAATCGGGGCCGCCACCCAAGTAGGTGTCATGCGGCTCGCTGATGTAGAACCACCCCGATTGCCACCTTTATGGTCTCCACATAGGAGCCTTGAGCGATGATGGCGTTGGGCATTTTGCCCACCATGGCGCCTCCGCACTCCGCTTGCGGCCACCACCACCTTCGGTTTAACGTTGAAGGTCTTCAGCCACAGGCGAAGTGGGGCTTGATGCGGAGGAAGGCCTCGCACACGACGGTAAATGCCAAGATGTTGAGGATGAAATTGGGGGCCAGATCATGGAAGTCCAGCTCGTAGTAGAACATGAGCCCGCGGACAAACGGGTGGAGGGGAAATACCAGTCCGTGGACGAATTGGGTAAGAAAAACCACCCTCTCATGGGGTTCTGGAGTAGGGACGATCTGCCCCACATCCGCAACCAGTGTGCAATATCCGCGGCCGATATCCGGCTCTCCGTAACTTTAGGATGTCCTCCTCCGTAAAGGAGGAGATCATCCACTGCCTCCCCGCCGAGACATGCTTGGAGTGGTTTGAGGAGAAGATTGAACATGGGTGCTGGGGCTCGAGTGCACAAGAATGGATGAGCAAGGAGGAAGAGGTGTGGGTGAAAAGAGGAATCCTTGTCCCTTTATAAGGGCGGAAGAAACTATACGCCTCCCCACCTACCTAGTAAACTTGTTTATTCCCCGAGCGCCATAATTAATGGCGCGGTTGTTACCCACACCCATATTGATGAGACTCCGGTGATAAGGGGACACGATCTCTGCTTCGACAAGACGTGCCAAGGAAACCGCCTCGCAATATGTGAAGTAGCTTGTTGAGAAAAATGGTTCGAATAATGGTCGGGCCGTGGTGTGATGTCATGCTGCCGAATATGTCAGCAGATTAGATCTGTGGAAATATTATTCTCTCTACGGTGGTATGTGGAATTTGTTTTGCAGAGCCGGACACTATCCTTGTGTTCAAAATCTTCTACGGAATAGTCGAAGGAGGAACCCGCCTTGCAATGGCGAAGACAATCTGCGCGCCGGACTCATCGTCATTGAAGCCTGGTTCAGGGGCTACTGAGGGAGTCCTGGATTAGGGGGTCCTCGGACAGCCGGACTATGTACTTTAGCCGGACAGTTGGACTATGAAGATACAAGATTGAAGACTCCGTCCCGTGTCCAAATGGGACTCTCCTTGGCGTGGAAGGCAAGCTTGGCAATACGGATATGTAGATCTCCTCCCTTGTAACCGACTCTGTGTAACCCTAGCCCCTCCGGTGTCTATATAAACTGGAGGGTTTAGTCAAAGAGGACAACAACAATCATACCATAGGCTAGCTTCTAGGTTTAGCCTCTACGATCTCGTGGTAGATCAACTCTTGTAATACTCATATCATCAAGATCAATCAAGCAGGATGTAGGGTATTACCTCCATCGAGAGGGCCGAACCTGGTAAATATCGTGTCCCCGCCTCCTTTTACCATCCTCCTTAGACGCCTTGATTGGGACCCCTACCCGAGATTCGCGGTTTTGACACCGACAAGCCCCCCCACCCCGAAAATCGATCGACCCAAAAGTAGATACAGTCGACTGAAGTGTAGCTAAATCGGAGCAGCATCGCAAGCAAGAGCAAGAGCGAGAGAAGCAGGGTGAGCAAGAGCAAGAGCAGCCCAGGTAGGGGACCAAAAGCAAGAGCAGAGCAGCAGCGCGAGCGAGAGCTAAAGCAGCAGCGGCTCCTACTGATGTGGACGTCGCCGCCGAGGGAGCGACGTCATGGAGGAAGTGGCCGGCAACGCCGCCGTGGATGGAGTCGTGCCGTGTTGGCTCGGGACCGAGCGCCGGTAGCACCGTGAGATCATCCGAGGAAATGGTGATGATGATGCTCTTCCGGTGGTGCAGGTGAAGACAGCAGTGTGGGAATGGAGGTGGCGCGAAAGACGAGGGGAACATCGGGGCAGCTCCTTGGAGGTGGAGGACGGGGTGGCTGAACCGGCGAGACGTCCAGATCGACGACGGATCCTCATCCGGTACGGTGGATGAGGGACATCGAGGTGTTGATGTGGACGACGTCGTCGGGGAAGAGGCTCCGGCTGGGTGGCGGACGGAGGAGGGTGTGGGGCTTCACAGGTTTTCCCGGGCTTGGTGTATGAATGGGTGGCCGGATGGGATGGGAGTGGGGAACCATGGCTTAGGGATGCGCTTGTCCGAAATGTGGGGTAAGTTACAAAAGTACCCCCACTGATTTGAGGCGGTTCTTTCGGTTCAGGGGTATCACGGGCATTTCACGTGTCGCGATTTCACAGGAGGTGGTACTTCTCGCGCGTGTTGTAATTTCGGAATAGCAAGGCGCGGGTTGAGATGGAGGGTGTTGTCGGAGCACAACGAGACAAAGATATATCTTAAATATTTCGGGCTAACAAGGCGCGGGTTGAAATTTCTGGACAAGCCTAACATGTACTGTACCAAATCAATACGCACTACAAATGTCATTCAAAACATTGAATTCATGTTTTGTTTAATTAAAATATTTCACTACGTGTATTATGCATGCAACCTACTACTCAAATGAACGTTTTAGTTCATTCCAAACGTATATACTACCACTTCAATATGAACTAAATTTGAATTTGTTTCTCTATTTGAATAAGATCTATAATAATGATTGTTGTGAAGTCAAAGCATTTGAATTTGTTTCTCTGTTTTAATAAGATCTACAATCATCATTATTGTCAAGTTAAACCATAATTTCTGTATTATCTTCACAACACACCACATGATTAGTCTCAATTACATATGAACTATGTGTACTATATGAACTCTAAAACTTGATTTTTTGAATCCACTTTATGTCGATTTCAAATCATAGTACATTTCAAGCTCTAGCTAGATCTTCATAATGTACACCATGTCTCATATGTATAATGTGTTTATCACATTATGTATGGTGTTGTCGGATTCAGTGGTTCGGAAGACCCTTGAGGTTCGAACACTGGGTGTGCGCGGAGATCCAACCTCCACCGCCTCGCACCTCGGCCGAATCGCTGGGACCTAAACTACTAAACGGAACAGCGCAAGAGACACAAGATTTATACTGGTTCAGGCCACCATTGTGCTGTAATACCCTACTCTAGTGTGTGGTGTGGTGGATTGCCTCAATGACGAGGAACAATACAAGGAAGAACAGCCTCGTGAGGGCCTGTTCTTGGCGGGTGCGATGAACTGCTAGGTGGTGTTCATCGCTCTAGCTACTGGTTTCTTGATGAGGATTCGGATCTCCCTGCCGTGGGGTGGCTACTCTTATTTATAGGCGAAGGCCTGGGCCTCTTCCCAAATATTGAGCGGGAAGGGCGCCAACAATTGGCCATTTTGAAGGGAAACAGCGGGTACACTTATCCCGACTAAAGTTGGTCCTCGCCTTTGCCAAAGGCTCGTGATGACGCCTGCTTGGGCTCCACGATGACTCCCTTCCAGCCGTTGGGCTGGTCTTGGTCTTGTTGCACCGAAACAGATGCCTTTGCTTAATGCTCTCGCCTGCACTTGCTCCCTTTGCACCAAATAGGAAAGGAGGACACTGCGCGGGCTGGCGCCCGACTGGCGCCCTTGGTCGTCATGGCTTGCGTCATGGGCACCTTGCGAGGTACCCTACCTTGAACTCTTCGCCTCCTCATGAGCCAGCCTGACGAGGCTGTGCCTGAGGAAGCTCCTTGTCGTCCGCCCAGCGAGGCTTGGCCCCTCGCGAGGGTCTTGAGCTTGTGTTGGTGAAGATGGGCCGTGCTGGGCCTCCTTCGAGCCACGCCGCAGGCCGCAGGCAGGCAAGTCTGGGGACCCCCGTTCCCAGAACGCCGACAGTAGCCCCCGGGCCCACGCCGCGCCCGAACTTGGCCGAGCAGAGAGGCGAAACAGAGCGGCATCTTCCTTGCCTCCTTTACTTTCTCCAGTTGCTGCTCAGATCCCCTTTCTTGCGCCTCTCCTCTCTGCTTCCAAGATCTTCAGATCCACTCTGCCTGCGTGCCCTAGCCAGTCATGGCTCCTCGCCAAGCCCCGGCCGGAGCATGGTACTCTCCTGCCTTGGACCCGCCAAATGTGGCAGGGGCGAGCCTTGCCCTCGTGCACCGGATGGCGGAGGCGCAGGGCGTCAACGGAACGGAGGCGTTCAAGGCCGGCTCTTCCGCCCCTGAGGGTCGGGGGAGTACCTTCTACCCGTTCTTCGAGAGCGCCATCATTGCTGGTCTGGTGCCTCCCTTTTCTGAGTTCTTCTTCTCCGTCCTCCGTCACTACAACATTCAAGTTCTGCACCTCCATCCCAATTCCGTCCTTCTTCGGCAATCTTCGCACTATTGTGAGGCCCATGTTGGGGTGAAGCCCTCGGTGGCCTTGCTTGCGCCATTATTTCTCCCTCCGAACCTCCGTGGTTCCGCCACAGGCGCGTGAGCTTCATCGCATACGGGGAGCCATCGCCATTTCAAACCACAGGAAGCGGATTGAGGGCTTCAGAGCAGTGGGTCTTGGTGGATGCTGGGCGATCCACCCTCGGCTGATCCTGCCCACGGAGCACCCATGCGAGCTCCGATGGATGGTCCCGAGTGGAGCTTCGATCCCCGCTGGTCTTTGGAGAAGATGGACACAGATCTGGCCGGCCAGCGGGCGGGCGGGCGAAGCTGACCGGTCGCGTGCCGAGGGGTTCTGGAGCATCAGCTGCTCCGCCACAAGATTGCCTCGATGTGGAGGCCTCACTCGAGCCCGTGGTCTGGCCGGCGAGGATCCGGGCGGTCCTCCAGATCCTTGGTTGGGGGCGACGGGCGAGACTGGAGGGCACCCCCGCGCCCTTGTTCCTTCGCGAGGATTGGGAGCAGGTAGTGGGGCCCATGCCTGTCTTCAATGGGGACGGGCCCGTGCCCGTGGAGGCCCGGAGGACCTGGTGGACGTGTCCTCTGTCGACTCCAGCCAAGAGGTGGAGGAAAGAGAGCCGGAGAGGGGTTGATTCGGGCGGAGTCAAAGGCTCCTCCCCTTCGGCGCAGGTCCCGCACTCTCCGCCTCCCCCAGAGTGACGACGACGAGGATGAGGATGAGCAGGGAGGCAGAAGCCTGCCCCCGATCCCGAAGAAGGACCGGACTGGGCTGGTCCGCCGCAGGTCCGCCCTGGCCCCGGGGCGATCCGCAGATGCGCCTCCTGCTCCCGGGCCCCTTGAAGCCGACCCTTGCAGCCGGCTTGTGGGTTTTAAATTCGGCCGGAGGCTGCTCGAGTCCACCGGCGACGACCTGTAAGTGCCTGCTTCCCGTCTTGATTATTGCTCCGTCGACGAGATCTGATGTCCATGTCCTTCGGCCAAGCTGGCGCCCGCGGCGAAGAAGCTGAAGGGGGCTACTGAGGCCCCATCCGTGGCGGTGCCTCTGCCCGAGAAAGAAGGTGATCGTGACACACAGGCCTCTCCTTCCCGGGCGTCCTCGCGAGGCCTGGCTGAGCCCGCTGGGGCGAGCTCAGCCCCCTTGACCCAGGCGACTCCCGAGGTGCCCTTGCTTGGCGCTGCCTCCACTGTCGCCGTGGCGCTGCTGGTTCCGCCTCAGGGCGCAGTGGTCACACAGCCGTCTTCTCCTCCTACTCCACCGATCGCTGCTCCTCCGAATACTGTTCTGGATCTCGCCGTTGCCGGACTGGACCGCCTGCGGCAGGATCTTCTGGACGCTGACTCCCGTCTGATGGCTGGGCGTTTGGAGCTGGCTTCTGGCTGGATTCGCTCCGATGCTTCGATTCGGGCGGCGCTGGTCCAAGCCTCGACGTCTTGCGATGAGGAGAAGCAGGTTGTCCGTGAGGCGAAGATTGCCCGCGATGCTGCCCTGGGGGAGGCAGCTAGCATCCAAGGTCGCTGTGAGACGCTGGAGAGCGAGCTGAAGGGCCTGCAGAACCAGCTTGCCGAGGAGGCCCGCCTCCGCCAGGAGCAAGAGGAAAGCATGAAGGCTCGCGAGGCGGCCGTGAAGGACCGGGAGGCCAGGATCAAGAAGCGCTGTGACCGCCTAGGCGCAGTGGAGCAGGAGCTGGAGGTGAGGAAGGTCGAGCTGGACGACAAGGCGCGGGTTCTTGCAGAAGATCACGTGGCCTTCGCGGATATGGAGGTGAAGGCTCGCTCTTTCTTGAAGAGGCAGCGACTGACGGTGCCTGGAGAGTCGGCTGGCCGGCGCCGAGGATGGTCCCGCCAAGCTGCTTCCCTTCCTGGTTCGCGCGCTTGAAGATGTCATGTCACATCCCAGCTAGACCATGCATTAGGGTGTGCATCATGTTTAAATTTCATTTGAATTTGAAATGGGGAAGCCAGAAACCCCGTAACCCCCCTTAATTCAACTAGGGTTTTACTAAAATTATTTCAATGAACCTGAAATGCCCTTCAAAATGCTCATCATCTTTGCTTTGGTTCAGAGCCTATGTCAAAAGTGGTGCATCATTTTCTAGGTCATCCAAAGGTCTTGGAATTAATTCATAAGTTTTTGAACTTGAGCATTTCAAATTATATAAAATATTTCAAATGCCCAAAAATTGCCAAACCAAAATGTTTCATGTTGGAAATATTTCAACAATGGACCAGGAGCATTTTGGTGAATTTTAAAACTGTTTTGGTATTTTTAAAAACTCCACAAAGTTGCAGAAAAATAGAAAAAGATAAAACATGAAAGAACTTACCTGGCGCCACCTACCCGGACCACCTGCCGGCCCAGCCCAGCAGCCGCGCCAGCGAGCTGCTTGGCTCGGCCAGGCAGGCAGCCAGGTGCTCGGCGGCGAGCACCGCATGGGTGCCACGCACCTGGTTGCCGCCTCGCCGCTCCTCTCATCCAGCTGCCGACGGGGATCACCTCCTCGCTCTCCCCCGAACCCCCTGGACACCTCCTCTCCTCCCCGGTTCCTCTCTCTCGCGCTCCCCCGCCTTGGCCGACGCCGCCGCCGCCGCACCATCGCCAGAATCAAGGCGCCCCGCCGTCCGTGCTCCTCCTCACCTTGTCTAGGAGCTCCGCCGCTCTCCACTACCCCTAACTAGCCGAGCCCCGCCTGCTCAAGTGAACCGAGTCCACCCCACCGACCTCGACCGAGTCCACCGTCGCCGGAGATCCCCTTCAACGCCGTCGTTGCTCCGGCTCGTCCCCGACCTCAACGTGTGCTTCTACGAGTTACCCGTGAGCCCATCTACCTCCCCTTCCCTTTCTCTCTCGCTCTCGAGCGGCGTAGCAACCGAACGGAGCTCACCCGCACCCGCCGCCGCAGAGCTCGTCGCCGACGTGCTCCCGGTCACCCTCCGGCCACCTCTTGGTGTCCTTCACACTCACCGCACCCCATGGGGTCTAACCATGCACTTCCCGCACCTCACCGACCCCTCAAGCCCTAAGTTCGTCTTCGGCCGAACTCCGGCGGCCGCCTAGGTCGTCGCCGGCGCCGATTCCGGCCACCCCGACCCCAACCGACTCCACCAGTAGCTGCGGCATGTCCCCAGCTACCCATAGCCACCCTCCGCGGCTCGTTCGGTCGCCGGAATGGCCAAACGCACTTCCGCCGCCGCGTCGGGCTCGCCGGCGGCTAGACGCCGGTGCAGCCGACGTGGACCTTGACCACGGTGGGCCCTGGTTGACTCCGATGAGTCAATGACAGATGGGGCCCAGCCCTGCTAACTAAATAGGTTTAGTTTTAATTAAAATTTAGTTAAACTAATTACCCTGACACCCTGGACCCACTGTCAGGTTTGACCTGGACATCTCCGTTGACCCTGACGTCATGCTGACGCATGGCTGACGCAATAATCTAATTTCTGGATTTATTATAATATAGGAAATTCCAGAATATAATTCAAACTTCAAATGTTTATAACTTTTAATCTGTAACTCCAAATGCAAAGATTTATATATGAAAATTGATCAGAAAAATCCATTCTATCCATTGGTACAGGTTTCATGCATGTTAAAACAAGTTAACCTTGCTGTTTAACCAGAATAAGATAATGCACCTTTAGGGCTATTTCAAATGAGCTAGCATTTGAATCTTTGATTCAAATGGGTTCATCCCTTCTTGTTTTAGCTTGCATTAGGCCAACACACATCCATATTGCCATGTCATAGCATGCATCATATTGTTGCATATTGTCATGTGTGTTTACTTTCGGTATGCTTTTCATGATAGGTTCTGGCCCCGAGGATAATCTCGACTATCCATCGAAGGCGTTACTTTCACCCCGCTCCATCGTGCAAGCACCTCATTGATCCTTCCGATACAAACCCATGTTCTCGCTTCGCTCTCGTTTACTGCATTAAGACAACGCGATTCAAACTGTTGCGTGCTGCGGTAGTTGAACCCACTTCCTTTGCATGACTGGCATTGCCACAAGAATTAGATGAAACCCACTAGTATGTGTAGGAGTTGAATGAGCCATGTTTGTGATTCCTACCATGCTATGCTTGCTATGCTTAGAGTTGTGTCAGTCTGGCTCATCGGGATGATGAACTGGAGGAAAGGTTGTGTTGGTTCGAGAGTGAAAGTGTTGAACACGCTTTTGGTAAAGGTATCGATGAGAGGCCATGTAGGAGTACATGGTGGGTTGTTTCATTGAAGCCGATCCTAAGAACTGAGATCTGTGTTTGTGATCCATGAAACAGTTACTACCACGCATTGGGATCCTTAATTGACCCTCTCAGCTTCTTAACCACCCTTGTTCTTAGTCCGGGAGTTGCAAGTAGTTTCTGGTGTTTGTAGCATCTTTGGGGGCCTTGCATGCGCTGACCTTAGGGGTGGGTTGTGTTGCGGTAGGTACGTGGCCCGTGTACCGAGTGCCGTTTGGTATCTCGGGAACCCCTGCACATCGTTCGGGCTGTATGGGAAACCTCGGCCGGACTCCTGCGGATGGAACCCGAATAGGCGATAAACCTGGACTAGGTACTTGAGTGTTTAGGTAGGCTGTGGCCGACACCCACGCTGGGCTTCCGCTGAAGGTTGCGAGTACATGTCGTGTAAACGGCGGTAAGTGGTGAGCGCGTGTGAAGAAGTACACCCGCAGGGTTTTAATACGATCTATTCGAATAGCCGTGTCCACGGAGAAGGACTTCTGGGTTACCTATATCAGTTCATAGACAAGTAAATGGATACTACTAAAAGCCTCAAGATAAGTGTGAGTACCGCGGATGGCCCTCTCATGGGTTGACGAGAGAGGATCCACGGTGGAGTATTGTGATGGTGTTTAGTGGACTCGTGTGCGACAAATGCTTTACAAGTGGTGTCACGTAGGATAGCTTAGCCAAGAGTCAGAGCTGGCATGCTGCAAATAACTCCACCACCTTCTTGAGAATGTGCATGTATGATAGGATTCTGTGGTAAGACTTGCTGAGTACCTCCGTACTCATGTTTGCTTAATTAATGTTTTTCAGAGGACAACACTGCCCCCTCCGATGGGTTCTATGTAGATCTCGACTTCGACGAGTGAGCTAGCCACCCAGGTGGTGATCTCAGGCTTGTGAAGGGCCATTGTAGATAGAAAGGCTCCAACAAGCTGTCTTTCTTTCTAGAGTCTGTACTCAGACTAGTTTGCTTCCGCATGTGCTTGTATGCTTGTATGACTTGAGTGTTGGGTCATGTGACCCCTACCTGTATGAATATGTTATGTATGGCTCCTCGGAGCCTCTTAAATAAAGTACTTTGAGTTGTAGAGTTTTGTTGTGATGCCTTGTTGTATTTACTCATATCGCGCATATTGCGTGTATGATTGAAATGCTTGGTATGAGTGGGATCCGACAAACTAGTTGGTTATCCTTGGCAGCCTCTCATATGGGGAAATGTAGTCTCGTGCTTCTGAGCGATAGTAGTCCGCTACAGCCCGGTTCACCGGAGTCCTGTTAGCCCAGCACTACTGCTTGGACACTTGACTGGCCGGGATGTGTTTCACTTCGTTCCTATGTTTGTCCCTTCGGGGAAATGTCACGTGATGGTATTCGGAGTCCTGCCTAGCCTGCTACAGCCCGGGTTACCGGAGTCCTGTCAGCCCAGTGCTACAGCCCGAATATATACGTTGATGACCGACATGCTCGATGTGATTCATGTATGCCTGTCCCCATAGGTTAGTGCCGCTTTGGGTTCACGACTAGCCATGTCGGCCCGGGTTCTTTGTCATGTGGATGCTAGCGACACTATCATATACGTGAGCCAAAAGGCATAAGCGGTCCCGGCCATGGTAAGGCGACACGGTGGGAATACCGTGCGTGAGGCCGCAAAGTGATATGAGGTGTTACCGCTAGGTCGATGTGACTTGGAATCGGGTCCGACAGCGTTGGCATCGAGCTGGGCTGCCTGTAGGTTCGCTAAGCCAAACTGGTCGATGTTGAGTCTAGAAATGCTTTAGTTATATGTAGGGGAATTGATTGTGGGATGGAACGTAAGGCTCTCTTTACTCCTTTACCTTATGCCCTCTAATCTGAGTCATCCTCCTCTCATTCGACGTGGGTATAGGACTAGGCTCTCTTCTCTCTATCAGGTTCACGTGTTACTAATCCGTAGTAACTTATAGGATTGTGGGTTACCTCCTCAGTTCAGTTCTACTAAATTTTAGTATGCTATCAGTTGAACCAGAACCTTGATATGATGTTGTTGAGTGGTTTTGCAATCTGATTTTGAATGTATCAAATCCGATTTTGAGCATTTACAGATGTTATGCTGCCCGATTTTCTCTAGAAATTCTAATGTCTTTGCATTGTGGCTGTTCTTCCAGATGGCCACCGTGCCCGTAACCAAGTGGTTCGTTCGACTGTTGCATTGATGTGTCTGGTCACACGGCAATGCTGGTTCGGGTGATGATTGAGACCGGTTACCGATGGTATCCTGAATATACCGTCGAGGAGCAGTTTAGGGATTTCAATCAAAGCCAATATCTATGCACGGTCAGGATTTATCCATCTTATCCCGGAGCTACTGAACCACTTCACTGCTCTTATGGGCTCGGGATCACTATTGGAATGTCCGTGCAAGATGCAGCCTATTCTATGATGACTATTATTCGAGCTAGAACTGCCTTGTTGGGCAACACTGATTTCCGCTACATGCCAGCATCCCTCCCTGGGGCGCATGGCTACCTTCAGGGTTTGTACAGTGATGCATCCCATGAGGACTCACTCCTTCGCACTACTACCGAGATGCTGGAGGACAAGGACCGTGAAAACCGGGCCTTGCGTATGGAGCTTTTTAATGCCCGTTCTGATCACTGGGCTACCCTGACTCGGTTTGCACCTGCCGTGCAAGCCGGATATATGGACATGAGGGACTTGTACCGTGTGCGGGCTGGTCTGCCAGACTTTATGGAGTGGCGTGAGGTTGGAGGCATCACCCCTCCTCGTGGGCCTCGTCTGCCGCTGTTTGTTGGACCACGACCACATCCGAGTCCCTATGGTCCACAGGCTCCACAGGATCGTCTGTTCCCGGATGATCATGTTCCACTTCCAGGCTTGGGTGGTGACTTCTATGAGGACTACTACGGAGCTGCCTGAGTTAGTAGTAGTATTCCTAGTATGGTAATAGTTGTATTTCCACCGTCCTGCGTGACTTGTGGAATATGACTTAGGGTGTATCGTTCCGGAAGTGTACAAAAAATAATGTATAGGAGTTGGAATGCTTCCGATGAGATGTAACGCCTTTCCTTATAGTTGTACTCCGTCAGGCTTGTACTAAACTATGAATGGTGTGTATGACCGTTGGTATATATATGGCAGTGTTATATTACCATGTCATACGGATGAACATCCTTGCATTCCGTGTTATCCATTACATTCCGCACTTCCTTGTTAAATTCTGCCATCCTGGTTTAAGCCTTTGCTTTGTTTCCTAGGATGGTCAACACCCGCAACAATCCTGCTGCTCCGGAGCAGGGAGAAGCTAGTGCAGCCAGGAATGTGAATCTGCCTCAACCGCCATCTTTGGCCGAGGTTATGCTGGAAGCAGAATGCAATAAGCGTGAGACCAATCGCTTACTGGAGCGGATTGAACAAAACACCGCACGCCAGCCAAGAAATGATTTGGTTTCACTCAATGACTTCGTCAAGCTGTATCCACCGAAGTTCAAATATTCCGTTGACCCTCTCGACGCGGATGATTGGCTTCGCAGCATCTACCACAAGCTGCGTTCTGCCAACGTGGCTGAGGCTGACAAGGTTACCTTTGCCGCTTATCATCTTGAAGGCCCTGCTAGTCTCTGGTGGGAGAATTATGAGGCTATGCGTCCGGTTGGACAAATTACAACTTGGGCTGAATTCAGTGCCGCCTTCCGTGAGCATCACATCCCAGATGGTCTCATGGACCGCAAAAGGGAGGAATTCTGCAGTTTCACCCAAGGTAGGCTGACAGTGGATGCCTACAGCCGTGAATTTGGGAAGTTAGCACGTTATGCTCCCGAAGAAGTTTCTACCGACGCCAAGAAGGTGCAAGGTTCCACAAGGACTTAGCCACGAGCTACGCCGAGACCTTCGGCTCGCATGAGTGCACTTCTTTTCCAAAGCTAGTCAATAAGGCTATCAGCGCCGAAACTGGGCAGACTGATTTTGAAGCATCACGCAAGCACGTCCGTGACTCTAGATCTTCATCCGGCTTTGGATCCCAGAAGCGCCGGGTTTGGATTCCAAATACTGCCCTACCACCCAGGTTCACCCCGAGGCCATCCTTTGAGGCGCCTCGCCCCAACCAGCAAAGATGTTCCGCCCAAGACTTATGGAGGCCCCTCTGCTAATGCTGCTCCACGCCCAAATGTGATAACTTGCTTCAAGTGTGGAGAGACGGGCCACTACATCCGTGAGTGTCCCCAAAACAACCCCGATCAAGTTGGAAGTCTCATTGGCCGTGGCAAGCCAGCGAGAAAGGTGCTCTATGCTAAACTAGCCGCCATCGCCGTGGCCACGCCAACTATGTTTCGCTGAAGAAACTTATGAGGATCCCAACGTCGTTCTCGATACGCTCCTTGTTAATTGCCATCCGCAATCGTTCTTTTTGATCTTGGAGCATCTCATTCATTTATTTCGAGAGCTATGCTCGATTGCACAACACCACATTCTGTGACATGCATACCTCCATGGAAATTCATACCCCTGGTTCTAGATGGCAAACCTCTAGAATAAGTCATGGGAATGAAATTCTTGTCGACAAATTAGTCTTTCTTGCTTCTCTAATAGCTCTCAAGTCCTCGGACATAAACATCATCTTGGGTATGGACTGGATGTCAGCCCATTACGCTAAGATTGATTGCTCTACTAGAACTGTTCAGCTCACCCATCCTTCGGGCAAGACAGTTAATGTTTTAACCCGAGTGTCGAAACGCCAGCTTTACTCCTTAAATGCCAACCCCTTCCGGACCTCAAGATATTCCGTAGTCCGTGATTTCCGGATGTCTTTCAGAGGAACTGCCAGTGTTCCACCCGACAGGATGTCGAAGTTCGTGATAGATCTTGTTCCCGGAACCGTCCCAATTTCTAGAAGACCTTATAAGATGGCACCCTAGAACTAGCTGAACTTAAGAAACAACTCGATGACTCCTTGCAAAAGGTTTCATCCGTCCTAGTTCATCTCCATGGGCTTGCCCGTCCTCTTCGTCAAGAAGAAGGATGGTACGGATCGATGGTTGTGGATTACCGACATCAATTTGGTCACTATCAAGAACAAGTATCCGCTCCCGGGATCAACGATCTGTATGATCAGCTCGCTGGATCCTCGATCTTTTCAAGAGGATTTGAGGTTGGGCTACCATCAAATCAAAATCAAGAACGGGGACATTCCTAAAACGGCCTTTGTTACTCGCTATGGCCAATACGAGTACACCGTCATGTCCTTCGGTTTAACCAATGCTCCAGCCACCTTCTCTCGGTTAATGAACTCAATCTTCATGGAGTATTTGGATAAATTCGTCGTGGTATACCTCGATGATATACTCATCTACTCCAAGAATGAGGAAGAACATGCCGAACATCTACGACTAGTATTGATGAAACTTCGAGAGCACCGCCTTTATGCCAAATTCTCTAAGTGTGAATTCTGGTTACCAAAAGTGACCTATCTAGGCCATGTAATCTCTGGTAAGGGCATTGCTGTCAATCCCGAGCGAGTTCAAGCCGTCCTTGACTGGACTCCACCTGAATCGGTCAAGCAAGTTCGGAGTTTCCTCGGTTTAGCGAGCTATTGCCGCCGCTTCGTCGAGAATTTCTCTAAAGTTGCTAAACCTCTAACCAAACTCCTCAAGAAAGATAAAAGGTTCGAATGGACGCCACAGTGCGAGTTCAGCTTTCAGGAACTGAAAAGACGCCTGACATCTGCTCCCGTACTTGTTCCACCAGATTTTTCTAAGGACTTTATTATCTATTGCGACGCCTCGCGACAAGGACTAGGTTGCATACTCATGCAAGATCGTCATGTGATTGCCTACGCTTCTCGACGATTCGCCCACATGAGGATAACTATCCCACACACGATCTAGAGCTTGCAGCGATGGTTCATGCACTCAAAACCTGGCGACATTACCTTCTTGGTAGTCGCTATGAAATCTAAACTGATCACCAAAGTCTGAAATATATCTTCACCCAACCGGATTTGAATCTCGAGGCAAAGACGTTGGGTCGAGTTGATTACAGATTACGACTTAGGAATATCTTACACCCGTGCAAAGCCAATGTCATGGCTGACGCACTAAGTCGTAAATCTTACTGTAACAACCTGATGTTACAACAAAGTCAACCATTTCTCCACGAGGAATTTCGTAAGCTTAACGTTCACATTGTTCCTCGAGGATTCCTTTCCACCCTGGTGGCAAAACCTAACCTTACGGATCGAATCATAGCTGCTCAGCAGTATGATAGAGGGATATCTCGGATCAAGGAGAACATTGCTAGCGGAGCTGCTAAGTGTTTCTTCATAGATGAACGAGGTGTTGTCTTCTTTGAAAACCGCTTGGTGGTTCCCAAGAAACAACAGCTACGGCAATTGATCCTTAAGGAAGCTCATGACTCTCCTCTCACCATTCATCCCGGTAGTACTAAAATGTATCAAGACCTACGCCAGAGGTTTTGGTGGACTAGGATGAAGAGAGAAATCGCTCAATACATTGCTAATTGCGACGTCTGTCGTCGAGTTAAAGCAGAGCATCAACGGCCTGCTGGTACCCTTCAACCTTTGGAAATTCCTGAATGGAAATGGGATAAAATCGGTATGGATTTCATTACCGGGTTTCCCAGGACCAAGAGGGGGAATAATGCTATCTTCGTTGTCGTCGATCGTCTTTCCAAAGTAGCCCACTTCCTACCCATTCGTGAGAGTATAACCGCTAGCCAGCTAGCTGATTTGTACATCTCTCGAATAGTGTCTCTTCATGGTGTTCCATTGGAGATTAACTCAGACCGTGGAAGTCTCTTCACCTCTCGATTTTGGGAAAGTTTCCAAAACACTATGGGAACTCGTCTCTCCTTTAGCACCGCCTTCCATCCTCACTCAAGTGGTCAAGTAGAACGAGTCAATCAAATCCTAGAGGATATGCTTGAGCTTGTCATCATCTCTTCGGCATGAATTGGGAGAAATGCCTTCCATTCGCCGAGTTCGCTTATAACAATAGTTATCAAGCCAGCTTGGGCAAAGCTCCTTTCAAGTTCTTTATGGACGGAAATGTCGAACGCCTCTTAACTAGTCAGAAACCGGGAGAGACAACTCTTTGCCCGGATATGATCCGAAGCGAAGAAGAGCGGAGTTCGCGTTATTCGTGAGAAATTGAAAATAGCCCAATCTCGTCAAAAGATCCAATATGACCGCAAGCATAAGCCTATGGCTTATGAAATTGGCGAGAAGGCTTACCTCTGGGTTACTCCTTTGAAGGGAACCCATCGATTCGGTATCAAAGTGTAACACCCCGGAAGTAACTTTCCATATTTGTAACTCCAACTCTTGCCATTTTCGGCATTGTGATATGATATTCCCTCCGTCGTTGGGTTTTTCTTCATTTTGCATTTTGTCCATGTCATGCATTTTATATCATGTCATCATGTGCATCGCATTTGCATACGTGTTCGTCTCATGATTCCGAGCATTTTTCCGTTGTCCGTTTTGCAATCCGCACTCCTATCTCCCCGGCGCCCCTTTTACGCTTTTTCCGTGAGCGGTACTAAACCTTCTCGGAATGGACCGAGGTTTGTCTAGTGGTCTTGGTATACCACCGTAGACCACCGGTCAAGTTTCGGTCATTTGGAGCTCGTTTGGTACTCAACGGTTAACCGCACTCTCGCAAAGGCCTCTTTTAAGTTGCAGCCCAACACCCCTTCAAAACAGTCCAATAACCCATCTAAGTCACTTCCATGCTCTCCTTCGTTCGATCACGATCGTGTGGGCAAAAACTACACCTCATTTGGACTCTCCTAGCTCCCTCTATGCCTATTTAAACACCTCCCCGTCTAAATCCGGGTCTTCTTCCCCGAAACCCTAAAATTCATCCCGCGCCCGTACGGACACGTCCGCCGCCGCCGGACGAAAATCGCCGCCGCCCCGCAGCCTGTGGCAGTAGCGCCACGTGGCCCGCCGCCGCCTCCGCCTCCGCCATGCCCGCCCGGGCAGCAAGAGGCCTCCCGGCCGGGTCGCGCCGCCGCCGCTTCGCCAGCTGAGGCGCCGAGCCCGCTCCGCTCCGGCGGCCCAGCGCCCATCTGGAGGAATATTTCGTGGAATATTTCGTGGCATTTTCAACGTAGCGTAACTTTGCATTTGTAGCTCCATTTTGCGCGTATAATATATCAAAATGTTTTTCTCGAGGAGTAGATCATTTCATCTCATTGCATCATTTTCATTTGAGCTCATCTTGATGCCCGAAATGCTGTTAGAAGAGGGCTATGTGATGTTAGTTTCTGTTTCTTAACAGAACTTGCACTTTTGTTATTTTTGCCATGATTGATGTGTGCACCCTATGAATTTGAGTCCTACATGTGTTTTGTAATATGCCATGCCATATTTCCAGGGGTGTATGCCATGTATTTTTGTGATCTATGTGGTGACTAGCACAAGCATGCAAAGTAGGTGTCTGATGTTGCTGTTTTCAGCTCTGCTTTTCTTGATATTTTGATGCCATGTTAACTTGATGCTACCAAGAGATCCATGCATATTTTTAGATACTTCAGTAAGGATGTTTTGTTCTACATGTCTTGCTCTATCCATCCATGCCTTGGTTTGCAATTATGGAGTGCCATATCTTGAGTCAATCGAGCTCTACTTTTGCTATCAAATGTTTCCTGGCAGATTGTTTACATGTTATTCAATTTTTCCTAGGTTGTTGTGGTTGATCCATGTATGCTATGTTATTGTTCTTGCAATGTATGTCTTCTATGCCATGTCTTCTTGATGTATGTATGCTTAGTTTATCATATAAGGCTCTGTAGTGAGTGCATTGAGCTTGTTAACATGCCTACCTGTTATCAGTTTTTGACATGCCATGTTGCTGAATTTGTTAACGGAACTTGCGATATTGACATGGGTGTTACTATATTTTCTGATCCTTTTGGCTTATGGTCAGTAAGGGACTTTTGTTCTATTCTTTGAGTAGATTCATGCCATGCCTTGTTTTGCTATTATAAGTTCCTGTAGCATGTAGTTTTCTTGCTATGAACATTGCTACCTGATGCTGTTTTTGCCATGTCCAGCCTGATATTTTGTGCACTTTTACCATGCTTGTTTGAACCTGTTATGATGTGATTTAGCCATAGCTCAGTGTTCATCTTTTGTCAAGCATCTTGTGTAGATCACTGCCATATACTTTGTTGGTACGTTTGGGTGCTGTAGCTTAATTTCTTGTTGCTTGCTAAGTGGCATCATGCTGTTAATGGCAGATTTGTGCCATTCTTGTTTTGCTTGTCATTTCCAAACCATGCATCCGATTCCGGTGATCTTTATATCGATTTCAACCGAAATCATCTCATCTTTCCAGTGGCATACTTGGTCGATTTCAACCGAAATCATCTCATCTTTCCAGTGGCATACTTGGTTTGCCAAGTTGATGCCTGGTTCATCATTTTCTTTCCGGAGCGCGCATACGCATTGCATATCACATCTCGCATATCATGTCATGTTTTGCATCATGTTGCTTGTGCATTGCACCGTGATTTATTGTGGTTCCTTTTTTGTGTTCTTGCTTTGGGTAGAGCCGGAGGCGAGCACGTGAGCGAGGAACCTGTTGAGAACGCTTACGAGGATCAAGCTTTCGACAACTCGAGAACATTGCGCGCAAGATGACCATACCCTCGAAATCACTTCTATCTTTGCTATGCTAGTTGCTCGCTCTTTTGCTATGCCTATGCTGCGATGCCTACCACTTGCTATATCATGCCACCCATATTGCCATGTCAGCCCCTAACCATCCTTTCCTAGCAAACCGTTGATTGGCTATGTTACCGCTTTGCTCAGCCCTCTTATAGCGTTGCTAGTTGCAGGTGAAGATGAAGTTTGTTCCTTGTTGGAACATGGAGATGTTGTTCCTTATTGGAACATGTTTACTTGTTGGGGATATCACAATATATATCTGCTATAATTAATGCATCTATATACTTGGTAAAGGGTGGAAGGCTCGGCCTTATGCCTGGTGTTTTGTTCCACTCTTGCCACCCTAGTTTCCGTCATACCGGTGTTATGTTCCCTGATTTCGAGTTCCTTACACGGTTGGGTGATTTATGGGACCCCCTTGACAGTTCGCTTTGAATAAGACTCCTCCAGCAAGGCCCAACTTTGGTTTTACCATTTGCCACCCAAGCCTTTTTGCCCCGGGTTTTCGTGAGCCCGAGGGTCATGTTATTTTAAACCCCCGGACCAGTGCTCCTTCGAGTGCTGGCCCAACCTGGGCGATGTCCGGTGCCCCCTGGGCAATCCAGGGTGTATGCCAACCCGACGTCTTGCCCATCCGGTGTGCCCTGAGAACGAGATATGTGCAGCTCCTATCGGGATTTGTCGGCACACTCGGGTGGCTTTGCTGGTCTTGTTTTATTGCTGTCAAAATGTCTTGTAGTCCGGGATTCCGAGATTGATCGGGTCTTCCCGGTAGAAGGAATATCCTTCGTTGACCGTGAGAGCTTATAATGGGCTAAGTTGGGACACCCCTGCAGGGTATTATCTTTCGAAAGCCGTGCCCGCGGTTATGAGGCAGATGGGAATTTGTTAATGTCCGGTTGTAGAAAACCCGAAGTTGACCTCATATAAAATACACATCAACCGCGTGTGTAACCGTGATGGTCTCTTCTCGGTGGAGTCCGGGAAGTGAACACGGTGTTGGAGTTATGTCTGACGTAAGTAGTTCAGGATCACTTCTTGATCGCTTCTAGTTTCACGTCCGTGCCTTGCTTCTCTTCTCGCTCTCTTTTGCGAAGTAGCCACCATATATGCTAGTCGCTTGCAGCAGCTCCACCTTATAACTCTGTCCTTCCTATAAGCTTAAATAGTCTTGATCTCGCGGGTGTGAGATTGCTGAGTCCCCGTGACTCACAGATTCTACCAAAACAGTTGCAGGTTCCGATGATGCCAGTGCAGGTGACGCATTCCGAGCTCAAGTGGGAGTTCGACGAGGAACGTGGTCGTTACTATGTGTCTTTTCCGGATGATCAGTAGTGGTGCCCAGTTGGGACGATCGGGGATCTGTGTAGCATTTGGGGTATCTTCTTTTATTTTGGTTCCGTAGTCGGACCTTGAGTGTACTCTCAATGATGGATGTTTATTTATGTACTGTGTGAAGTGGCGACTGTAAGCCAACTATGTATCTCTTTCCTTATGTATTACATGGGTTGTGTGAAGATTACCTCACTTGCGACATTGCTTTCAATGCGGTTATGCCTCTAAGTCGTGCTCCGACACGTGGGAGATATAGCCGCATCGAGGCGCTAAGTTGGTAATCGAGCCTTCCCGACTTAGGAGCCCCCTACTTGATTGTTTCTTTGGCGTTGTTGAGTCTAGAATGGAAAATGTTTTGAGTCTTAGGATTATATATATCGGAGAGTAGGATTCTTTTACTCCCGGTCCTTCGTCGCTCTGGTGAGGTATCCCGACGAGAGTTTTGACTCTTCTCTCCTCAAATTTCACTAAATTTTTTTAGGATCACGCGGGTATCTTGGGATCGTTCGATGGTTTTGTGACGAGAACATTGTTCTTGGTGCCTCCTGACATTTAGGGGTTGTGGCAGTGTCCCGGGGAGTTGAGCTCCGAGGTGTTGTCGTCACAATTTTATCGTTGCAGTTCTGGAATACCTGAGTTTTTGCCGACATCGAAATCTCTTTTGTGCAGTTGTTGGTGAGATAACCCCGATAACCCAGTACTGGGGCGAGCTCGGGAGTATTGCCATGACTTGTATAACGGATGTTTTTCGAAGGTCGAGGTACACGATTTCCGAGGATTTCTTGGTTATGTGTTGACGGATGGATACAGCTGGATCTAGGTATTGTTAGTTTGGGTGATATATTTTGTGTCCCTCAGATCCCCAACACCAGATTGCATAACCGAAAGTTTTGGGAGTTTATAGGTGGGATTCAAGTAGCTCCTAGCATTTCTTCCGCAGATATTTGGTTCGTGATTGGGTAATCCTTACCACTTATTTGTTCGATGGTACCTTGTTATTTTCATCAACCCTTAATCAAGTGGCTTCTCACCTTAATGGACGTGTGATGTTAACTTTGGAATTCATTCGTTCATTCTTGTTGAATGTTTATTGTGAAGACTATATGTTGCAATTTCTATCCGTTGATTCAACTTGACTATTTGTCTATCAAGTGCTAACGGATGTCACCCTCAGGATGGCTCCGCCAACGTCGAATCCGGATCGCAATGATGGGGATCGGTCAACCTCCACCTCCACCTCCGCCTCCGGAGGCCTGGCAAGCTATCATGGCAGCCACCAATGCCAATGCTCAGATGATTTTGCAACTCTTGCAAGAACGTACTCAGGGGCAAGGAAATCAAGGAAATCAAGGTCAAGGCAACAATCAGCCGCACTTTGCTACTCTCAGTCAGTTCCTCGCTAATCAGCCGAAGTCTTTCGGTTTACGTAGCCGAGGCTACAGACGCCGACGATTGGCTTGTGGACATCTGCAAGCATTTTGATTGTAGCAATGTCGAACCGAGGACTTTGTCAAGTTTGCATCGTTTCAACTCAAGGACCAAGCTGCTGAGTGGTACCAACAATACAAAGATTCCAGAGGAGGTCGTGTCATTACAGGATGAGTTCCACGAGATTTGAGCTCACCACATTCGAAAAGTGTTGTTGAGAGCAAGCGTGAGGAGTTCCGCAATCTCAAGCAAGGAAACATGTCGTGTATCAATACAATATCCAGTTCGAAACTCGCTCGCTTTGCTAAGCAAGACGTCCACGATGAAAAGAGTATGATCTATCAATTCAGGGGTGGTCTCGAGAAGATCTGCAATTAGCTCTTGTGCTTTTGAGCCGAAAAGTATGATAAATTCTACAACATGGCATGAAGCAAGAAGCTGCCCAGCTCAAATGTGAGGCTTCTAAGAAGAGAATCGGGGATGCAGATTCAGTCTTCTTCTTCCTCTCAAGTGGCAGCTAAGCAGCAGAAGTTCTACCTTCCTCCTCCTCCGTTTCGTCGGCCTTATCGCCAGAAGAACTCAGGTGGGCGTGGATCTTCCCACCCACCCAACCCAAGCTATCGAACAAGTCTAATTCTCAAGCTCCAAGGTTAAGTGCTCCTTACCACCGTCCGCTCTCCGAGGTGACTTGCAACAAGTGTCGTGAAAGGTCACTATGCGAACAAGTGCTTCAACCAAAGGCGCCTTCCGCCTCCTCCTCCTGTGAAATCTTCCAGCAATGCAGTGGTCAAGCATAATCCCAAGTCTGCAAAGGTGAACATGATGAATGCAGCTCAAGCGGAGGAATCTTCTGATGTGATTATGGGTAATCTTCCAGTTAATGATATTCCTGCAAAAGTCTTATTTGATACTGGTGCATCGCATTCTTTCATCTCAAGACCTTTTGTGGCTATGCATGATTTGGTTACTCAAGTTTTGCCAAGACCTTTGTCTATTGTATCTCCGGCTAAGGAGATGACTTCTCGAGTTTTGGTTCCGAATGTCGGTATCAAGATGGGTGATTATAGATTTCTGGCTAAACCAATGGTTCTTGGTGACTCGGACATTGATCTAATTCTCGGAATGGACTGGCTTTTTCAGCACAAAGCTCAGCTTGATTGTGCTGCCAGGGAAATTCAATTGACTCACTCTTCTAATGATGTGATCATCTATGCGCTTCGTGATGAAACCATTGGTTGTTTTCTCTCAATGAGAAGGGCGAATTGGATGCTATCTCTCGATTCATCATTTGTGAGTACCAAGATGTCTTTCCGTAAGAGCTTCGGGTATGCCTCCTCATCGCCGCTTGAGTTCGTTATCGATCTTGAGCCGCGCATTGAACCCGCTTGCAAGCGCCCATACAAGCTTGGACCTGATGAGCTGAAGGAATTGAAGAAGCAGCTCGATGAACAAGAGCGTCTGGTTTGATCGGACCGAGTTCATCTCCTTGGGGTTGTGGTGTTCTTTTTGTCCAGAAGAAGGATGGCACGGACCGACTTTGCGTCGATTACCGTCCATTGAATAAGAAGACAATCAAGAACAAGTATCCACTTCCCAACATCAATGAGCTTTTCGAGCAACTCAAAGGTGCTAAAGTGTTCTCCAAGCTTGACCTTCGTATGGGTTATCATCAGATTCGCATTCGTGAACAAGATATTCCCAAGACAACATTCAGAACAAGCTTTGGTTCTTATGAATATCTTGTCATGTCTTTCGCCTTGTCAATGCTCCTCCAACATTCTCTCGGATGATGAACTTCATCTTCAACCCCTACACCAATGAATTCGCCTTGGTCTATCTTGATGATATTTTGGTCTTTCCAAGAATAAGAAGGATCATGCCAAACATTTGCGATTGGTGCTAGACAAGCTCGAGAGTATCAATTCTATGCTAAGTTCTCCAAATGTGAATTTTGGCTTGATGAAGTGCTTTATCTTGGTCATATCATCTCCGCCAAGGGCATCGCTGTTAATCCCGAGAAGGTGTCCGCAATTGTGAATTGGGAACCTCCTCGAATGTCAAGCAGCTCCATGATTTTCTTGGTCTTGCAAGCTATTGTCAAGATTCGTTGAGAATTTCTCCAAGATTGCAAAGCCTCTTTCCAACCTCCTCCAGAAGCATGTGAAGTATGTCTGGTCTCCTGAGTGTGATGTTGCTTTCAATACTCTCAAAGAGAAACTCGTCACAGCTCCTGTCTTGACTCCTCCTGATGAATCCAAGCCATTCGAAGTTTTCTGTGATGCTTCTCTTCAAGGTCTCGGTGCTGTGTTAATGCAAGAGAAGAGAGTTGTGGCCTATACCTCTCGTCAGCTGAAGCCCAATGAAAAGAACTACCCCACTCACGATCTTGAGTTGGCGGCAGTTGTCCATGCATTGATAACATGGAGACATCTCTTGTTGGGAAGGAAAGTGGACATTTTCACCGATCACAGGAGTCTCAAGTATATCTTCACTCAGCCCAACCTCAACCTAAGGCAGACTCGATGGGTCGAAATGATTCAAGAGTACAACCCAAGTATTGAATATACTCCAGGCAAGGCCAATGACATTGCAGATGCTTTGAGCAGGAAGGCTTACTGCAACAGTTTAATCCTCAAGCCCTTCCAACCGGATCTTTGTGAAGCTTTCCGCAAGCTGAATCTTCAAGTTGTTCCTCAAGGCTTTCTTGCCAACCTCATAGTCTCTCCTACTTTGGAAGATCAGATTCGTGAGGCTCAACTTCTGGATACCATGGTGAAAAAGGTGAAACGTGGTATCGACAAGGGCATTTCCAAATACAAGTGCTTCCACGTTGATGACAAAGATACTCTTTTCTTTGAGGACCGGATTGTGGTTCCTAAGGGTGATCTGAGAAAAGTCATTATGAACGAGGCTCACAATTCGCTTCTATCCATTCATCCTGGAAGTACGAAGATGTACCATGATCTCAAGCAGTCATATTGGTGGACTCGAATGAAGCGAAATTGCTCAATTCGTGAATGAGTGTGATGTCTGCAGAAGAGTGAAAGGAACACCAAAGACCAGCTGGTCTCCTCCAACCTCTTGCTATTCGGAATGGAAGTTTGATCATATTGAAATGGACTTCGTGACTGGATTTCCAAAGTCCAAGCGTGGAAATGATGCTATCTTCGTTGTCATTGACAAGCTTACTAAAGTGGCTCATTTTCTTCCTATCAAAGAATCTATCACAGCAGCTCGGTTGGCGAGCTATACACCTCGAGGATTGTCTCCTTGCACGGCATTCCACAAGTGATCTCTTGGACCGTGGCAGCATCTTTACCTCCAAGTTTTGGGATTCTTTTGAAGGCCATGGGCACCAACATTCGTTTCAGCACAGCTTTCCATCCTCAAACAAGTGGCCAAGTTGAGCGAGTTAATCAAATCCTTGAAGATATGCTCGGGGCTTGTGTCATTTCCTTGGTATGAAGTGGGAAGATTGTCTTCCATATGCCGAAGTTCTCCTACAACAACATCTTCCAAGCGAGTTGGGCAAGGCCCCATTCGAAATTCTCTATGGCGAAAGTGTCGTACTCCTCTCAATTGGTGCGAGGCAGGTGAACGCCAACTTCTTGGCAATGACTTGATCACGAAGCGTAAGAAATGTGCAAAGTCATTCGTGAGAATCTCAAAGCCGCATAATCGCGCGGAAGAGCTATTATGATGATAAGCACCGTGATGTGGCTTTTGAAATCGGAGACCATGTCTACCTCCGCGTCTCCAATGAAAGGCACTCGTCGCCCGGTATCAAAGGGAAGCTTGCCCCTAGATCGTGGGTCCTTTCAAGATCATTGGCAAAAGAGGCGATCTCGCCTATCAACTTGAGCTTCCATCCAACTTTGCAAACGTGCACGATGTGTTTCACGTGTCACAGCTTCGCAAGTGCTTCAAGACTCTGAACGCACTATCAACTTCAAGAAATTGACCTTCAAGAAGATCTCTCTTATCATGAGCACCCGTTGCTATTCTTGAAGAAACCGAGCGCAAGACTCGCAAAAAGTCAATCAAATTCCTGAAAGTGAAGTGGTCACACCATTCCGACCGAGAAGCCACACGGGGCGCGAGGATCACCTCCGTTCGAATATCCGGAGTTCTTTCGGTCCTAGATCTGGGACGAGATCCTCTTGTAGTGGTGGAGTGTTGTAACACCCGGAAGTAACTTTCCATATTTGTAACTCCAACTCTTGCCATTTTCGGCATTGTGATATGATATTCCCTCCGTGGTTGGGTTTTCTTCATTTTGCATTTTGTCCATGTCATGCATTTTATATCATGTCATCATGTGCATCGCATTTGCATACGTGTTCGTCTCATGATTCCGAGCATTTTTCCGTTGTCCGTTTTGCAATCGGCACTCCTATCTCCCCGCGGCCCTTTTACGTTTTCCGTGAGCGGTACTAAACCTTCTCGGAATGGACCGAGGTTTGTCTAGTGGCCTTGGTATACCACCGTAGACCACGGTCAAGTTTGGTCATTTGGAGCTCGTTTGGTACTCCAACAGTTAACCGCACTCTCGCAAAGGCCTCTTTTAAGTTGCAGCCCAACACCCTTCAAAACAGTCCAATAACCCATCTAAGTCACTTCCATGCTCTCCATCGTTCGATCACGATCATGTGGCGAAAACTACACCTCATTTGGACTCTCCTAGCTCCTCTATGCCTATTTAAACACCTCCCGTCCAAATCCGGGTCTTCTTCACCAAACCCTAAAATTCATCCGCGCCAGACGGACCGCCCCGCCACCGCCGGACGAAATCGCCGCCGCCCCGCAGCAGTGGCAGAAGCGCCACGTGGCCCGCCGCCGCCTCCGCCGCCGCTGCCGCCCTGGGCGCAGGCCCTCTCGCCCGGTCGCCGCCGCCGCTTCGCCTGCTGGAGCGACCGAGCCGCTCCCGCTCGGCCGGCCCGCCGCCGCCCTCGCCGGGCGGCCGCCGCCGCCTCCCGCCGGGCGCGCGCCCGGATTCGCCCGCGCCATCGCCTCCGTGCCGCCCCATCTCGGTCGCTGCCCGCGCCTCCCTCGGCGCCGCCTCCCTCGCCGCCGACCCGGCCTCTCCCTCCTCCTCCTCGCGAAGCGAGCGCCGCCGCCGCCCGCCGCCGTCGCCCGATCTGGATCGGGCCGGATCGAGGTTGACTTTCTCTTCGCCCCCTCTAATTCTTCTAAGTTTTTATCTCGTGGAATATTTGTGGCATTTTCAACGTGGCATAACTTTGCATCTGTAGCTCCATTTTTGCGTATAATATATCAAAATGTTTGTCTCGAAGAGTAGATCATTTCATCTCATTGCATCATTTTCATTTGAGCTCATCTTGATGCCCTAAATGCTGTTAGAAGAGGGCTATGTGATGTTAGTTTCATTTCTTAACAGAACTTGCACTTTTGTTATTTTTGCCATGATTGATGTGTGCGCCCTATGAATTTGAGTCCTACATGTGTTTTGTAATATGCCATGCCATCTTTCCAGGGGTGTATGCCATGTATTTTTTTGATCTATGTGGTGACTAGCACAAGCATGCAAAGTAGGTGTCCTGATGTTGCTGTTTTCAGCTCTGTTTTGCTGATATTTTGATGCCATGTTAACTTGATGCTACCAAGAGATCCATGCATATTTTGAGATACTTCAGTAAGGATGTTTTGTTCTACATGTCTTGCTCTATCCATCCATGCCTTGGTTTGCAATTATGGAGTGCCATAGCTTGAGTCAATCGAGCTCTACTTTTGCTATCAAATGTTTCCTGGCAGATTGTTTACATGTTATTCAATTTTTCCTAGGTTGTTGTGGTTGATCCATGTATGCTATGTTATTGTTCTTGCCATGTATGTCTTCTATGCCATGTCTTCTTGATGTATGTATGCTTAGTTTATCATATACAGCTCTGTAGTGAGTGCATTGAGCTTGTTAACATGCCTACCTGTTATCAGTTTTTGACATGCCATGTTGCTGAATCTTTTAACGAAACTTGCGATATTGACATGGGTGTTACTATATTTTATGATCCTTTTGGCTTATGGTCAGTAAGGGACTTTTGTTCTATGCTTTGAGTAGATTCATGCCATGCCTTGTTTTGCTATTATAAGTTCCTGTAGCATGTAGTTTTCTTGCTCTGAACATTGCTACCTGATGTTGTTTTTGCCATGTCCAGCCTGATATTTTGTGCACTTTTGCCATGCTTGTTTGAACCTGTTATGATGTGATTTAGCCGTAGCTCAGTGTTCATCTTTTGTCAAGCATCTTGTGTAGATCACTGCCATATACTTTGTTGGTACGTTTGGGTGCAGTAGCTTAATTTCTTGTTGCTTGCTAAGTGGCATCATGCTGTTAATGGCAGATTTGTGCCATTCTTGTTTTGCTTGTCATTTCAAACCGTGCATCCGATTCGGTGATCTTTATATCGATTTCAACCGAAATCATCTCATCTTTCAGTGGCATACTTGGTTTGCCAAGTTGATGCCTGGTTCATCATTTTCCTTCCGGAGCGCGCATACGCATTGCATATCACATCTCGCATATCATGTCATGTTTTGCATCATGTTGCTTGTGCATTGCACCGTGATTTATTGTGGTTCCTTTGTTTGTGTTCTTGCTTTGGGTAGAGCCGGGAGGCGAGTACGTGAGCGAGGAACCTGTTGAGAACGCTTACGAGGATCAAGCTTTCGACAACTCGAGAACATTGCGAGCAAGATGACCATACCCTCGAAATCACTTCTATCTTTGCTATGCTAGTTGCTCGCTCTTTTGCTATGCCTATGCTGCGATGCCTACCACTTGCTATATCATGCCACCCATATTGCCATGTCAGCCCCTAACCATCCTTTCCTAGCAAACCGTTGATTGGCTATGTTACCGCTTTGCTCAGCCCTCTTATAGCGTTGCTAGTTGCGGTGAAGATGAAGTTTGTTCCTTGTTGGAACATGGAGATGTTGTTCCTTATTGGAACATGTTTACTTGTTGGGGATATCACAATATATATCTGCTATAATTAATGCATCTATATACTTGGTAAAGGGTGGAAGGCTCGGCCTTATGCCCAGTGTTTTGTTCCTCTTGCCACCCTAGTTTCCGTCATACGGTGTTATGTTCCTTGATTTCGCGTTCCTTACGGTTGGGTGATTTATGGGACCCCTTGACAGTTCGCTTTGAATAAGACTCCTCCAGCAAGGCCCAACTTTGGTTTTACCATTTGCCACCTAAGCCTTTTTCCCCGGGTTTCGTGAGCCCGAGGGTCATCTTATTTTAAACCCCGGACGGTGCTCCTTCGAGTCTGGCCCAACTAAGCGATGTCCGCGCCCCGAGCAATCCAGGGTCTATGCAGCCACGACGTCTTGCCTATCCGGTGTGCCACGAGAACGAGATATGTGCAGCTCCTATCGGGATTTGTCGGCACATTCGGGTGGCTTTGCTGGTCTTGTTTTATTGCTGTCGAAATGTCTTGTAGTCCGGGATTCCGAGATTGATCGGGTCTTCCGGTAGAAGGAATATCCTTCGTTGACCGTGAGAGCTTATAATGGGCTAAGTTGGGACACCCTGCAGGTATTATCTTTCAAAGCCGTGCCCGTGGTTATGAGGCAGATGGGAATTTGTTAATGTCGGTTGTAGAAAACCGAAGTTGACCTCATATAAAATACACATCAACGCGTGTGTAACCGTGATGGTCTCTTCTCGGCGGAGTCCGGGAAGTGAACACGGTGTTGGAGTTATGTCTGACGTAAGTAGTTCAGGATCACTTCTTGATCGCTACTAGTTTCACGTCCGTGCTTTGCTTCTTCTCGCGCTCTTTTGCGAAGTAGCCACCATATATGCTAGTCGCTTGCTGCAGCTCCATCTTATAACTCTGTCCTTCCTATAAGCTTAAATAGTCTTGATCTCGCGGGTGTGAGATTGCTGAGTCCCCGTGACTCACAGATTCTACCAAAACAGTTGCAGGTTCCGATGATGCCAGTGCAGGTGACGCATTCCGAGCTCAAGTGGGAGTTCGACGAGGAACGTGGTCGTTACTATGTGTCTTTTCCGATGATCGATAGTGGTGCCCAGTTGGGACGATCGGGGATCTGTGTAGCATTTGGGGTATCTTCTTTTATTTTGGTTCCGTAGTCGGACCTTGAGTGTACTCTCAATGATGGATGTTTATTTATGTACTGTGTGAAGTGGCGACTGTAAGCCAACTATGTATCTCTTTCCTTATGTATTACATGGGTTGTGTGAAGATTACCTCACTTGCGACATTGCTTTCAATGCGGTTATGCCTCTAAGTCGTGCTCCGACACGTGGGAGATATAGCCGCATCTAGGGCGTTACACAAAGGCAAGTTGGCTCCTCGTTACATTGGACCCTTTCGCATTCTTGCCAAACGAGGAGAAGTTGCCTACCAATTGGAACTACCTCCGCATCTTTCCAGAGTCCATGATGTCTTCCACGTTTCCCAACTCAGCGTTGCTTCTCGGATCCTATCCGTGGAGTGGACCACGAAACGCTTGATCTCCAAGATAACCTCACCTATCGAGAATATCCCGTTCGTATTCTCGATCAAGCCGAGCGTACCACTCGACGTCAGAATATCAAGTTTCTAAAGGTTCAATGGTCAAACCATTCCGAGCAAGAAGCAACTTGGGAAAGGGAGGATCGTCTACGACTTGAGTATCCCACCTTTTTCGCAACAGATCCTAAATCTCGGGACGAGATTCTTTTGAGTGGGGGTGAGTTGTCACATCCCAGCTAGACCATGCATTAGGGTGTGCATCATGTTTAAATTTCATTTGAATTTGAAATGGGGAAGCCAGGAAACCCCCAGAACCCCCCCCCCCTTAATTCAACTAGGGTTTTACTAAAAATTATTTCAATGAACCTGAAATGCCCTTTAAAATGCTCATCATCTTTGCTTTGGTTCAGAGCCTATGTCAAAAGTGGTGCATCATTTTCTAGGTCATCCAAAGGTCTTTGAATTAATTCATAAGTTTTTGAACTTGAGCATTTCAAATTATATAAAATATTTCAAATGCCCAAAAATTGCCAAACCAAAATGTTTCATGTTGGAAATATTTCAACAATGGACCAGGAGCATTTTGGTGAATTTTAAATCTGTTTTGGTATTTTTAAAAACTCCACAAAGTTGTAGAAAAATAGAAAAGATAAAACAGGAAAGAACTTACTTGGCGCCACCTACTCGCCCCCTGCCGCTGCCCAGCCCAAAGAGCATGGCCCAATAGCTGCTTGGCTCGGCCAGGCAGGCAGCCAGGTGCTCGGCGGCGAGCACCGCATGGGTGCCACGCACCTGGTTGCCGCCTCGCCGCTCCTCTCATCCAGCTGCCGACGGGGATCACCTCCTCGCTCTCCCTCGAACCCCCTGGACACCTCCTCTCCTCCCCGGTTCCTCTCTCTCTCGCTCCCCCGCATTGGCCGCGCCGCCTCGCCAAGACCATCGCCAGAATCAAGGCTCCCCGCCGTCCGTGCTCCTCCTCACCTTGTCTAGGAGCTCCGCCGCTCTCCACTACCCCTAACTAGCCGAGCCCCGCCTGCTCAAGTGAACCGAGTCCACCCCACCGACCTCGACCGAGTCCACCGTCGCCGGAGATCCCCTTCAACGCCGTCGTCGCTCCGGCTCGTCCCCGACCTCAACGAGTGCTTCTACGAGTTGCCCATGAGCCCATCTACCTCCCCTTCCCTTTCTCTCTTGCTCTCGAGCAGCGTAGCAACCGAACGGAGCTCACCCGCACCCGCCGCCGCGGAGCTCGTCGCCAACGTGCTCCCGGTCACCCTCCGGCCACCTCTTGGTGTCCTTCACACTCACCGCACCCCATGGGGTCTAACCATGCACTTCCCGCACCTCACCGACCCCTCTAGCCCTAAGTTCGTCTTCGGCCGAACTCTGGCGGCCGCCTAGGTCGTCGCCGACGCCGATTCCGGCCACCCCGACCCCAACCGACTCCACCAGTAGTTGCGGCATGTCCCCAGCTACCCATAGCCACCCTCCGCGGCTCGTTCGGTCGCCGGAATGGCCAAACGCACTTCCGCCGCCGCGTCGGGCTCGCCGGCGGCTAGACGTCGGTGCAGCCGGCGTGGACCTTGACCACGGTGGGCCCTGGTTGACTCCGATTAGTCAATGACAGATGGGGCCCAGCCCTACTAACTAAATAGGTTTAGTTTTAATTAAAATTTAGTTAAACTAATTACCCTGACACCCTGGACCCACTGTCAGCTTTGACCTGGACATCTCCGTTGACCACTGCGTCATGTTGACGATGGTCGATTTAATAATCTAATTTCGGATTTATTCTAATATAGGAAATTCGAATATAATTCAAACTTCAAATGTTTATAACTTTTAATCAGAACTCCAAATGCAAAGATTTATATATGAAAATTGATCAGAAAAATCCATTCTATCCATTGGTACAGGTTTCATGCATGTTAAAACAAGTTAACCTTGCTGTTTAACCATAATAAGATAATGCACCTTTAGGGCTATTTCAATGAGCTAGCATTTGAATCTTTGATTCAAATGGGTTCATCCTTCTTGTTTTAGCTTGCATTAGGCCAACACACATCCATATTGCCATGTCATAGCATGCATCATATTTTGCATATTGTCATGTGTGTTTACTTTGGTATGCTTTTCATGATAGGTTACGCTTTCGAGGATAATCTCGACTATCCATCGAAGGCGGTACTCTACCCCGTTCCATCATGCAAGCACCTCATTGATCATTCCGATACAAACCCATGTCCTCGCTTCTGCTCTCGTTTACTGCATTAAGACAACGCGATTCAAACTGTTGCGTGCTTTCTGCGGTAATTGAACCCACTTCCTTTGCATGACTGTCATTGCCACAAGAATTAGATGAAACCCACTAGTATGTGTAGGAGTTGAATGAGCCATGTTTGTGATTCCTACCATGCTATGCTTGCTATGCTTAGAGTTGTGTCAGTCCGGCTCATCGGGATGATGAACTGGAGTGAAAGGTTGTGTTGGTTCGAGAGTGAAAGTGTTGAACACGTTTTGGTAAAGGTATCGATGAGAGGCCATGTAGGAGTACATGGTGGGTTGTTTCATTGAAGCCGATCCTAAGAACTGAGATCTGTGTTTGTGATCCATGAAACAGTTACTACCACGCATTGGGATCCTTAATTGACCCTCTCAGCTTCTTAACCACCCTTATTCTTAGTCCGGAGTTGCAAGTAGTTTACGGTGTTTGTAGCATGTTGGGGGCCGCACATAACGCTGACCTTAGGGGTGGGTTGTGTTGCGGTAGGCACGTGGTCGGTGTACCGAAAGTGCCCATTTGGTATCTCGGGAACCCTGCACACATCGTTTGGGGCTTTATGGGAAACCTCGGCGGACTCCTGCGGATGGAACCGAATAGGCGATAAACCTGGACTAGGTACTTGAGTGTTTAGGTAGGCTGTGGCCGACACCCACGTTAGGCTTCCGCTGAAGGTTGCCGAGTACATGTCGTAAACGGCGGTAAGTGGTGAGCGTGTGTGAAGAAGTACACCCTGCAGGGTTTTAATACGATCTATTCGAATAGCCGTGTCCACGGAGAAGGACTTCTGGGTTACCTATATCAGTTCATAGACAAGTAAATGGATACTACTAAAAGCCTCAAGATACATGTGAGTACCGCAGATGGCCCTCTCGTGGGTTGACGAGAGAGGATCCACGGTGGAGTATTGTGATGTTGTTTAGTGGACTCGTGTGCGACAAATGCTTTACAAGTGGTGTCACGTAGGATAGCTTAGCCAAGAGTCAGAGCTGGCTTGCTGCAAATAAGTCCACCACCTTCTTGAGAATGTGCATGTATGATAGGATTCTGTGGTAAGACTTGCTGAGTACCTCCGTACTCATGTTTGCTTAATTAATGTTTTTCAGAGGACAACACTGCCCCCTCCGATGGGTTCTATGTAGATCTCGACTTCGACGAGTGAGCTAGCCACCCAGGTGGTGATCTCAGGCTTGTGAAGGGCCATTGTAGATAGAAAGGCTCCAACAAGCTTTCTTTCTTTCTAGAGTCTGTACTCAGACTAGTTTGCTTCCGCATGTGCTTGTATGCTTGTATGACTTGAGTGTTGGGTCATGTGACCCCTACCTGTATGAATATGTTATGTATGGCTCCTCGGAGCCTCTTAAATAAAGTACTTTGAGTTGTAGAGTTTTGTTGTGATGCCTTGTTGTATTTACTCATATCGGGCATATTGCGTGTATGATTGAAATGCTTGGTATGAGTGGGATCCGACAAACTAGTTGGTTATCCTTGGCAGCCTCTCATATGGGGAAATGTAGTCTCGTGCTTCTGAGCGATAGTAGTCCGCTACAGCCCGGTTCACCGGAGTCCTGTTAGCCCAGCACTACTGCTTGGACCCTTGATCGGCGGCATGTGTTTCACCGTTCCTATGTCCGTCCTTCGGGAAATGTCACGCGGTGGTATTCGGAGTCCTGCCTAGCCTGCTACAGCCCGGGTTACCGGAGTCCTGTTAGCCCAGTGCTACAGCCCGAATATATACGTTGATGACCGACATGCTCGATGTGATTCATGTATGCCTGTCCCCATAGGTTAGTGCCGCTTTGGGTTCACGACTAGCCATGTCGGCCCGGGTTCTTTGTCATGTGGATGCTAGCGACACTATCATATACGTGAGCCAAAAGGCTCAAACGGTCCCGGGCCATGGTAAGGCGACACCCGTGGGAATACCGTGCGTGAGGCCGCAAAGTGATATGAGGTGTTACCGGCTAGGTCGATGTGACTTGGAATCGGGGTCCTGACATGTCACCCTTGGCCTTGGCCCCACGGCCGAGGCCGAGGCGCGTGTCTTGTCTTCTGCGGCACTTACGCGGGTCCTCACCCACATCTACCTTCGCGATCCTAGCGTCGACCTGGACAGCCTGCTCTGTTGGGAAAGTTCCGGGCCTTCAGCACCAAGCCGAAGCGAGGCGCTGCCGGCCCTGCTGCTCCATGAGGCGAGCCCACTCCGCGCTGCTCCACCGACGACAAGTGACTCCGTTGTTGCTCCTGTCCTGCTTTTAATTCCTGCACATGTATCATGCCTCGGGGAGGCGTTTAAACTTGCATTTGGTATTGCGATAACAGTGTGGACTGTAATATTTGCTTTTGAATTCCTTGAAATTTGCGCTTCCTACTTGCTTATGTTCTACGCCGGCAGAGCCCGGCCCCGCGCATACCTCAGCCGCCATTAGCCCCGACCGGAAACCAGGACGGGACCAAGGAGTGAGGGGCTACGTGACAAGTTAGGCTCCTGAGTCGCGATGCTCAGGAGTCCCCCTTGGCGCACGAACAGCAAGTAGGGAGGTGAGACGCGGGCGGATCTACCGTTCTACGTCTGCAGAGCCCGGCCCCGCGCATACCTCAATCGCCGTTAGCCTTTCGGAACTAAGGGGTGAGGGGCTACGTGACCAGTTAGGCTCCTGAGTCGCGATGCTCAGAGTCCCCTTAACCTTCGAGCGACATTCGTACCTTGGCTCCGCTCGGGGAGTGACGTGCGACGAACCAAGCTCGGGGGGCCTGGCTGGGTGGCGTGCATCTGGGCGTGACCCAGGCGCAGCCCCCGTGCCCAGCCCCCTCGCGCGGCGCTCCTAAGGGGAGGTGTTGCGATGAGGCCGGACACTGAGCTCTGGGCTCCCTGAGGTTGATGCGACTCGGAGGCCACCCTCAATTGTTTATCACCAGCGCGGAGCATAGTGCTTCCGCATGCGTACGGGCATAGCCGCTCCTCGGCAGTGTCGTCGCGGCCCGAGCATGGTGCTCCCAGCAGTGCGTGGGAGGGGCTCCCCTCGGGAGGAGCCCCGGGCGATACAGCCCCACCACGACACGTGGCTGGCACGGTAGGGCTGGGCGAGGTGTATCTGGCACCCGTGAGGCAGCGCGAGACTCACGGGCCCCTACCTCAAGCGGGTGCGCTGGCTCTGGGCCTTATCTTGAGTGTGTTCCTGCAAATTTGGCGGATGCGGTGCTCTCGTCTTGGTCCCGCTCTCGGGCTGGTCTCGGCCCGTCGTTGGCAAGCCAGTCGCGATGCCATGGACAAGACCAGAGGGTGAGGGCCGGAGAGCAGGTAGGAGCCACGAGTCGCGATGCTCAGGCACCCCCGTTAGCATGCAAGCTGGGTTAGATGACGAAACTCTCGTCCTCGGGTCCCGGCTCTCGGGCTGGTCTCGGTAGTCGGTGGCAAGCCGGTCGCGATGCCATGGACAAGACCAGAGGGTGAGGGCGGAGAGCGGTAGGAGCCTGAGTCGCGATGCTCGACACCCCCCTTTAGCAGCATAAGCTGGGTTAGATGACAAAACTCTCGTCCTTGGGTCACGACTCTCGGGCTGGTCTCGGCCGTCGGTTGGCAAGCCAGTCACGATGCCATGGACAAGACCAGAGGGTGAGGGTCGGAGGGCGGTAGGAGCCACGAGTCGCAATGCTCGTGCACCCCCTTTAACGTGCAAGATTCCGTCACCGGAAAAGGCACCAAATAACAAGCATGGTGGAATGAGAGCATAATCCTAAGGAAAGCGTAAGAAGGATGCATGCCGCTGGGGACAGCCCGAGCGGCTTGGGAATGATGCAGCCGAGGGCGCCCACAGGATAGGCTAATGACATGAAATAAAAGGCATACATGCCGCGAGGATGGACCCATGCGCTCGGGAATAATGCGACCTCAAGGCGCTCCCGGTAGGAAATAAAACTTAAAGATGTCACTGGTGATGTTGGGGACGAAGGGGTGTTGGTGTAGCAGACTCGGTGGGCTGCGGAGCCGATCCTCACGAGCCCAGGCCCGGGGCCTCGGGAGGATCCGGGCGCTGGCGGCTCCTCGGGGCCATCTCCATCTCCGCTTGGGACTGCGGCCTGCCTGACCTCTCGAGCCTCGGGATGGCCCTCATGAGACGCTAGTGCGCAGCAACCGCATTTGGCAGGCCGTGAGGCATGGGCACATAGCTGTGGGCGGGCCTCGCATAGCGTCCCACTCGCGAGGGCTAGGCGCTCTTGAGGCGGCTCGGTTGAGCCCTGGTATGTCGATCAGAGCGCCAGCCCACCATCCTCGCTGGATGGGGGACACAGTGAGTGGCGGCGGCTGCCCTCATGACCCTTGACTCCTGTGGCTCTGAATGGCCTTGGCGGCGAACTCCCGAGGGTTCGGCCCTCCTTGCCTTGCTCCGCTTGCGGGAAGCGTGCCAAGCAGCGCCTCACGTGGTGCCCAAGCGCCTCCCTCGTGACCTTGGCGAGGTCGGCGGCCCTCGGGAGAGCCCCGAGCCCGGCTGAGGAGGCGCCGCGGCGCTTTCCTATGCGATGGAAGGAGGCTCCCCCCGGCGGTGCGGGCCACGAGGGAACCTGCCTCTTGAGGAGTCGGGCGGTCGATGTCTTCTTCTTCTTGGAGTGCGGCCACGGGAGGCCTCCTGCTGCTGTGGTGCAGGTCTTCTAGCGATGCAGCACTGAAAGGCCCGTTCGAGGAGCACTGCGTCTCTCTCTTCCACGAGGCACCGTGATGACCCCGCCGCTTCTGGCATCTTGAGGGCGTTGTAGCCGTGGTGGGTTACGGCCATGAATTTGGCGTCGGGTACCCGAGGATGGCGTTGTCTGGCAAGGCGAATGTGGGCGGCGTCCAAGTCGATGAGCTCGGTGTGGTAGTTGTCGCGACCCCCAAAGGTGACAGGAAGGCGGACCTGCCCGATCGGGACCGTGGAGCTGTCGGTGACTCCACAGAAAGGCCTGGTTGGCTGAAGCTGACTGTAAGGCACTTGAAGATTGTTGAATGTTTCCACGGACAGGATGTTGAGTCCTGCCCCGCCGTCGATGAGGGTCTTGGTGACCAGCACGTTGCTGATGATTGGGGAGCAAAGCATCGGGAGAACTCCGGATGTGGCCGCGCACTTGAGCTGATCCGCTGAGCTGAGCGTGATGGCGCCGCCGACCACACGAGGCGCGGCCTCGAGCTTGGGAGGACTGCATTCACTTCATGGCGAAGTGCTTGAAGATCTTGTTGAGAGGCTGGGGCTTGAGCTCCGCCCGGGATGCGGCGATCGCATGCGGTTCCGGAAGCCCCAGCCCCTCCCCGATAGCGGTCCTCAATTCTCCTTGGCTGCGGCGGCAGAGAGAGAGCCTGCGTTCCCTGCAGGCGATCCTCACGAGGTTGATCCCTCCAGCTCCCTCGCGAGGCGAGTCTTGCCAACGGTCCTCGCGAGGTTGGTCGCGCCACCCTTGGCACGGGCCGCGGTCTTCCCAGCGTCCTGCATTCCTTCCTCCTCCTCGGTCGTAGCCCGGTCGCTGCGCTCCGGGCGTCTGCCGACCCTTCCCAGCGTCGGCCGGAGCCCTTGGCATTCATTGGTGTTGTGGGTGTGGAGGTGCGTGGTACGCATGATACCGACCGCCCTTGGAGGACTCGGGCTGATCTCGCCTCGCTTGGTGTGCAATGCGGCCGCGATACGGTAGCCTGCGCTTCCGTCCTTGGCCTTAGACTTCTTTTCTTGGGATCCGGCGAGGCAGCTCGAGGAGGAGGCGCCCTCCTCAGCCTGGCGACTTGGTCGCCAAGTAGAACAGCTCAAGGAGGTGCATAGATCTTCATGCATCGCCAGCTCCTCCTTCATCTTGACGTCGCGCACGCTGTCGGAGAAGGCAGAGATGATGGCCTCCTCCGTTACCCTGGGGATCTTGAGGCGTGCGTTGTTGAAGCGCTGGATATACTTTTGGAGGATTTCCCAGCTCTTTGCTTGATTGGCGATGTCGCCACGGCGGTGGCGGTCGCGAGTACCCTGGAAGTTGGCGATGAAGCGGGTGCGCATCTCGGCCCGAGAAGAGATCGTGCACTGGGCCAGATTCAGGAGGAGCCAAAGGGCTCCGTCCTGAGCGCCATGGGAAACCAGTTCGCCATGACCTCTTCATCCCCGTTGTCAGCCTCGATGCCCAGCTCGTAGAGCTGGAGGAACTCCGTAGGGTCGGCTGTGCCGTATTAGCGAGGAGGCAGGTCTGGCTTGAACTTGGCGGGCCACGCGACGCTGCGTAGCCCGGAGGTGAAGGCGCGGCAGCCCGCCGTGGCCGCGGGGGGCCTCAGACGACAGAGAGCTTGGTCCTGCGGGCCTCCTTGCGCCTCGGCTGGGGCAGCGCACGGTCCTGATGTGCTGGAGTGGGGAGCGCTCGGGCAGCTTCTCGTGGGCGAGGAACTTCTTGACAACTCTGCTCTTGCCGCTTGCGGCGCTTTATGAACAGGTTCCGCCCAGGCAGCGCCTTAGAACAGGCGCCTTCTTGAGAGGAGGCGGCTGAGGCGCCCAGGAGCTTCATCGTCCAGCAGGCGGGCGCGTGCGAGAGGCGGACGGTGCGGGGAGCCTCTGCAGCGTGAGACGTGCTCGGCGACTTCGGTTGAGCCATTCTTCGTAGGCGTGTCGGCGGGCGGTAGCGCAGAGCACGCTTTGCGCGATGAGTGCAGCCCAGGCCTCCATGGCGCGAAGCCAAGCGCGTGACAAAGAACCAGCGAGGTGGCGAAAGCGTGGCGGTGCGGCCGCCCCGCCTCATGGACGGGTCTTTGGGGCGATGCTTGCTGCTCGTTCCACGCCGGGCAGTGGCGGCGTTGACAGTGACGGTGACGACGAGCAGCGAAGCGCCCGACGGGAGCTGTCTGGCGATATGGGAGGTGAGGCGGCTCGGCGCTCGGCGCAGAGCCCGGCAGGCGTCGACATGGTTGCGGTGGTCGGGAAAAACGAGGCGACGAAGGCGATTCGGCGCACCTACGGGCGCGCTAAATGTCGGATTTCGGGTTCGACAGACCCTTGAGGTTCGAACACTGGGGTGCGCGGAGATCCAACCTCCACCGTCTCGCACCTCGCCCGAATCGCTGGGACCTAAACTACTAAACGAACAAAGTAAGTGACACGAGATTTATACTGGTTCAGGCCACCATTTTGGTGTAATACCGTACTCCAGTGTGTGGTGTGGTGGATTGCCTCTTGGGCTGATGAGGAACAATACAAGGAAGAACGGCCTGAGGGTCATCTTTATTTAGCCCCCCCGGGCCAGTGCTTCTCTAAGTGTTGGTTCGAACCGAGCCGCCTGCGGGGCCACCACGGGGAAACTCGAGGCCTGGTTTTACTTGTAGCCTGTCTCATCCGGTGTTGCCCTGAGAACGAGATATCTGCAGCTCCTATCGGGATTGTCGGCGCATCGGGCGATCTTGCTGGTCTTGTTTTACCATTGTCGAAATGTCTTGTAAATTGGGATTCCGAGTCTGATCGGGTCTTCCCGGGAGAAGGAATATCCTTCGTTGATCGCGAGAGCTTATCATGGGCTAAGTTGGGACACCCCGCAGGTATAAACTTTCGAGAGCCGTGCCTCATGGTTATGTGGCGATGGGAATTTGTTGATATCCGGTTGTAGTAAACTTGAAGTAAAACTCTTCTAAAATACACCAACCGTGTGTGTAACCGTGAGTGTCTCTTTTCGGGTTGATCGAGAGGAGAACACGGTTTCGGGTTATGTCGGCGTAAGTAGAGCTCGGGATCACTTCTTGACCATTACTAGTTGATGACCGCTTTCTTTGCTTCTCTTTCGCTCTTATTTGCGTAAGTTAGCCACCATACATTGCTTAGCGCTGCTGCAACCTCACCACTTTTACCCCTTCCTTACCCATTAAGCTTTGCTAGTATTGATACCCATGGTAATGGGATTGCTGAGTCCCGTGGCTCACAGACACTACACCAACAGTTGCAGGTACAGTGTTGTGCGATGATCATGATGCGAGGCGATGTTTACTTGTTTTGGAGTTCTTCTTACGCTTCTTCGGTCGTGGGATAGGTTCGGTCGGCAGCTTTGGGCTAGCAGGGTGGATATTGTTTGAGTTTCTGTTTATGTTTCTTCAGTAGTCGGATGTTGATCTTATGTATGTTGTATTGTTGTATTCATGTGTCATGGTATGTCTTGATGTATCCACACTATTATGTAATCACTAGTAGAAAAGGGTCAAACGTGAAGCACATTAGTGCCGGTTTGATTTGAGCTGGCACTAATGTATACATTAGTGCGGTTCCAACGGCTAGCCGGGCCGCTTTATTAGTACCGGTTCGTATAACCTTTAGCACCGGTTCGTGCCACGAACCGTACTAATGAGAGTGGTGGCAGGATCTTGTCGTGGGGCCCCTCCAGGTGCCCTTTAGTACCGGTTCTTGCACGAACCGGTACTAAAGGTCGCCCCTATAAACCCTTCGTCCACCCGAGCTCGCTCTGTTCTTCCCTTTCCCTCTCCTCTCTGTTCTTCCCCTCTTCCTCTCGAGCTCATCACACATTTTGCCCAAAATTTGTCAAGATTTGAAGGCCCCATCCATTCAAATGATCACAAAGGTTAGCAACTTTGTCCTTTCATCTCTCATTGCTAGATTAGCTCTTGCAATGCTTTATATAGTGATTAATTTTTGAGTTTAGTAATTTGGGAGGAAATATATATATGTGCTAGTATTTGATTTATATGCAATTTGAGGTCAAAATAACACTTAGTTTGCATATGTAGGTGCGGTTTACTTAGTGCCTTCTAAATCTGGCGTAACCACCGCCGATCGCCTGCACATGCCCTCGTCAGCCTGGCACCACCTTGTGGTGAGCCTCTTGTTCATGAAATTTTATATAAAAATTGATGTTTGTGTGATTTGGATATATAGTTACTCGTATAATTATCTTACCCGTACGTTGTTTGTTATACATATAGTGTCATGGTTTTGATATCCGTCCCCGTCGGCCCTCGTCCTTGTTATGATTCGGATGTGGTATATATATTCTCTTTTAAAACTTGTTGCATTTCGTGTTTATGACAAATTATGCCCATAAAGTTGACATAGAATTTTTTTCTAGGAGGTATGTGAACAGGAAATTCCAACCGACCCAATTGTCGAGAGGTTAAATTTAGTTGAAAGAGAAAACGAGTACATGAAAGAAAAATTGAAAAGAATTGAGGGGGAGAAGATGGAATTGGAGTTGCATGTTGCCGATGTCGTCGATGATCACAAGATCAAGATGGAGAACATGCGCTTGAAGATTAGAAAGATTAGAAAATATGCCATCGATAGTGAGGCTTGGTATCATTATGCTGTTGGATCAATTGTTAACTTAGTTGCGATCTTGATCGCATTTGTTGTTGCATTTAAATGCTTTAGCTAGAGAGTTATTTGTTTGTTGCATTTAAGTGTTGTATGAACTTTATGTATGAACTTGTATTAATTTGGTCTATTCGGTGTTGTGTAATGAAGATGAGCGGCAATGGATGTCGATGACCGATGCTCTCCCGATTCGTTGAGGGTGTGCATACTTTTACGCTATGCTGAGGAAAACAAGCGGCGGATGGTTTTATGCCTTGTCCATGTGCTGGCTGTAAGAATGGTCACATTACTCTCGTCAAGAACCATTCCGTCCACTGTTTGAGTCGGTTTCATGCCCCACTATAATGTTTGGACCAAGCACGGAGAAAGAGGGGTTATGATGGAAGACAATGAAGAAGAACAGAGACGACGACAGCTATCCTAGCCATGGGTTCCCTGAATACGATGGTACAACAATGGGGAAGAAGTGAGCGGTAATGCGGAAGAAGCTGAGCCGGCAATGCGGAAGAAGTGAAGAAGAGGCATCACATGAGCCCGTTGATGATCTAGGTCGGGCCATTGCCGATGCAAAGAAGAAACTGCATGAAGTGATTTGGAGAAGAAGAAGTTGCAGCGCATGTTAGAGGATCACAAAAATTGTTGTACCAATTGCGAGGGTGACAAGAAAAGCTGGGCACCACTTTGGAATTGCTGCAATGGAAGGCGAGAATGGTGTATCGACAAGGGATTTGGAAAGTTGTTGGTAATGATAAAGGATATGCTTCAAAGGACAACGAATTGCCCGAGCGTCTGAAGCAAAGAAGGTTATCTCGCCCTCTAGGGTTAGAGGTGCTGAGAAGATACATGCATGCCCTAATGATTGCATCCTCTACCACGGTGAGTCTGAGGATTTGAGCGCTTGTTCGGTATGTGGTGCATTGCGCTATAAGATCAGCGCGATGACCTGGTGATGTCGAGGGCGGCGCCCGGAAGAAGATTCCTGCCAAGGTGATGTGGTATTGTCCTATAATACCACGGTTGAAACGTTGTTCCAAAACAAAGAGCATGCCAAGGCGATGCGATGGCACGTAGAAGACCGTAAGAAAGATGGAAAGTTGAGAGTACCCACGACGTGTCGCAGGTGGAGAAAAATCGAAAGAAATACGGGAAGGAGTTTGCGATGGCGCGAAGGAGCATATGGTTTGGTCTAAGCGCGGATGGCATTAATCCTTTTGGGGAGCGAGCAGCAACCATAGCACCTGGCCTGTGACTCTATGTTTGTATAACCTTCCTCCTTGGTTGTGCATGAAGCGGAAGTTCATTATGATGCAGTGCTCATCCAAGGCCCTAAGCAACCCAACAACGACATTGATGTGTACCTAAGGCCATTAGTTGGAGAACTCTTACAACTGTGGAATGGAACAGGTGTGCGTGTGTGGAATGAGCACATGGGGAAGAATTTGACCTAAAAGGCGTTGCTGTTCGTGACCATCAATGATTGGCCTGCTCTCGGTAACCTTTCGTGACAGGACAAACAAGGGATACCACGGATGCACGCACTGTTTGGATGATACCGACGATATATATTTGAATAGTTGTAAGAAGAATGTGTACAGGACATCATCGATTTCTTCCGAGCAGGCATCCCAGAAGAAAGAAAGGCAAGCATTTCAAAGGTGAGGCGGATCACGGATGAAGCCTCGCCACCGTACTTGTGCTGATGTACATGATATGGTCAAGGATTTGAAGGTGATATTTGGAAAGGGTCCTGGCGGACAACCTGTTTCGAAGGACGCTGACGGACGCGCACCCATGTGGAAGAAGAAATCTATATTTTGGGACCTGCCATATTGGAAAGACCTAGAGGTCCGCTCCGCAATCAACGTGATGCACGTGACGAAGAATCTTTGCGTGACCCTGCTTGGCTTCTTGGGCGTGTATGGGAAGACAAAAGATACACCTGAGGCACTGGAGGACCAGCAACGTATGCACGGAGAAGATGGCATACATCAGGGTCATGCAAGCTACGCTCTAACCAAAGAAGAGAAGGAAATGTTCTTTGAATGCCTGCTCAGTATTAAGGTACCGTCTGGCTTCTCATCGAATATAAAGGTAATAATAAACATGGCAGAGAAAAAGTTCCAGAACCTAAAGTCTCATGACTGCCATGTGATTATGACGCAAGCTGCTCCGTTGCATTGAGGGGCTTCTACCGAAAGCGTTCGATTAGCCATTGTGAAGCTATGTGCATTTCTCAATGCAATCTCTCACCAGAAATCATACCAAGGTTCTGAGAATGATTTGGTGCAATGTCTTGTTAGTTTTCGAGTTGGTGTTCCCACCATCCTTCTTCAACATCATGGCCGCACGTCCTAGTTCACCTATCTTGAAGAGATTAACGTTTTGGTTCCTGTATTTCTACACAATATGTTAACCTTTGAGAGGTTCATGGAGTCTTAAAGAAATATGTTCATAAACGTGCTAGGCTAGAAGGAAGCATCTCCAAGGGCCATCAAAATGAGGAGGTCATTGAGTTTTGTATTGACTTTATTCTGACCTTAAGCCGATTGGTGTTCTGAATCGCGGCATAAGGGCAAGCCCTGGATGGAAAAGGCACGCTAGGGGAACAAATAATATGTATGGACGGACATTCTCTCCTTTGAAGCACACTACAGTTCTACAGAATTCCGCCTTGGTGGCTCCGTATATGGATGAACACAAGAATTTGCTACGCTCCAAACACCGGGCGGTTCGATGACTGGATTACCGTGAACAAACCAGGAGTTTCGCCACTGGTTGCGTACACGCACCATGCATGACACCTCTATTGAAGATGACCTGTACTTGCTGTCCCATTACCATCTTGAATATAATGACTTTCAAAGGGTGCGAGATAAATGGTAATACATTTTACACGATCGCCCAAGATAAGAAGAGCACCAACCAAAACAGTGGTGTCCGCTTTGATGCAGAAACCAAGACGGGAAAGGAAACATATTATGGTTATATACAGGACATATGGGAACTTGACTATCGACGTGGTTTAAAGGTCCCTTTGTTTCGGTGCAAATGGGTCAATATGACACGAGGCGGGGTAATGGAAGACCCGCAATACGGAATGACAATAGTGGATCTCAACAATCTTGCGTATGCAGACGAACCATTCGTCCTAGCCAATGATGTGGCACAGGTTTTCTATGTGAAGAACATGTCTACCAAGCCAAGAAAAAGAAAAGATAAGGAAGCGAATGCATCGTACGATGAGCCAAAGCGGCACATAGTTCTTTCTGGGAAGAGAAACACCGTCGGAGTGGATGACAAGACAGACAACTCAGAAGATTATGTAAAGTTTGATGAAATTGCTCCATTCACAGTGAATATTGACCCGAGGATCTCGTTAAATGATGAAGATTTTCCATGGTTACGGGCGCAAAGGGACACACGCTTGAAGAAAAAAGTTTCACACCCAAAGATCTGGATGTGATCGGCTTCACTATCATCACTTTCTTCTCATGTTTCACACCCGGAGGGGAATCTGTAATAGTTAGGGTAGTTATGTGTTTTAGCATTTGAAACGCGAAGAAATTTTATGTGCAAACAAATTCTTTCATGCCTTTACTGATTTTTAAAGTTAAGTTATTCACAAACTAGTGATTCACACTAATTTCAAATAATTCAAAATTGAAACTATTCAAATTTGAAAACTACAGGCACTAACAAGAAAGTTTGTAATTTTTGTACCTAAAGCAAAAATATTCACAAAGAAACTCTAAATACACAAAAAAACAACACAAAAATAAATAAAGCAAAAAAATAAAAAAGCCCGCTTACTAGGCCAGAGCGGCCTCCATCGACTAGAAACCCAACCTGTTGTTGGGCCGGGATGCAGGCCAAGAAGGCCAGTGGGCCACAGGCAACACAGAACTCGAGGCCCAGTGAGGGCGTGCTTTGGAGAGGAGCTCGAGAGAGCTACCGCACGGGGTTTATAAACCAGTGCGGTCGCCTTGGCTAGCGAGGTGGGACTAAACTTGCCGCACAAGCACCTGGCTAGTGCACCCCCCTTTAGTACCGGGTCGTGGCACCAACCGTACTAAAGGGGGCCTTTAGTACCGGTTTGTGCCACCACCGGTACTAAAGGGGTCGCTTCCGCCGCTTGGGCTGGCCAAATTGGTTTTTAGCACGGTTGGTGGCTCCAACCAGTACTAAAACCCCTCTATATAAACAACACTTACGAAAATTTCAGTTTCTCATCGGCTTCTTCTCTCCTCTCGCACCGTCGCCCGCCGCCCCAGACGTCTCCATCCCTCGTTGCCTTCCCGTCGCTTCCGTCCCGTCGTCGCCGCCCTGTCGTCCCGTCCCGTCGTCCCGTCGTCATCCGCCGTCCGTCCGTCCGTCCGTCGTCCCGTCTCGCCGTCGGCGCCGCCTATCGCTCCCGTCGTAAATGCCGCCGCCTTGCCCGTCTGTCCCGTCCCCATCGTGTTGCCGTCCCTGTCCCCTGTCGTCATCCCGTAAATCGCTTGCGCCGTCGCCGTCCCGTCGCCATATGCGCCATCGCCGCCGCCGTCCTGCCTCCTCGCTGGTGAGCGCACACACACACATACATTTTTGTTTTTAGTTATACAAATAGTTAGAAATTTTTATTTTTTAGAAATTGTTAGAATTTTTTTGTTTTTAGAAATAGTTAGAAATGTTAGAATAGTTAGAATATTTAGAAACGTTAGAATTGTTAGAATAGTTAGAAATGTTAGAAATGTTAGAATTTTTTAGTTACGAAATAGTTATAAAAAGTTACAATTGTTAGAAATTTTTCATTTTTTAGTTATAGAAATAGTTATAAAAAGTTAGAAATTTTTCTTTTTTTTAGTTCTAGAAATATTAGAAACGTTATACAAATGTTAGTTATATATATAGAAATGTTATAATTTTTCTGTATTTTAGTTATAGAAATATTAGAAATGTTATAGAAACTTTAGTTAGATATAGCATTGTTAGAAATGTTATAGAAATGTTAGTTATATAGAAATGTTAGAAATTTTAGTTATCAAAATCCAATCATTAAAAAATGTTACTTTTGCGGGCATATAGCTAGTATTTGTTCTCGACGATGCCGACCGCAGATCTCGCCGTCGACCGTCTCATGACGACGTCCGGCTGACCCATGTCCGGACTGGGCTCCGCCTGGCTGGCTTTGGGAGGTGCTGCTGGGAGGGGCGCGCCGCTTGATGAGGAACCGGCCCGGGTCCGTCGTCGACCCTAATCTCGTTTGGTGGTGTTCGCGTGGGCGGTTTGGTGCGGAGGAGCGGCCCGGAGGTGGTACGTCGCCTTGTCGAGGAGGAGGACGAGCACGCCCATCGCTACATGGTTGCGTTAGAGGCAGGTTCTCCAATACTGGCAGTTTCTTGAGGATCTCACTTCAGCTATGATCCGTGAGGTTCCTTCTCTTTGGGTGTCCACCTTCCGCGCCGCGAAGACCGCGAGTGTCCTAGATTCTTCTGTAGTATGCGATCTTTATTAGCTACCTAGCGAGTGATGTATTCGATATTATATCTATTATTCGAGACGATGTATTCGAGATTATATCTATTATTCGAGGCGATGTTTTGAGATTATATCTATTATTCGAGACGATGTATTGAGATTATATCTATTATTCGAGGCGATGTAATTTGAATACTAAATTGTTTTATATTTCTTTTGGATTAGTTAAATAAAAGCTATGGCGGACAATACGGCAGAGAGGAGAACAGGCCATGTTCGATATGATACGCCATCCTCACGGGCGAGATGATGATCGAGAATGAAGAAGATTATGATGGCTCAATTTCTAAACAACACGGAGAGGGTGATATGATATTCGATCGCGATGACCGAATTGATGAAGTCATGAACTATGATTATGATGATGACGAAGAAAATGTTGATCTTGAAACAACAAAGACCGGCGAGGTATATATATTTATATAAGCGAGGCATCGGTGATCATCACATGTTTTAAATGACTTGAAGATATATTAACGAATCGATCTTTGTTCTTTCAGCCATCGGATCGAGCAAATCTTCGTGCAAAGAGACGAAATGAGGCCCGAACAAAAGTTGAAGGAGGCGTAAAGTACAATATCGAGGCAATCAAACCTAATGGCGAACCATTAGCGCCTAAGAAGATTGCGGACAAGTTAGTTCGTCGGTCACCGGAGTTCTTGTGAAGGACCAACTCCGATCTCCCTTCAAGAATGGAAGAGCAATGAAAGCAACGTCCAGATGTTACTTTTGTGCGACAACAGACAAAAAGGTCTGCTAGGATACTCTCATGGAACATTTCACCCTACGGATCATTTCACGAAGCGAGATGTGCGAAAGTCAAGGACGCTGCTCTTAGGAAGATGGCGGTTGCATTCAAGAACCACAAGAATCGTGAATGGGACAAGTGCGTCAAGGAGGAAGGAAGACTCCGATATTCGAGGAACACTAGAGAACCAACGTGCTCATTGGGGCGATTTCGTGAAATTCAAGGATTCAGAATTAGCTAAGGGCGATTCGAGAATAAACAAGAAGAATGCTGAAAAAAGTATAAGTTCCATAAGTCGGGCGAGGTGGCTGTCGGTGGCAATGCCTAAGTGGGATAAGTCTGAGAAAGAGATGGAGGATCACGGTGTCACTCCGGATACTAAGAGCTGCCCCAGTGCGAGGACTTGGTTCTATCGCATGGGGGAGTTGGACCCAAGACAAGCAAAGTTTCAGCGAAGGGCATGCTGAACGGAGCCGACGATGACGATACTTGTTGCAATAGAAGAGGCGCGATCGGGGTGTTCCAGCCCAGCAGAGAGAACGACGAGCTTC